>QXEO01000211.1:0-383905 GCA_007115705.1 Dactylis glomerata
TGTTTGACGCACCCAATGGAAACCCAACACATGGGCGGGGGGGGGGGGGAGCGGGGGCGTCGGCTGCGCCTCAAAACGCCACGGGCTAGCCCTGTCGGTGAGTGGAGCTCTTTTTTCCCTTTTCAACTGCCTCACCTTGCCCACCTCTAGTAGATCGTCACCGCGCCGCCCCGGCACACCATTCCCATCGCACCACTTCTTCACCAAATCAGCGCATCAAGATGCCGTGCCTCGCCACTCGCCACCTTTTCGTGGTGTTGTGCCTTCCCACCGGGCAATCCCGCGGCCGCATCGCCACCACCTTGCATGCGAGGTGTTCGGCAATTTGCCGAGGCCATGGATGAGGCTATGGACTCCGACGATGAGATTATGTTCATCGCTTTGGTGGATGAGGAAGCCGACGTTGCCTCTGCCAACGGCGAGGAGCATTTGATGAGGGTGTCGTGCCTCATGGTGTTGTACGCCCACGATGGTGAAAAGCCGTGGTTAGGAGGGTCGGTGCCTGGACTACGCATGGCCGAGTCTATGGCCATGGAGTGCATGTATATTTTCTGCCGGACAGTGGTGACGGTGTTTGGACCAGACTACATGAGAAAACCCAATGAACAAGACACTGCTCGGATCCTGGCCCAGAATGAAGCTCGAGGATTTCCTAGGATTCTCGGTAGCAGCAATTGCATGCATTAGAAATGGAAGAACTGCCCGTTTGCTTGGCAGTGTATGTACAAAGGTCACAAAGGAGGTTAAAGTGTGGTACCAGAGGCTATGGCTGATAAGAATATCTGGATTTGGCGTTCTTTCATCGGTATGGCAAGATCTTACAATGCATCAATGTGCTGCAGTGCTCGAATATGTTCTCCCGGCTAGTTGAAGGCCATGCTCCTCTAATGAACTTTGTGATCGATGGCCATGAGTACAACAAATGATACTATTTGGCGGATGAGATCTATCCAAGATAAGCAACATTTGTGAAGACAATCTTAGGCGTTGTGCAAGAAGGTAAAAATTATTGGTTTCTGCGGGAAGGATGTTGAGCGTGCATTTGGTGTGCTTTAGGCTCGATTCGCTATTGTCTGGTAACCTACACTTACCTGATGGAAAGATCGGGTCATGAATGCATATGTGACCATGCACAATATGATCATTGAGAGTGAGAGGGAGCATCCGGTAGTTGATCTTGAACCGTATCACTGCCAGGGTCCTCTTGCAACTATTGATCATCAGGTGCCCACCGCATTTACTGCCTTTATTGCCATGCGTCAAGAAATCCGAGATGGAAATACTCATAGCCAATTGCAAGACGATTGGTTTCCCGCAAAAAAAATTGCAAGACGATTGGTAGAGTATTTGTGGAACCTCAAAGGAAACACCGCCTAGTTTTTTTTATCTTCTATTTATTTGGATTTCAAACTATGTATAATATGTATGTATAAACTATGCTTTAAATAATTTATATGGATCTAGCAGTGCTATTTTCAGCCAACTCGGCGCAATGGCGAGAATGCCACAATTCAAAATTTCAAACTAAATCTACACATTTTTGGACCGCTTTAGTCTTTTGGAGTGCCGTATTGGCGACGCGGCTCGGAAATCGCCGCCCCTATACGCAGCGCCCCCAAACTGCGCAAAAACGCTTGTGGTACCCGCTTGGAGTCAAGAGTATACTGATCAGGCTGCTAGCAATGACTCTGACGTGAAGAAAGACACAAATATTATGAATGAAACACCTGCTGTTCAGATTGTGTTGCCTCAAGAAGTGAAGCCCACGTTTAGAATTCCATGCTGATATTTGATGATTGGTGCAATTAAAATCAAAGTTTGAACTGTCCGACTGATCATCTCAAAGCAGAATCATGGATGCATCATAGTAGTCTGTCACCAAGTACTAGTATACTTTATTTTCTTGTTGCTTACGTGTTTTAGGATAGGCCAAACTAAAGTTTGTAAAAGGGTATGATGTGCAATTTATAAGCACGTTTGGATCTGGCTTGTCCTTTTGAGGTATGTTCGGTTGGAGGCATGAGGTGAAATGTAATGGAACAGTTTCATCCCTGAGACCCATTCCAGTGTTTAGTTGAGAAATTGAACGGAAAAAAGTCATTCCTTTAAATGGAATATTCCTCCAATACGCGGAACAGAGTGGTTCCTCAAATTCGGTGGAATATGGTGGAATGGGTGTCTATCTTTGTCTAAGTTAATCACCTAAAAAATGTTAGGAGCCATTTATTTACCTAGGGCGAGGAGTTCGGAGCCATTTATTATTTATTGGCCTAAAAATGAATTAAGCTAAATAGTAGTCATTCAATTCCACCTTTTTGTCTCAACCGAACACCGGATGGAACCATTCCGGTCTACTTTTTTGTCCCAACTAAACATTAGAATGAAACCAACCCATTTCAATAGAACGAAACCATTACATTACGTTCCACTTCGTCTCCGAACCGAACACACCCTTGGTCTTTGAATCCAAGTTGGTCGGGCTTAGCCCAGTTTTTGTTTCCTATATTAATCAGGTAGGAGCCCTTTCTATTAGGTCGGACAATGTTTTGAGAAATAAAGGAATCATAAAACGCCATGGCTTTGGCGGCCACATGCGTGTACGAGTTGAGTATCGATCTGAGATCTGGTACGTATTCTTGGACAGAGATTGTAGCATCAGTGCAGTAATCTTCTGCCGATTTCATCCGGGATCATCTACGTTTCTTCCTTGCTGTGAGGGTGAGCGTGTTGTTCTAGATTGGTTTGCATATTCCGTAAACTGATCTGATTGGTCGTGTTGGTGTGTGTGATCCCACGCAGACCAATTTACTACTGCTACTTGCTGTGAGAGATTTCCAAGGTTTAGTACTTACTAGTTAAATATCCGTGCGTTGCTACGGGCTATTAAGTTTATCTGGCGATACGCATAAATATGTTCGCTAAAGAGTTGATTATTGTGCGTTGTTAATTTTTTATTCTATCATGTGACCTTAATAGTTTACTTAAAATTGAAATATGACTCTAATTGTTATCTATAATATATGCAATATTTGGATATCATACACGAAAAAGCATATTAATCGGTTGAATTAAAAATCAACCTTCATGCTCTTACTCTGAGTAGATCTAGTACACATTATTAGGTGAATAACAATATAATTATTTTGCCAAAAGAATTTGTAATTTGAGTATTTGAATTCACTCTAACTAAGACAAGGTAGCAAAACAACCCAGTATTTAATACTCCTCTCTCTCTCTCACTCACATTCCCCACCTTGTGTGTCTCCCCACACATCGTCTCCTCCAGCATGGCTTCGCCGCCGGTTTGCCGTGAACAGCCCCCATCCCCACCACACCCCCCTCCCCAAGCCATCTTCTGTCCACCACCGCTGCACCATTCTCACCTGCCCTCGCCTCCCCCTGGTCGCCATCGACCCCAACTGCCCCCGCCCCCCGTCGGCAGGAACTGGCCTCCGCTGCTCCGTTCTCACCTGCCTCCGCCTCTCCCCTAGTCGCTGTCGACCCCCACTGGCCCCGCCCCCCGCCGAGCTCCGGCAATTAATCCGCACAGTTGAGTGCAATGTCTCGGCCTCCTTCCTCCTCCTGCGATGCACCACCGCATGTTTAGCAGCAGAGCCGCGATGGGGATGATGGGGTTGTTGTCCTTCGCTGATGAAATGGAGGTGGGATCCCGTGATGGCGGAGGCCGTGGCGGGCGCCGCAATCTCACGCTTCCTCCAACTTCCTGGGACCACTGAGTCTCGGCATCGACGGTGACCGTTGTCCGTCCTCCTCGGGTATGTACAATTCATTTTCCCCTCTGCTGCGCGGCTGTTTCTTCCCACAAATTGGCATAGAAACTAAGCAAGATTCACTTAGTGTTTGTGTAGTGATGTCAATATCGAATGTGCTTGTTATTATGGAGTCTCTATGTCGTGAGATTATTCTGCCTTTGTTACTACCAAAATGGCATGGAAACCGAGCAAGATTCACTTAGTGTTTGTGTAGTGATGTTAACATAGAATCTGCTTGTTATTATGAGCAAGATTATATTTTCTCCAGGCTGTTCACATTTTGCACATTTTTTAGTATATGCTGCTCTTGGCATACATTATCTGGATGATACTTACTGTTATTACTTATTTGAATTGGCACACCTGTCATTACTTGATATTCTTATTACTGAGGGTCAAGTTCAAGTATATGTTGATGTGAAACGGGAACGTAACAGTGCAGTAAAACCACCAATTTCAGATTTGTCATGGGAGACTTGGTGAAGCCGATGAACGTAAATATTTTCAGCAGCTTATTGATGGTGTTGATTTTTGTCACAGCAAAGGAGTCTACCACAGAGATTTAAAGGAGATAGGAAAACTGCCCGTACATTGCACCGGGATATATTGTTCAAATATTATTATATCTGTGAAATATAGAAAAATGAAAAATATATGTGTGGTTTTACCTCATCGTCACTTGGCTTTGGATTGGCAGGCTCGTCCTCATAATCGCAAGACGCTCCGGCAGTCATGTTAGCGAACAGGTTCTCCAGCAAAACCGGCTAACGTGACGTTCTGTTCGTCCACGCAACCATGTCGGTAATGGCCACGGAGGGCGCCATCGAGTGGCCAACCTCTTTGAGTAGCCAACTTGCGTGATCTCCACATTGTTCAGCTAGGCCGGATAGTATTGTATGTGGCTGCTAGCACAATATCACCTGGGATATCCTGAGGCGCGGACGAGCGGAGATGCCAAGAAGAGCTGAAAAATCACAAAATCGTGCAAAATCTCTTGGCTGAAAATATCTTTGCCAATTAAAACTTGACTGGTGCCTTTCTTTCATTTTCTCTTTTATCTCTCAAAGTTCAGTTCGTGTAGCATGTGTGTTGTGCCAAATAAAAATATTGTGGTACGTATGGAACTTGCACTATCGATGACGACACACAGAAGTTCACGGCTCCAGAAGCGGCTAATTCCTTTGTCCGCAATTCCTGATTCCCTTATTGTGCGTTCTGAATTTCATGCTCTTTGTCTAATAGTTTATCACTCAATTTGAGGGTGTCAGCTTTGCCTTCCTCGCTAGGTTTTTATAGCTTTAAGTAGCTGAGCCTCAAGATGATTCATTTTCTCCACCAGCTTAGCATTTTTAGCTTCTTTTTCAATCAATACGGCCAAGTAGTAATCCTTTTGAACTTTGACAGTGAAGCTTACTTCTTCAGATTTCCTAATAGAATTGACAAAAATTTGTTCTTTGGATTGCCATATCTAAGAGGTTCAAACAGATTCTTAGCTTCTGGCTCCAATCTTTCAACAGACATCTTGAGGCAAACTTTCTTGCAGTTCACTTCATAAAGCATCACCTCATAGCTCTCCTTTGGCGTTCTGCAGAGTTCCTCTATCTGTGATCAATCTCTTCTTGTTTAATTGTTCGATGAGGTATTTCTGCCGTTTTTCTCTCGATTCAACTGGTGTGAGGTAGAAGCTAGACCCTTGTCTTTTTGGCCTTGTCAGCTTCATCTTTGCTAGCATCGAACTCCTTGGCTAGCTCGTTCTAATGCTCAGTAAGGGCCGTGGTTTCTGAACTGACTCGTCTGCTTTCCACACCGCGGTGGGGCAACCAATGCAACCTTGCTCCTAGGTCCTAGCCACATACCCCCTCCACTCGAAACTTCATATTGGTAATGACTAATGACGCATGTTAGATTGTTAGGCAATGAACAGCAAGACGGGCTGCACAAGCACAACCATCCCTATGGCATCGCCACCCCCTCGAGATTTTATAGGCGTACAACGCATCACGGTTCAGTTCCTTAGGCTCTTGGCCCATCACCGCATATTCCAACTCCAAGCACATCCATTATCCCACCATGAGTTTATCTAGAAGCTAGCACGATTACAGTTCTGTCTATCTTCTAACTGCGCCATACGTGTTTCTGTGCGTGATTCCTTCCTCTACAATGGTCCTGGGAGCCTCGAGTCCTCGACGAACGCCTTCCCAAAGATGGGCCGTGCTGCAAAAGAGTCGACGACAAACGCCATGGGCGAGCAGCAGGTACATGTATGTGTCGTACGCGAGGCTATCCTGGCATGCCATCCCCTCGGAAACTCCTAGCCTAAGCCCACGCGAGGCTATCCTGGCATGCCATCCCCTCGGAAACTTCTAGCCTAAGCCCTGGGCACCGCGCTCCCTGAGGGTAGGGTTGACGGAGGTCGGGATCCTAGAGGTTCTTGAGCTCTTTGAAGAACCGCTTTGATGACATCTGAGGCAAGGCCAATTTGAGCCGATGGAGGAGTTCTGTCCCTCTTCGTCAAAATCCTCCCGAGGAGGATATGGTGCTTTGTGGGGAGGAGTCCTGGGCTTGTTGGGCACTGGTTTCCTGTTGAGACCAGGATGGAGTGTGTTTCTCTGTGTCGGCCGATTTTATCTCTCTTGTTGATCTTGTAGGTACCAGAGTTCGGAACAAACTCTCGTTCGCTCGGGTGCGTGATGGGGGGACCGTCGAAAGCGACGGATAGACGAAGTTTGACGTACCAAACCATGGAAACGGGACGGACAAAGAGAGCTGGAATCTGCTGCTGCGTACGACACACAAAGTAAATGATGGACAAAGGACAGCCGATCGCTCCGGTTATTTTGACATACCAAACAGGTTTTTTTTCCATACCATGGTTTTTGAACCATCACGTCCTCAAGCCGTATTATTAGTAGTTGTGGTACGTATGGAACTTGCACTATCGATGACGACACACAGAAGTTCACGGCTCCAGAAGCGGCTAATTCCTTTGTCCGCAATTCCTGATTCCCTTATTGTGCGTTCCGAATTTCATGCTCTTTGTCTAATAGTTTATCACTCAATTTGAGGGTGTCAGCTTTTCCTTCCTCGCTAGGTTTTTATAGCTTTAAGTAGCTGAGCCTCAAGATGATTCATTTTCTCCACCAGCTTAGCATTTTTAGCTTCTTTTTCAATCAATACGGCCAAGTAGTAATCCTTTTGAACTTTGACAGTGAAGCTTACTTCTTCAGATTTCCTAATAGAATTGAAAAAAATTTGTTCTTTGGATTGCCATATCTAAGAGGTTCAAACAGATTCTTAGCTTCTGGCTCCAATCTTTCAACAGACATCTTGAGGCAAACTTTCTTGCAGTTCACTTCATAAAGCATCACCTCATAGCTCTCCTTTGGCGTTCTGCAGAGTTCCTCTATCTGTGATCAATCTCTTCTTGTTTAATTGTTTGATGAGGTATTTCTGCCGTTTTTCTCTCGATTCAACTGGTGTGAGGTAGAAGCTAGACCCTTGTCTTTTTGGCCTTGTCAGCTTCATCTTTGCTAGCATCGAACTCCTTGGCTAGGTCATTCTAATGCTCAGTAAGGGCCGTGGTTTCTGAACTGACTCGTCTGCTTTCCACACCGCTGTGGGGCAACCAATGTAGCCTTGCTCCTAGGTCCTAGCCACATACCCCCTCCACTCGAAACTTCATATTGGTAATGACTAATGACGCATGTTAGATTGTTAGGCAATGAACAACAAGACGGGCTGCACAAGCACAACCATCCCTATGGCATCGCCACCCCCTCGAGATTTTATAGGCGTACAACGCATCACGGTTCAGTTCCTTAGGCTCTTGGCCCATCACCGCATATTCCAACTCCAAGCACATCCATTATCCCACCATGAGTTGATCTAGAAGCTAGCACGATTACAGTTCTGTCTATCTTCTAACTGTGCCATACGTGTTTCCGTGCGTGATTCCTTCCTCTACAATGGTCCTGGGAGCCTCGAATCCTCGACGAATGCCTTCCCCAAGATGGGTCGTGCTGCAAAAGAGTCGACGACAAACGCCATGGGCGAGCAGCAGGTACATGTATGTGTCGTACGCGAGGCTATCCTGGCATGCCATCCCCTCGGAAACTCCTAGCCTAAGCCCACGCGAGGCTATCCTGGCATGCCATCCCCTCGGAAACTTCTAGCCTAAGCCCTGGGCACCGCGCTCCCTGAGGGTAGGGTTGAAGGAGGTCGGGATCCTAGAGGTTCTTGAGCTCTTTGAAGAACCGCTTTGATGACATCTGAGGCAAGGCCAATTTGAGCCGATGGAGGAGTTCTGTCCCTCTTCGTCAAAATCCTCCCGAGGAGGATATGGTGCTTTGTGGGGAGGAGTCCTGGGCTTGTTGGGCACTGGTTTCCTGTTGAGACCAGGATGGAGTGTGTTTCTCTGTGTCGGCCGATTTTATCTCTCTTGTTGATCTTGTAGGTACCAGAGTTCGGAACAAACTCTCGTTCGCTCGGGTGCGTGATGGGGGGACCGTCGAAAGCGACGGATAGACGAAGTTTGACGTACCAAACCATGGAAACGGGACGGACAAAGAGAGCTAGAATCTGCTGCTGCGTATGACGCACAAAGTAATTGACGGACAAAGGACAGCCGATCGCTCCGGTTATTTTGACGTACCAAACAGGTTTTTTTTACATACCATGGTTTTTGAACCATCACGTCCTCAAGCCGTATTATTAGTAGTTGTGGTACGTATGGAACTTGCACTATCGATGACGACACACAGAAGTTCACGGCTCCAGAAGCGGCTAATTCCTTTGTCCGCAATTCCTGATTCCCTTATTGTGCGTTCCGAATTTCATGCTCTTTGTCTAATAGTTTATCACTCAATTTGAGGGTGTCAGCTTTTCCTTCCTCGCTAGGTTTTTATAGCTTTAAGTAGCTGAGCCTCAAGATGATTCATTTTCTCCACCAGCTTAGCATTTTTAGCTTCTTTTTCAATCAATACGGCCAAGTAGTAATCCTTTTGAACTTTGACAGTGAAGCTTACTTCTTCAGATTTCCTAATAGAATTGACAAAAATTTGTTCTTTGGATTGCCATATCTAAGAGGTTCAAACAGATTCTTAGCTTCTGGCTCCAATCTTTCAACAGACATCTTGAGGCAAACTTTCTTGCAGTTCACTTCATAAAGCATCACCTCATAGCTCTCCTTTGGCGTTCTGCAGAGTTCCTCTATCTGTGATCAATCTCTTCTTGTTTAATTGTTTGATGAGGTATTTCTGCCGTTTTTCTCTCGATTCAACTGGTGTGAGGTAGAAGCTAGACCCTTGTCTTTTTGGCCTTGTCAGCTTCATCTTTGCTAGCATCGAAATCCTTGGCTAGGTCGTTCTAATGCTCAGTAAGGGCCGTGGTTTCTGAACTGACTCGTCTGCTTTCCACACCGCTGTGGGGCAACCAATGTAGCCTTGCTCCTAGGTCCTAGCCACATACCCCCTCCACTCGAAACTTCATATTGGTAATGACTAATGACGCATGTTAGATTGTTAGGCAATGAACAACAAGACGGGCTGCACAAGCACAACCATCCCTATGGCATCGCCACCCCCTCGAGATTTTATAGGCGTACAACGCATCACGGTTCAGTTCCTTAGGCTCTTGGCCCATCCACGCATATTCCAACTCCAAGCACATCCATTATCCCACCATGAGTTGATCTAGAAGCTAGCACGATTACAGTTCTGTCTATCTTCTAACTACGCCATACGTGTTTCCGTGCGTGATTCCTTCCTCTACAATGGTCCTGGGAGCCTCGAATCCTCGACGAATGCCTTCCCCAAGATGGGCCGTGCTGCAAAAGAGTCGACGACAAACGCCATGGGCGAGCAGCAGGTACATGTATGTGTCGTACGCGAGGCTATCCTGGCATGCCATCCCCTTGGAAACTCCTAGCCTAAGCCCACGCGAGGCTATCCTGGCATGCCATCCCCTCGGAAACTTCTAGCCTAAGCCCTGGGCACCGCGCTCCGTGAGGGTAGGGTTGACGGAGGTCGGGATCCTAGAGGTTCTTGAGCTCTTTGAAGAACCGCTTTGATGACATCTGAGGCAAGGCCAATTTGAGTCGACGGAGGAGTTCCGTTCCTCTTCGTCAAAATCCTCCTGAGGAGGATCTGGTGCTTTGTGGGGAGGAGTCCTGGGCTTGTTGGGCACTGGTTTCCTGTTGAGACCAGGATGGAGTGTGTTTCTCTGTGTCGGCCGATTTTATCTCTCTTGTTGATCTTGTAGGTACCAGAGTTCGGAACAAACTCTCGTTCGCTCGGGTGCGTGACGGGGGGACCGTCGAAAGCGACGGATAGACGAAGTTTGACGTACCAAACCATGGAAACGGGACGGACAAAGAGAGCTAGAATCTGCTGCTGCGTATGACGCACAAAGTAATTGACGGACAAAGGACAGCCGATCGCTCCGGTTATTTTGACGTACCAAACAGGTTTTTTTTACATACCATGGTTTTTGAACCATCACGTCCTCAAGCCGTATTATTTGTAGAGATTTGTACTGCTTTCGCTACCAGTTGCTACTACAGGATTTGCAGAAATAAGTGAAGTATCGTTGCTGCTTTCACCGTGAAAAGATCAGATATATTCTTGTGGCTTCGATTTCCGTCATACGCCATATCATCTTAGTACTCAGAGCAAGGCTGTTCACAGTGTAGTTTTTTTCTCCTCGGCTGTTTGATCTTGATACTTTATGAGATGTCACTGCATAAGGATTCTGATCTAGATGGAGGGATGTTCCTTTGGGTCCAAAAGTAAACCGAAGATCTACGTATCCACCTGATGTTGATCAAAGGAACCAATAAAAAACTTCGCACGAAGGTTGAGGATATGTCTGTAAATATTACGGGTGTCGAGGACTGGCTTAATGTACGTTTGACGACTAGTGATCGCTAATGGGATGATAGTTTACCAGCGGTGACAGAGATCCTAAATCGGTTGACTGCGGCCATTCAGCATCTAGAGGCAAGAGATGCGACACCTCGGTAGTCCTGGTCACCGTGGCGCAGCCGCAATCAGTCTGATGCTGATGTTTTTGATTTGTCTAATGCTCGTGGGGGCTATCAGCGCCGACCGCGGTGAGTTGTTGAGGTTCCCCATGCTGCTGGCCAGCGGCGCAACCAAGGTGGTGACGCTGCTCTGGAGGACGGCAGTCTTGGTCACATAAAGTTAACCATACCGGAATTCTCGGGACGTTCTGATCCGGAGAAGTACTTGGAGTGGGAGATGCACATGAACAAGATTTTTGATGGCCACAATTATTCTGAAGAAAAGAAGGTTCGTGTCACATCCATGGAATTTACTGAATATGCTCTTGTGTGGTGGGATAATAAGAATCGTACGAGAGAGAGACCCGCAACATGGGTTGAAATGAAGCATGTCATGAGGGAGATGTTTGTGCCCGCTTGCTACACACGACAATTTCATAGTAAATTGTGTCATGTTATGCAAGGTACAAAATCATTGATGCATATGCTCCCTTATTGATGGCGCCCAGAAAATTAGCTGCTGGTGCTAAGTTGATGTGAAGCAGACTGTCCTTGTGCGTGGTGAATAACCAGCCCGTTGGGAACCCCAAGAGGAAGGTATGATGAGTATAGCAGCTAGTTTTCCCTCAGTTAAGAAACCAAGGTGTAATATCGATCAGGAGAGGAGAGACAATGACGACTGAAGGTGATGCGGACTGGCTTAGTAACACTCCAACAAGGGCGTCGTTTAACGATACTTGTTGACTCATCTTCGGCCAGTAGCAACGCGGAACCTGCACACAACACAACCAAGTACTTTGTTCCCAACTTGCGATGAGGTTGTCAATCTCACCGGTTTGCTTGAAACAAAGGTTATGAGCGTATCGAGTGCAAAACAATATAGTATGCGAGTAAAGTAAACAGTGCGAGTAAAGTAAACAGTGTGAGTAAAGTAAACAGGTGATAGCAATATGATGGAAATAGGACCGGGGTCCACAGTTCACTAGTGGTGTCTCTCCATAGATAAAATAACACATGCTGGGTAAACAAATTATAGTTGGGCAATTGATAGAATAAAGATAAACGTGATATGTCAAGAAGATCACTATGAGATTTACTCTGGGCATTACAACAAAATACATAGACCGCCATCCAACTGCATCTATGACTAATAATCCACTCCCGGGGATATCAATCCGAACACCCCAGTAGTATTAAGTTGCGAACAACAGATAATTGCATTAAGCAAAGTGTCTAATGTAAACAAAGCATATGCCCTTTGATCTGTTGAGATTATAGGGGGGTTTTTCTAGTCGTCTCCACAGGGATCAACACAAATGAGACTATTTCCTAATTTCCAGAAGCTAAGCAGAAAAGTGGGATTTTTGGTGTTGTAAACAGAAAAGTAACAGGAGGTTTTGAGCAGGGAAGTTTTAACATAACAAGTTCAAGGATTTCTTGTTTGTCAGACAAGAAAGCATTGAACAAACTAGCAAATTTTAGACAGGGATATGTTTTTGGAACTAGGTGCAGAGACTAGTCTTACACCTACAGATCAAGCAAGTGCAACACAGTTTTCACAGTAGTCTTAGAGTTTACAATGGAGTGTGTCACTCAAACCATAGCAAAGGTCAAAGACAAGTTTCAAACTGCTTTACAACGCAAGATCAACACAACAGATCACAGAGCATGAGGGAAAGGAAGAGAGATTTGCTGTTTGTCACCGAAGGCTTGCCGTGGCAGAGAAAGTAGAAGAATTGCTGTCGCGGCAGAGGATGCAGAGGTTGAGGGAGAGCTGGGCCTTCAGATCCTTGGGGCTATGTTCATCCTGTGTTCTTGAGGTTCCTGAGGGAGTTCTTGGAGTTCTTGGTGGACGCCATGGATCCAGTCTTGTTACAACAGAGGAGAAGAGGGAAAAGGGTGGAAAAGTTTTTTGTGTTGGACTATGGAGGAGGAAGGTTTTGGTGGAGTGGTGGATGGATGGAGTGGCTGTGGATGTGAGGTGAGAGATGGATATGGTGGGAGTGAACCTAGACCTCTCCTTTTAAAGACTTTTTGTGGCATTCTTGCTGCGGCGTAGAGGAGTAGTGGGAAGTTGGTGGCGGCAGCGGCTTTTCTGCTTTTGCCGTTTTTCCTGTCTTCTTGTGCCGTACCAGCCACTTTCTGCCGTGCTTGCTTTTCTTGCTCCTCAAGATGTACTCCTCCATTCCTGGTGGCTTGGTCTTTGGTTTGAATTACTCTGACTTGTAGATTTAAGTGCCTTGGCGCACTGATCTGTGACAAAGGATCAAATGATGTAAAATGTTGGTGCAACATTGGTAGAAATGAGGTAAAACAGACAAGTTTTATGGTTGCAAGGTTCAGATATATGTGTAAATCTTAGAGTGATCAAAACCCCCAGACCAAAACCTTTGCTTGTCCTCAAGTAAAGAATGGTGCATTGTACCAAACAAAATGTAACAGAGCATGATGAGGGACATTGCTGACTCAATGCAGATAAATCTTGCAATTGCCAATTCAAAAACAAGTTTCACAAGAGAATTTGAGTATGTCTAGATCAAACAACATGGACACATGAGTATAAAGTAATTGACTCTGAAATTGAAAACTCAAGATCCAGTACATAGCCCAATATGTAATGCAAAATTAGTGCTTCACCTATTACAGTTCCCAGGAACATAATAGGCTAATGCATAGACAAGTTAGTCAGTTAGTAACTTAGCTTGATGGGTCAACTTAGTTAGTGCTTCACACACTACAATCCCAGGATCATAGGTGCTAGTGCTTTGGATATTTACAACAAGTTTTACTTAGCATCATCAGGTTAGTGCTTCACACACCACAATCCAGAGATCATGGTTGCTAATGCTAAACTTTTTCCTTCCTGTTAGTATGTTAGTGCTTCACAAATCACAATCCAGAGATCATGTTTGCTAATGCAAAAAAAATGCAACAGATGCAATTGGTTAGGGGCTAAGAAATGGATCATGAACTTCATTCTTAGGGCAATTAACAAATATACTGATGTTTCACAGGTTCTTTGAGTAGAGACATACAAAGGTTCTGATTTGAAACTTGGCTTTGAAAATAGGCATTTGCAAGAGTTATAAGCAGATTCAAAGCAAAGTTCTTCATAGCATGCAAAGTGATATTTTCAGGTTCAAGCAACAAAATTTGATTCGTTTCTTAACAGAGCACTTTCACACAAGATCAAACAATAGTATAGTATATTCTGATTCAGATTCTAACAAATGTGTGGAAATGGAAAGTGTTCACCTGATGGTTTTCCTGCTTCTCTGCCTTGTCAATCAACAGCAATCTTTCTCCTCATCCAAGTTATCACTGAAACAACAAAAAGAAACAAACACACAAGGCAAAAACATAAAAAGGTGAAAGGGAAATATATGATACAAGGGATACCAGGTTTCCTCCTGGAAGAGAGCTTGTTTAAAGTCACTAGCTTGACTATAGCTTCATCATCACTGGTTTGCATGGGTAGAGGATGCATTGGAGCCATCCTCTGGTTCATCATCTTCTTCAACTTGGTTTTCAATCAAATCTCCAATCCTATAGTGCTTCAACCTCTGGCCATTTACTTTGAATGTTCCCTCAGCTGAGCTATAAACCTCAAAGGCACCATGGCCGAGGTTTCTCTTGATCACACAAGGGCCAAACCATCTGGACTTGAACTTTCCAGAGAATAAGTGTAACTTGGAATCATACACCAGCACTGACTGCCCTTCCTTGAATTCCCTTCTCAGAATGTGGGAGTCATGCCATTTCTTGGTCTTCTCCTTGTAAATCTTTGCACTTTCATAGGAATCATTCCTGAGCTCTTCAAGCTCACACAACTGCAGTTTCCTCATGTTTCCTGCTTTGCCAATGTCCAAGTTCAGCTTCCTGATTGCCCAATGCGCTCTGTGCTCCAATTCGACTGGCAGATGGCAAGCCTTGCCATAGATAATTCTGAAAGGTGACATGCCAATGGGTGTCTTGTATGCTGTCCTGTAAGCCCACAAAGTGTCGGGCAATTTCATTGACCAATCTCCTCTGGTCTTGGACACAACTTTCTCCAAGATTTGCTTGATTTCCCTGTTTGACAACTCCACTTGGCCATTGGCCTGCGGATGATAAGGAGTTGTCACTCTGTGATTCTTCACTCCATACTTGGTCAGAAGCTTCTCAAACTGGTCATTGTTGAAGTGAGCACCACCATCACTGATTACAACTCTTGGCACTCCAAATCTTGGGAAAATGACAGTCTTGAACATTCTACAAACTGCCTTGGCATCAGCATTAACAGTGGGAATGGCTTCAACCCATTTTGACACATAGTCAACAGCAACTAAAATATGCTTGTAGCCTTGAGAAGATGGCAAGGGTCCAACAAAATCAACTCCCCAAACATCAAACAATTCCACTTCCAAGATTCCTGTTTGGGGCATTTCATTTCTCTTTGACATCTTTCCTGCTCTTTGACAAGGATCACACTTCATTATGTACTCATGAACATCTCTGAACATACTTGGCCAAAAGAAGCCAGCTTGCAAAATCTTGGCTTGAGTCTTGAACACTCCAGCATGTCCTCCATACAATCCTGAATGGCATTGGAACATCACATCACTTTTTTCATCAGAGGGAACACACCTTCTCACAATGCCATCAGCACAATGTTTGTACAGAAAAGGTTCATCCCAATAGTAACTCTTGACATCATGGAGGAATTTTTTCTTTTGCTGGTAGGAGAGATCTGCTGGCACAATATCACAAGCTAGGAAGTTCACAAAGTCAGCATACCAAGGTGAAGTGGCACTGACTGCCATGAGCTGTTCTCCTGGCATCAAGTCTTGAATCTCTCTGTTTTCATCAATGTTGATTCTGGACAAGTGATCAGCAACTGAGTTCTCTGACCCTTTCTTGTCTCTAATTTCTATGTCAAACTCTTGGAGCAGAAGGATCCATCTGATGAGCCTTGGTTTAGCATCCTTTTTGCTCACTAAATATCTGATTGCTGCATGGTCTGTGTAGACAATGCACTTGTGTCCAACCATGTATGGTCTAAACTTATCAAATGAGAACACAACAGCAAGCAGCTCCTTCTCTGTGGTGGTGTAATTGATCTGAGCATCATCCAAAGTCTTGCTTGCATAATGTATAACATGTACAGCTTTGTCTTTCCTCTGGCCAAGGACTGCTCCAACAGCAAAGTCACTTGCATCACACATAAGTTCAAATGGCAGTGTCCAGTCAGGAGGTTGAACAACAGGGGCTGTGATGAGAGCATCTTTCAATTGGTTGAATGCTTGCAAACAAGTGTCATCAAACACAAACTTCACTTCATGATTCAGGAGATTGGTGAGTGGCTTGGCAAGATAGGAGAAGTTCTTGATAAACCTCCTGTAGAAGCCAGCATGGCCCAGGAAGCTTTGAATTCCCTTCACATTTTCAGGAGGAGGTAGCTTGGCAATCACATCTACCTTTGCCTTGTCCACCTCAATTCCTCTAGCAGACACAAGGTGGCCCAACACAATGCCTTCAGAGACAAGGAAGTGACATTTTTCCCAGTTCAGAATCAAATTTTGCTCAGAGCATCTGTGAAGGACTAAGGTGAGGTTCTTCAAGCAGGCTTCGAAGTCTTTTCCATACACAGTGAAATCATCCATGAAAACTTCCATAATCTTCTCAATGTGATCAGAAAATATGGACATCATGCATCTCTGGAAGGTGCCTGGAGCATTGCAAAGGCCAAATGGTAGCCTTTTGTAAGCAAAGGTTCCATATGGGCAGGTGAATGTGGTCTTGTCTTGGTCAGAAGGGTGGATTGGAATCTGCAGAAATCCAGAGTAACCATCAAGGTAGCAGTAGTACTTCTGGCCAGCAAGTCTTTCTAGCATCTGGTCTATGAATGGCAGAGGGAAGTGATCTTTTCTTGTAGCTTTGTTCAATTTTCTGAAGTCATTCACCATCCTCCATCCTGTAACAGGTCTTGTGGTCATGAGCCTTCCTTCTTCATTTTCAACAACAGTGTAGCCACCTTTCTTGGGCACAATGTGGATAGGACTCACCCACTCACTGTCAGAGATGGGGTATATCATTCCAGCCTTTAACAATTTCAGAACTTCCTTCTTTACTACATCTTGCATAGCAGGGTTTAGTCTCCTCTGTCCTTCTCTTGTTGGCTTGCTGCCTTCTTCTAAGTGGATCCTGTGAGAACACACTTTCTCACTAATGCCAATGATGTCATCAATGGAATATCCAATGACATTCTTGTACAGCTTCAGAATAGACAGAAGACTTTCTTCTTGCTCACTTGATAGGGCAGAACTAATAATCACAGGGTGTAACTTTTCCTTCTCCAAGAATGAGTATTTCAGATGGGAAGGCAATTCTTTGAGCTCCACAACAGAATGGTGAGCTAGATGAGCTGGTTCTCTTGCACTTGACACAGGTACAATTTCACAAATTTTCACTTCACAGAGCTGCTGTACATTGGTGGTTTCAGCAGTAACACAGACTTGAGCTTCAGGCTCTTCTTGCTCAGGTTCTGGCAAAGTTTCTAGCACACTTCTTTCAACAACATCAATGGAATGGCAATGTTCAGGAACATTGGGTAAGTGAGTGGCATGTTTCATGCTGAATTCAGCTTGCTCTGATCCAAATTGTAATTTGAGGGTTCCACCTTTGACATCAATGATGGCACCAGCAGTTGCCAAGAATGGCCTGCCTAGAATCATTGATTCAGCATTGTCTTCCATCTCTAGCACAACAAAGTCCACAGGATATGCAAAGTTGCCAACTTGGACTGGCACATCTTCAAGGACTCCTACTGGTTTTCTCAAGGTTCTATCAGCAAGTTGAAGTGTCATTGGGGTAGGCTTCAATGTTCCCAGCTGCTGAATCTGGCTTGCAGCAGAGGGTAACACACTCACTGAGGAACCTAAGTCACAAAGGGCTGTGAAGGTTTTTCTTCCCACTACACAGGGAATGCTGAAACTTCCAGGGTCTTGTAGCTTCTTGGGCATGTGGTTCAAGATCACAGCACTGCAATCTTCTGTCAAGGCTACTAACTCAGGGCTGTCCAAACTCCTCTTCCTTGTGATCAGATCTTTGAAAAACTTTGCATATAGGGGAATGTGCAACACTGCATCCAAGATGGGGATGGTGATTTGCACTTCCTTCATGGTCTCAAGGAATTTAGAGTATTGCTTCTCCTCCTTGGTCTTGTCCAATCTCTCTGGAAATGGCACTTTCATCAACAAAGGCTTCTCTGTTGGTTCTGTGGCAGAGATCTGTGCCTTGGCAGGGTTTTCTGTCTGGGCAGGCTGTCCTGTTGATTTTTCCTGCCTTGGCAGAACAATTTCTGGAGGTGTTTGTTGCTGCACGGTGGGTCTTCTCTGTGGAGCAACATAAGTGACATTTGGTGGGGTTTTGAGTAAGGGTTCAGTGTTCACCCCACTCCTAGTGGTGACTGCATCAATAACTTCAGTAGTGGAAAGGGCACCACACTGTTTTGGGTTTTTCTCTGCTTGGGCTGGCAGTTTTCCTTCAGCTTGTTTTCCAATGTTGTTGGTCTGGATTCCAGCAGTGAGTTGCTGCATAGTCTTGTAGAAAAGTTCAGATTGCATTTTCATAGTTTCTTGCATTCCACTGAACATTTCCTTCTGTAGCTTCATCATTTCTCCAAGCTCAGATTGGCTGCTACTGCTGGATGAAGTAGTTTGCTGATGTACTGGGTGGTGTTGTTGTTGTGGGTGTTGCACTTGACCTTGGGGTCTGAAATTTTGTTGTCCAGGCTGATGGTAACTCTGCTGGGATGCTTGGGCATAGTGCTGCTGCCCTGGTGCTGGGTAACTTTGCTGATTATTGCTCTTGTAAGAAAGGTTGGGGTGGTTTCTCCAAGAGGGGTTGTAACTTTGGGAATATGGCCCTTGATTCTGGGCATAGTTCACCTCTGATATCATGGCTTCAGGAGGTGCAGACAAGGTACATTCCATGAGAGAATGGCCTTCTTTTCCACAAATTGCACAGGCAGAAGTAACTTGGTTGACAGGAACCAAAGCTTGGCTGTTTCTTTCTGTCATGAGCTGGGCAAGCTGAGTTGTTAAACTCTCCAACTTGGCTTCCAAAGCATTCTGGCCACTTGACTGAATCTGCAGCTGATTGTTGGGGTGGACAGCTCTTTCATTTGTCCAGGAGAAGTTGTGTGATGCCATGCTCTCAATCAACTCAATAGCTTCATCAAGGGTCTTGTTCATGATTCCACCTCCAGCAGCTGAGTCAACAAATGATCTGGTTTGCTCTGTCAAACCCTTGTAGAAGGTTTGCAAGATGAGCCATTGCTCCTGGCCATGGTTGGGACACATCCTGATGAGACCTTGGTATCTCTGCCAAGTATCATACAGGCTTTCTCCTTCATATTGCACAAATCTTGTTATCTTGTCTCTGCACTCAGCTGCTTTGGTTGGAGGGAAATATCTCTCAAAGAAGGCTTGAAGAACATGTTCCCATGTGTCTCTGCAGTGAATAGGAAGAGAGTGGAACCAAACTTTTGCAAGTCCAGACAGTGAGAAGGGAAACAATTGCATCCTGATGGCTTCAGGAGGAACACCATTGTGCTTCAAAGTGTTGCAGTACTCCAGAAAGTTTCTGATATGCTCATGGGGGCTCTCCAAAGCAGAACCTTTGAAGGGATTATGTTGCACCATATTGATCAGAGCTGGCTTGATTTCCCAGTTGTTTGCTTGTATTGCAGGCATAATCACATCTGCATTGTTGATCTGGTCCTTGGGAATCCACAAATCTCTCAACTTCTTATCACCCATGCTGAAATCTGAGGATGACGATTCCAAATCTGAGACAGAGGTTTCCAAATCTTCAGCAGAAACTTCAGAAGCTGCTCTCTTTCTTGCAAACAAAGTCCTCTCTGGCTCAGGATCAAATGGGGCTAGTGGAGAATCTTCAGAGGACTGCATCAACTGAATTCCCACGGAGATTAGATGAAATCATTGTTCTACACACAATTACAGACAAGAACTTGATCAAGGGTTAGTGAACTAAATCCCCTAATAAAAGTTCTAAGCTTGATCACAGACAAGTCATTAAAACAGACAATCAAAGATTGCAAATTGGAACAAGTATTAACACAGCTTAGTCTACTGTAATCTAAGGAAACAATCAAAAGTTGATCCCCGGCAACGGCGCCAATTTTGATCTGTTGAGATTATAGGGGGGTTTTTCTAGTCGTCTCCACAGGGATCAACACAAATGAGACTATTTCCTAATTTCCAGAAGCTAAGCAGAAAAGTGGGATTTTTGGTGTTGTAAACAGAAAAGTAACAGGAGGTTTTGAGCAGGGAAGTTTTAACATAACAAGTTCAAGGATTTCTTGTTTGTCAGACAAGAAAGCATTGAACAAACTAGCAAATTTTAGATAGGGATATGTTTTTGGAACTAGGTGCAGAGACTAGTCTTACACCTACAGATCAAGCAAGTGCAACATAGTTTTCACAGTAGTCTTAGAGTTTACAATGGAGTGTGTCACTCAAACCATAGCAAAGGTCAAAGACAAGTTTCAAACTGCTTTACAACGCAAGATCAACACAACAGATCACAGAGCATGAGGGAAAGGAAGAGAGATTTGCTGTTTGTCACCGAAGGCTTGCCGTGGCAGAGAAAGTAGAAGAATTGCTGTCGCGGCAGAGGATGCAGAGGTTGAGGGAGAGCTGGGCCTTCAGATCCTTGGGGCTATGTTCATCCTGTGTTCTTGAGGTTCCTGAGGGAGTTCTTGGAGTTCTTGGTGGACGCCATGGATCCAGTCTTGTTACAACAGAGGAGAAGAGGGAAAAGGGTGGAAAAGTTTTTTGTGTTGGACTATGGAGGAGGAAGGTTTTGGTGGAGTGGTGGATGGATGGAGTGGCTGTGGATGCGAGGTGAGAGATGGATATGGTGGGAGTGAACCTGGACCTCTCCTTTTAAAGACTTTTTGTGGCATTCTTGCTGCGGCGTAGAGGAGTAGTGGGAAGTTGGTGGCGGCAGCGGCTTTTCTGCTTTTGCCGTTTTTCCTGTCTTCTTGTGCCGTACCAGCCACTTTCTGCCGTGCTTGCTTTTCTTGCTCCTCAAGATGTACTCCTCCATTCCTGGTGGCTTGGTCTTTGGTTTGAATTACTCTGACTTGTAGATTTAAGTGCCTTGGCGCACTGATCTGTGACAAAGGATCAAATGATGTAAAATGTTGGTGCAACACTGGTAGAAATGAGGTAAAACAGACAAGTTTTATGGTTGCAAGGTTCAGATATATGTGTAAATCTTAGAGTGATCACCCTTGAGCATATGAATGTTGTTTTCTCCCTAGTAGCAACAACACATCTACCACCTTAGAGGTTTCTGTCACTCCCCCAGGTGAAATAGAGGCATGAACCCACTATCGAGCATAAATACCCCCTCTTGGAGTCACTAGCAACTACTCGGCCAAGATAGCTACTAACAACGGAGAGCATGCAAGATCATAAACAACATAGAGATAACAAAAGATATAATTCAGTACAGCAACTTAATCATAAACACCAATATTCATCGGATCCCAACAAACCAAACATGTAGAATTACATAACGGTGATCTCAATCATGTAAGGCAGCTCATGAGATCTAAACATGAAGCACATGGTGGAGGAGACAACCATCTAGCTACTGCTATGGACCCATAGTCCAAGGTAGACTACTCACTCATCGCTCCGGAGGCAAGCATGGCGATGAAGAAGACCTCCCGATCTTCGGGTCGACGGTGGCGGCGGATCGCGATGTGTTCTGGAAATCTGATCGGGTACTTAGGTTTTTTCCGTCGGGGGGTCTTTATAGGCGAAGGGGCGTCATTAGAGGACGAGCCAGGCGCCCTCACGCGGGGCCCGCATGGCCAGGGGCCTGGCCGCGCCGCCCCTGCGTGTGGGGCCCTGGTGGCCCCCCTCCGACTCTCCTTCGGATCTCTGGAAGCTTCCGGGAAAAATAAGACTTCAGGAACTTGTTTCGTCCAATTCCGAGAATATTTCCTGTGTATCACTCTGAAACACAAAAACAGCAGAAAACAGGGAACTGGCACTGTGGCAACTCGTTAATAGGTTAGTTTCAGAAAATGCATAAAAGTGCCACTAAGTGTAACGAAACAATAGGCAAATGGTGTAAAAACAAGCATGGAGCATCAAAAATTATAGATACGTTGGAGACGTATCAAGCATCCCCAAGCTTAACTCCTGCTCGTCCTCGAGTAGGTAAGTGATAACAAAAGAATAATTTTTGAGGTGACATGCACCTACACAATCTTGATCATATATGTAAGCATTGGTGAGCTGGGATCATAAGAACTTAAAACATGGGCATGAAGATATAATCATGACAATAAGAACTTAGCAACCATGTTGTAAACATGCAAGTGAACACAAACAAAAGATCATGAAAATGAAACAATGAAAGTCAAACGTGTGTTCAAATCATAAGGAAAAACATACAAATGGTTTTCAACTTGTCCTTCAAAGAGAGCAAAACATAAATGCATAGGACACCTTCAAGTTTAAGAGGGCGACTAGATACAAATAATTTAAGAACAAGTGAAACCAACAATATGAATCAATCAATGAACTTTGGGACAATGCATATCACACTAAGAATGACAACTATGCTCTCTTAATGGTGCATAAAGAAAGAAGGTGGTGACTCAACATAAAAGTAAAAGAAAGGCCCTTCGCAGAGGGAAGCAGTGATTAAACATGTGCTAGAGCTTTTCATTTGTAAAACAGAGAGATAAAACTTGAGTTTTGAGAGGTGGTTGATTTTGTCAACGACTAGCAATGGGGTTCTTACTATCTTCCATACAAAAACAAAGCAAGTTTTTGAGAGAGAGATTGGAACTTTTGTGCTCTTTTATAAAGCTTGGCACTCCTCCCCACCTTTTTTCCTTTCTCAAACCATGGCTAACCGATTTCATCGGGTGCCCACCAACATTCACATTCCATGGAGGAGTGCCTTTTTTCTTTCTTTTTTTCTCTTTTTTCTTTTCTTTTTGGAATAAGACAATATGGAAGATAGCAAATCCGACCACTACGTCCCCATGAGCTAAAAACAGTGTCATAAAATGAGAAGTATTTTGAAGGTTTTTGAAAGATAGCACATGCAAATTTACTTGGATTGGCTTACAAATACCATGCATAGGAATTTATAGTGGACACATTGGAATGACTTGGTTTTTAGGAGTTGGATGCACGAGTAGAGCTCATACTCAGTACAAGGCGAGGGCTAGCAAAAGACTGGGAGCGACCAACTAAGAGAGCAATAACGGCCATAATCATGCAAAGCGACAAAGCAACATTAAAAGAAGCATAAGATGGCATCAAAAGTCAAAAAATAAATGATCATAGAGGCTATTGGCGACTTTGTAAGAGTCTAACATGTGTGAGCATGCGCCAAGTCAACCCAAATAAAGCATCAAGGAGAAAACCAAAATAATGCTTCCAAATAATTAAAACAACGCATGATTTTTCAAAGGCTCATTAAGCAATCTCAGTTATTTGAGACAAGTCATGCTACAGCAAAACCACTAAGCATACTATCAAAAAGACATCAAGCATGACATGAAAAATCCTAAGCCGCAGTCTACACAAGCTCCTTTTTGTACCACTTTTTTGCATAAAGCTTTTTCTCTTTTCCAACACCATTCAAACTTTTTTAATCCAACTCTTTTGAGGAAAACCAACATGGTCCAGAGGCAAAAATACACCTTGATAAATAAATATAAGAAGATCTGAACGCAAATCAAGGCGAAAACGAAAACCAAAAGCAGTAGCAGAAAAAGAAGAACACTCGGTTCTTGATAAGAGTGAAAACTAGAGTGTTCTTGGCAAATGAAAGGCGAGTTCATCTCCTCCAAAAGAAACATGATGTGATCTAACCATTTATTGCAGCAAACAAACAAACTAAACCAACTAAGAAAACTAAAACAACTGACGCTCCAAGAAAAACACATAGTGCATGAAGCAATAAAAATATAGCGTCTTGAAAGGTGACATGATTTTTGCCGATGAAGAAGGGGTGCCTCGGGGGCATCCCCAAGCTTTGACGCTTGTACTTCTTGGATATTTCTTGGGGTGATGCATGGGCATCCCCAAGCTTGAGCTTTTGTCCATTCTTCAACTCATCTCATCATTCTCCAATCCCTACACTTGAAAACTTCCTTCATACAAAACTAAACACAAATCTATTAGCAACATTAGTGTAGCATAACATATAATCAACCTCTTTTTGCTTCAGGTTTCAACCCAAAACCACCACATATATAGCAAATACTACTGTAGCAACCTCCCAAAAAGTTCCGTGATCAAAAGAACTCAAAAGAAAGCGATAAAGTGGCAAACACAAATATTGGCAGAAATCTGTTAAAACTGAACAGCTGACAAAGGTCGAATTTTTGAGGGATTTTATGTTGCTCAAATCAAAAAGTGTTCAACTAACAAAAGTTTGGATATAACCTGGGGCATATGCACAAGAAATCGCAGGTCCAAAAGATATACAGAGAATTTATACGAATTTTTACGGTGCAGCACCAAAAACAGTTTCAGGACAGCAACATCCCCAAATCTTACCTCACTCAAATTAGAGGCTTCTCTTGGCACAAAAACGAAATAAAAAGGATAAGGAGCAGTCATTACAGTAGTAATGACTTCCAAGACTCAAATAAAATAAAAATTACTGAAAATAAAACATTGGGTTATCTCCCAAGAGTGCTTTTCTTTAACGCCTTTGAGCTAGGCGCAGAAAATTGCGAATAGATGCTCGCATAAGAAATGTGAATTGAAGCAAAAGAGAGCATCAAGGAGCAAATATGAAACACATTTAAGTCTAACCCACTTCCTATGCTTAGGAATCTTGTAAGAAAATAAATCAAAGAAGCACATAGTAACAAGTATGGGTAGATAAAACAAGAGCAACTTCAAAACTTTCAATATGAAGAGAGGTGTTTTAGTAACATGAGAATTCCAACAACCATATTTTCCTCTCTCATAATAATTTTCAGTAGCATCATGAATAAACTCAACAATATAAATATCACACTCATCCTCCTTTGTTAAGCATGGAGGGCTATCAAATAAGGTATTAGTTAAAGAGTTACTCTTATTGGGAGGTAGACATGGGTAGCTCCATTCTTCCTCCTCTTGATCATCACTCTCCTCCTCTTTTTCATCCATTGAGCTTCCAATTTTTTCTTCCATAGGCTCCTTCAAGGCATTAGTCTCTTCCGTTGGAGAGCATCTATTAAGATATTTAAGAATATAGCCATTTCCTTCCTTGTAATTATCAAAGCAAAATGTGAGTATATCATAAACCTCATATTTATAAGGTGCATCATCAATATTTTCAAGCAAATAAGCAAGTTCGAATGCACCCTTCCAAGCAATAAATTCTTCCATTTGTTCCACATCATGGAAGTCATAATTTCCATTAATATAAGAAGATATGGTAACATCATCATTATACTCACATTGAAAAGAGAGGTGTTTATACCTCCTACAGCAACAAGATTCATCAAAGCAATAAGTAACATTATAAGTAGAGCACACATTTCTAGCAATGATATATAATCTATTGATTTGTTCCCATAAGTGTTTCCCTTTCTGTGACAAGCGGTGTTCATCATAATAATTTTGCTGCTCTTCCGTGAACCCACCTTGCCAAAAAGATTTAGTTTCAAAGAAACCAACCATTGATAGAAAGCATGATAAAGCAAGACAAGTAAAAACAACTACCAAGGATTCTAATTTTTTTGTGTTTTTGATATAAAATGATGCAGGTAAAATAAATAAAAGTAAAGCAAAACAGAACAATAAAACAAAGTAAAGGATGTGTGTGCAAAAAACTCCCCTCGCAGAAGTCTTCTCTTCCTCCCCGGCAACGGCGCCAGAAAATTAGCTGCTCCCTTATTGATGGCGCCCAGAAAATTAGCTGCTGGTGCCAAGTTGATGTGAAGCAGACTGTCCTTGTGCGTGGTGAATAACCAGCCTGTTGGGAACCCCAAGAGGAAGGTATGATGAGTATAGCAGCTAGTTTTCCCTCAGTTAAGAAACCAAGGTTTAATATCGATCAGGAGAGGAGAGACAATGACGACTGAAGGTGATGCGGACTGGCTTAGTAACACTCCAACAAGGGCGCTGTTTAACGATACTTGTTGACTCATCTTCGGCCAGCAGCAACGCGGAACCTGCACACAACACAACCAAGTACTTTGTTCCCAACTTGCGATGAGGTTGTCAATCTCACCGGTTTGCTTGAAACAAAGGTTATGAGCGTATCGAGTGGAAAACAATATAGTATGCGAGTAAAGTAAATAGTGTGAGTAAAGTAAACAGTGCGAGTAAAGTAAACAGGTGATAGCAATATGATGGAAATAGGACCGGGGTCCACAGTTCACTAGTGGTGTCTCTCCATAGATAAAATAACACATGCTGGGTAAACAAATTACAGTTGGGCAATTGATAGAATAAAGATAAACGTGATATGTCAAGAAGATCACTATGAGATTTACTCTGGACATTACAACAAAATACATAGACCGCCATCCAACTGCATCTATGACTAATAATCCACTCCCGGGGATATCAATCCGAACACCCCAGTAGTATTAAGTTGCGAACAACAGATAATTGCATTAAGCAAAGTGTCTAATGTAAACAAAGCATATGCCCTTGAGCATATGAATGTTGTTTTCTCCCTAGTAGCAACATCACATCTACCACCTTAGAGGTTTCTGTCACTCCCCCAGGTGAAATAGAGGCATGAACCCACTATCGAGCATAAATACCCCCTCTTGGAGTCACTGGCAACTACTCGGCCAAGATAGCTACTAACAACGGAGAGCATGCAAGATCATAAACAACATAGAGATAACAAAAGATATAATTCAGTACAGCAACTTAATCATAAACATCAATATTCATCGGATCCAAACAAACCAAACATGTAGAATTACATAACGGTGATCTCAATCATGTAAGGCAGCTCATGAGATCTAAACATGAAGCACATGGTGGAGGAGACAACCATCTAGCTACTGCTATGGACCCATAGTCCAAGGTAGACTACTCACTCATCGCTCTGGAGGCAAGCATGGCGATGAAGAAGACCTCCGGTGGCGATTCCCCTCTTCGGCAGGGTGCCGGGAAGAGCTTCTGGACACTCCCGATCTTCGGGTCGACGGTGGCGGCGGATCGCGATGTGTTCTGGAAATCTGATCGGGTACTTAGGTTTTTTCCGTCGGGGGGTCTTTATAGGCGAAGGGGCGTCGTCAGAGGAGGAGCCAGGCGCCCTCACGCGGGGCCCGCGCGGCCAGGGGCCTGGCCGCGCCGCCCCTGCGTGTGGGGCCCTGGTGGCCCCCCTCCGACTCTCCTTCGGATCTCTGGAAGCTTCCGGGAAAAATAAGACTTCAGGAACTTGTTTCGTCCAATTCCGAGAATATTTCCTGTGTATCACTCTGAAACACAAAAACAGCAGAAAACAGGGAACTGGCACTGTGGCAAGTCGTTAATAGGTTAGTTCCGGAAAATGCATAAAAGTGCCACTAAGTGTAACGAAACAATAGGCAAATGGTGTAAAAACAAGCATGGAGCATCAAAAATTATAGATACGTTGGAGACGTATCAGCATACTACAAAGAGATCCAAATATTGATGATTCGTACAGTAATACGTGAATCCCCAAAGGCAACCATGGTTCGTTTCTTTGAGGCGATGGAAGAAAAGATTTGTGACCGTGTTGATTTGATGCAGTATAATGATATACATGAGTTACTTCATCAAGCGGAATGTGCTGAATGTTGGGTCTTGGAGAAGCAAGCTGCGGAGATTGTCCAAGTTACAACATTGAGAGACGTAGTTCTTCTCATGTGGATGATGGTAGTACTAAACCGGCTGCTTCTTACAAGTCGGTGAGTAATGAACAAGGCAAGGTATCTGCTGCACCTAAGGAGGTTTCTCAGTCTACATCGAGCATGTCTCATCATCACACGAGACAAAGTGACCCTAATAGATGACCTACGAGAAACCTTCGACAATCTTGATAGGTACAAGTTGAAACTCAACCCAACAAAATGTTCCTTTGGTGTTCCTGCAGGGTAACTCCTCGGATTTTTGGTATCAGCAAGAGCAATAGAAGCAAATCCTGAGAAAATTCAGGCAATATTAACAACGGGCAAGCCGATAAAGTTGCACGAGATTCAGCAGCTCGCGGGGCGAGTTGCAGCACCTAGCAGATTTGTGGCTAGGCTTGCGGAAAAAGCACTCCCTTTCTACGCATTCATGAAAAAATCAGACAAGAAATTCGAGTGGACAGAAGAAGCTGATCAAGCCTTCGCCTACCTTAAAAAAGTGCTCTCCACACCACCAGTGTTGGTCTCACCAAATGAAAGAGAACCCTGTTATTGTACATTGATGCCACCCATCGGGTGGTGAGTACAGTACTGGTAGTCGAAAGAAGGTAGGAAGGGAAAACCCACGACGTCAAAAGGCTAGTCTACTTCCTCAGCGAAGTATTTTCTCTATCCAAGCAGCGCTACCTGCATTATCAGAAGCTCGCATACAACGTATTCATGACTGCAAAGAAATTATGTTACCATTTTTCGGTGTACCTAATCGTAGTGGTCAATGAAGCTCCTTTATCCAACATCCTCAAAAACCCTATAGCAACATGACGTGTCTCCTTGTGGGGAATAGAACTTTCCCTCTTGACATCTTGTACGAAAAATGGAAAGCTATCAAGTCACAGATTTCACAGCCGAGTGGCTTGAATTGCCGAACACGGGTCCCCCTGACTTATCCAGTGTCTAGACCATGTATTTCAATGGTTCTAAACGAATTGAAGGAGCAGGAGCTGGAGTGGTGTTAATGTCACCACAAGGAGATAAGATGACATATATGTGGCGGATGAGTTTCCCCAATGCATCTAATAATGAAGCAGAATATGAGGCCTTATTGCATGGCATGAGGATGGAAAAAGTGTGTGGTGCAACTCGCCTCAAAATATTTGGCGACTCCAATCTGGCGGCACAGCAAGTCATGATCTCTGCGATGCATTAAGCGATAATATGGTGGCCTACAGAAGTATGTATTACTATCTGGAGGGAACCTTTGATGGATGCAAAGTATTGCACATTAGTAGAGCAAGCAACAAGGAAGCTGACATCTCGCCAACATTGGGTCTCAATGTTTGCCCATACCTGCAGGAGTCTTTTGGGAAGAAATTACTAAAAGGTCAATTAAAACCAACAAATTACCTAGCCCCAAGAAGATCAAGGAACAACCCGCAATGGACTCGGGGGCTGGGTCAGAGAAAGAACAACCAGAAGATGTAGAGGAAGTCGAAGAGGTAATGATGCTCGAAGTAACTTGGACGCATCCATATCTAGCATATCTCATAAACAAGAAGTTACCCAAAGATACTGTGGAAGCTCGGCGAATCACTCGGCGTTCTAAAGCCTTTGTGGTTGTAAATGGCGAACTCTACAAGAAGAGTATCTCGGGTGTCCTGCAAAGATGCATCACACCCCAAGTAGGGCAGACTATACTATGGGATATACATGAAGGCATCCGCAATAACCATGCCAGTAGTCGAGCAATAGCAGTGAAAGCTTGAAGAGCAGGATTTTATTGGCTCACCGCCATTGAAGACGCAAAAGACATAGTTTGCCACTGTGAAGCATGTCAAAGATTTGCTTCCAAACCTCACGCACCGCCAGTAGAGCTTCAGCCTATTCCTTTGGCTTGGCCATTCGCACAATGACGCCTATGGTAGGAAAAGTGCATAAGTCAAGGCCAGGTGGACACGCCTATCTACTTGTAGCAGTCGACAAGTTTACAAAATGGATTGAAGCTGTGCCAGTCACAACTCAAGATTCCACAGCAGCGGTTAATTTCATCCAGTCCATTGTCTTTTGCTTCGGAGTGCCCAATAGCATTATCATTGACAATAGCACAACTTCAAGTCTAAGGAGTTCCAGGATTATTGTAAAGGATTAGGCATCAAGCTTAACTTTGAGTCTGTTGCGCAACCGCAAACCAATGGACAAGTCAAAAAAGCCAATGGTCTCATATGCAATGGACACAAGAAACGGCTGTTGGCACCACTCGAGAAAGCCAAGCATGCTTGGGTCGACGAATTTCCCTTCGTGCTATGGAGCTTACGCACAACACCAAACGCAACAACTTAGGAGACCCCTTTCTTCCTGGTCCACGGGGCTGAGGTCGTGCTTCTAGTTGAAATAAGTTACGAGTCACCAAGAATTTCTAGATATGATGAAAATGTTTCTACAACAGTGCTGCAAGATGACGTCGATGCTCTTGACAAAGCAAGAGACATAGCACTCTCAAGATCCACGCAATATCAGCAAAACCTGAGAAATTACCATAGTAGTCGAGTCCGCCCCCGATCTTTCGAGGTTCGGGACCTCGTCCTTCGACTCAAGCAGGATGGGCATGGCAAGCTAGAATCACCATGGCTTGGACCATACATCGTCATGGAAGTGATCCCTAGGGGAGCATATCGCCTTCGGGACAAGAAAACATGAGAAGACGAAGGCAACCCATGGAACGCCGAACAAGTTTGGCGCTTCTACGCGTAAAGCATCTAGGAGCATATTAAATAAGGCTTCATAGCCATGATTAATGAGTCATACAAATAAGGCTTTTTCAAGCCATAGTAATCGAGTCAGGCTCTCTAAGTTAGAACACGGGCCATAGGTCGAGCTTTTTGAGCCACAATATGCACCTCTGTATTTGGCAAATAAATATAAACAAGTTCTTCAAATTCTTCTTCGATTCCCTATATTTACACTCGGGGGCTCAACCCCGCATATATACATCAAGTTGCTCACCAAAAATCTGGGTGCAGTTTATAAAATTATTGACTGTGGTAAACGCACTATAAAAAACACGCTTTGAGTCAGATAGCTAACACAGCCGTAAAGGCATCATGCTAGATTCTCGCATACAAGAAAGACAATGATATATATACTCATTAATATTTTACAAGATGTTAACCCCTCACAGGTGGTACAACAACAGGATCTAAATAGTGGTGCTCTTCAAATTAACTCACGTCAGCCTCCAACAGCCGATCAATCATCCTTTTTACGGGTTCATAGGATGCTTCCAGGTGTTTGCCTAGATGAGTGTCCCCTGATCTCCAAGGTGGAAACCCTTTGGAGATTACATTAAAATCAATTTTCGATTTCTACTTTCGCACCCATCCAAGAGCAAATTGAGCTCCTGCTACTAGCTGAAGTTTTAGTAGATGATGAATATGTCTACTCGATTTAAACGCATCTAGCAACCCACGAAAACTTTTAGGGGGAGGATTTCTCCACAACACTACCATTAGAGTGGTCCAAAGAGCTTTTTGGCAAGCTTCCATGGTTCCTTTGGTCTGATCAGCACAGTCCTGCAGCAGCACTATAGCTTGACGCCTACGAGCATTAGACCAGAATGTCTCAATGCAAGCTGTAATTCTACCAAGGACTGCCACTCGTTCGTCAACCCGAACTTTTTCACCAGCCGCATCCAAACAAGTGCCTGCATCATGAGTAATCGCATCAATGCGTTTAACATTAAGAAAATACTTGGGGGGGCTTCGTGAAACTTACATTGTAGCTTTTCGCTTGCCTCCTTGATTGCTGTTTGCTGGCGTGTAGTTAACACCAGAAAACTTGTTGGAAAACCCCAAGAGCAAGGTTATGATAAGCATAGCAGCAAGTTTTCCCTCAGTTGTGAAACCAAGGTTTATCGAACCAGTATACTTGTCGGCTAGCTTTGTGACACTTCTGAAGGTTGATGCCCGCTAGCTTTGCGACACTCCGGACAATGGCGCCAGTATACTTGTCGGCGTGTAGCTTTTCACCAGCAGCAACGTGGAACCTGCACATAACATAACCAAGTACTTTGCCCCAACTTACGATGAGGTTGTTAATCTCACCGGTTTGCTATAAACAAAGGATTAAGCGTATCGGGTGGTAAAAGGTAATAGTTTGCACGAATGTAAATAAAGCGAGTAAATATAAAACGGTAATAGCAATGTAAAGGAATTGGACCGGGGTCCTGATATGTCTCAAACATATCTATAATTTTTGATGCTTCATGCTTGTTTACACACCAATTGCTTTGTGTTTTGTTACACTTCATGACGTTTTTATGCATTTTCTGGAACTAACCTATTAACGAGATGCCACAATGTCAGTTCCCTGTTTTCTGCTGTTTTTGGGTTTCAGAAAAGCCACACAGGAAATATTCTCAGAATTGGACGAAACAAAAGCCAAACCTTCTATTTTTCCGGAAGCATCACGAAGACCGAAGATGAGACGGAGGGGAGCCAGGGGCTTGGCTCACCCTAGGGTGGTGCAGCCTACCCCTGGCCTGCGCCACTGATACGTCCAAAACGTATCTACTTTCCTGAACACTTTTGCTATTGTTTCTCCTCTAATTTGTGTGTTTTGAATACAACTAACACAGACTAACGCTGTTTTCAGCAGAATTGCTCTGGTGTCTCATTTTTGTGCACAAATCTGACTTTTAGGAAAAATCCCGGAAAATATTGCAAAAATTCTATTTTGCCAGAAGACCCACGGAGCCAGAAGGAGAGACGAAGGGGGGCAGCAGCCTAGGCTCACCACCAGGTGGGCGCGGCCAGGGCCGTAGCCTCGACCCCTCCTTCCGCCTACATATACCTGATGACCTGAAAACAGAGGGGGTTTGGCGTTTTTCCCAGATAGACTTCCGTTGCGCCGCCACCATCAGAAACCGCGATTCGAAACCAGAAACTCCATTCTGGCACCCTGCCGGGACGGGGATTTGGAGGAGATCTTCATCACCATCATCACCGACGTCTCTCCATCAACCATCCATGACTCCCCCATCCATGTGTGAGTAATTCCCGCTGTAGGCGACGGGGATGGTAGGGATTGGATGAGATCATTCATGTAATTTGCTATGAGATTGTTAGGGCATAGTGCCTAGTATCTTCTATTAGTGCTTATGACATTGTTGCAACTTGTTGTGCTTAATGCTTGTCACTTTGGGCCCGAGTGCCATGATTTCAGATCTGAACTTGTTATTGTTTTATGATGATACTTGTTGTTTATGGTCTTACCTACAAGTTGTATACACATATTGTTGTCCGGAACCCGAGGCCCCAAAGTGACAGAAATTCGGATAACCGGAGGGGATGGCTATGATGTGAGGATCACATGTGTTCACCGAGTGCTAATGCTTTGCTCCGGTACTTTATTAAAAGGAGTACCTTAATTACCAGAAGTTTCCCTTGAGGCCCTACTGCAACAGGCTGGTAGGACAAAAGATGTCGTGCAAGCTTCTCATTGCGAGCACGTATGACTATATACGGAACACATATCTATGATTGTTAGTACTAGGATGCTTTATATTATTTATCTGCAATTGCCCATGTCTCACTGATTTCATGAATTATCTTATCCATGCAACGCCCATACATCCATCCCTATGCCTACAGTATTTCATCCTACTGTTTACTATTGCTACTATTACCGCTTTTATTTTACTACTGCTGTTACTGTTTCACTACTATCACCACTATAAAACTATTGTTACTGATAAACCACTGCGAGCAAGTTTGTTTCCAGGTGCAGCTGGATTGACAACTCATCTGTTAAGGCTTATAAATATTCTTTGGCTCCCCTTGTGTCGAATCAATAAATTTGGGTTTTACTTCCCTCGAAGACTGTTGCGATCCCCTATACTTGTGGGTCATCAAGACTATTTTCTGGCGCCGTTGCCGGGGAGCATAGCTTTATTTGTAAGTTCACTTGGGATTCATATTGTTCGCTGCAATCCTTTCATCATGGATAAACCTCGTGATGGAAAAGTTCCTATATTGCCATCCACTACAAGAAGAGGTACGACTTTGAACACCTCTGTTGCTCTTGATTCACCATCTGTTATGAGTAAGTTGCTTACACCACCACACACACATGCTACTGCTACTACTTCTGCTGAGTTTGAAAATGCCACTGATAATTTAGATGATGCTTCTACTGTGCTTGATGAGAGTGGTTCGCTAGGTTCCTTTTTAGATGCTACAATTGCTAGAGCTAAGATGGGAAACACTACTGTTACACCTGTTAGTTCACCTGAGTCTAGGGAATGTCCTAGTGATGATTTTGATGATGCTTATATTGAGCTTGACGATGATTTTATTGCTGAAGCTCGTGCTACTCGTGATACTAAAGCTATTAAGGAACTTCTAGCGATACGTGCTGTTAGATACAAATTGTCTCCTGATCCTAAGTTTGCTACTTCTCCCATAAATATTAGAGACAAGGATTATGATTTCTCTTTAGATTTATCTTACATATCTATTGTTGAGAAAGAGCCTTTTTGTGGTACTGAGAATGAAAGTGCTATGGAGCACATGAATGAGCTTTCTACTTTGAGTAATTTGTTTTCTGATGATATTAAGCTTCGCACTTACTTTGTTGCTAAGATTTTTCCTTTCTCGTTGAAAGATGCAGCTAAAACTTGGTTTAATAGTTTGTCTCCTGGATCTATTCATAGTCCTATTGCTTTGGTTAATGCTTTCTTTCAGAAATACTTTCCTGCTAGTGCTCAACATGCTGCTGTGCAGAAAATCTTTGACTTTGAACAGGGAAAAGAAGAGATACTGCCTGAATCTTGGACAAGGTTTTGTTCTTTAATTATAGCTTTGCCTAAAGATCCATTGCCTAAAAATGAACTCCTTGATATATTTTATAATGGACTAACTGATGAATCTAAGATATATCTAGATAGTTGTGCTGGTTGTGTTTTCAGGGAAAGAACTCCGGCCGAAGCTGAAGAATTAATGGCTAAAATAAGCCGGAATCATGATGATTGGACTCTAGTTGAGCCAACACCAGCACCAACACCTGCGCTAGTTCCAGAACCGACACCGAAGAGGAGAGGAATGATTGAATTAAATGATGAAGTTATGAGGGAAGCCAAGAAATCTCTTAAGGAGAAAGGTATTAAGGCCGAAGATGTGAAGAATTTACCTCCTATAGAAGAATTATGTAAGCCAATCCCTCGCTCATCCACTATTGAGGTACACTCTCTCCAACACTTTGATGATAGAGATATTCCATACTCTAAACCTCCTGATCAATGCTTAGATGAGTTAGATAATTTTATTCTTAAGCAAGATACTTTTAATAGAATGGTGCAGAATCATTTGTTGGAAAATTCTAGAGCTATTAACAAGTTGCGGGATATTGTGGAGAGAACCTCCAATGATGTGAAGATACTTGTTAAACATTTTCAAATGGTTCAGACTCAAATTGATCAGCTTACCAAGGTGCAAAAAGATTTGCTTGTTAATGCCGCAAGAGAAAAACAAGCGTGTGAAATACGCACAAGAGGTGGTGCTACCACTCAAGACCCCTTATATCCTGAAGGACATCCTAAGAGGATTGAGCAAGATTCTCAAGGCACTTCAAGTGATGATATTCCCTACAAGAAGAATAAGAAGAAGAAGAAGCATAAAACAACTGCAGAATCCTTTGAAGCAGGTAAAGATCCTAATAGTATTTATATTTCTGATGCTGAAACTGAACCAGGTAATGCTTCCGATAAAGAAGAAGTTGAAGAGGAACCAGAAAAGTTTGATAAGAATGCAAAGTACAGCAAAGAAGACTTCATTGCCAACAAGCATGGTAAAGAGAGAGAACCTTGGGTACAGAAACCAATGCCTTTTCCTAGTAAGAAACACAAATCCAAGGAAGAAGAACACTACAACAGGTTTTGTGAATGGATGAAACCTTTATTTTTGCAAATTCCTTTGACTAATGCTATTAGAATGCCTCCTTATGCAAAGTATATGAAAGATATTGTTACTAACAAAAGGAAGATTCCTAATGAGGAAATTTCAACTTTACTTGCTAATTATTCTTTTGATGGTAAGGTTCCGGAGAAGCTTGGAGATCCAGGTATACCAACTATTCCTTGCTCCATTAAAAATAACTATGTTAGAACTGCTTTATGTGATTTGGGAGCCGGAGTTAGTGTCATGCCTTTTTCTCTTTATAAGAGACTTGATCTAGAAAAATTGGTATCAACTGATATATCTTTGCAAATGGCTGATAAGTCTACTACTATTCCTATTGGTATATGTGAAAATGTTCCTATTCAAGTTGCTAACAGTTGTTTGATATTAACTGACTTTGTTGTGTTGGAAATGCCCAAAGACGATAATATGTCTATTATTCTTGGGAATCCTTTTCTAAACACTGCAGGTGCGGTTATTAATTGCAATCAAGGAAAAGTAACTTTTAATGTCAATGACAAAGAGTATACGATTTATTTTCCCAAGAAGATGGATAGAAAGATTGCTCTAAATTCAATCAAGCATGTTGAGACCATCAGAGTTGGTCAAATTATTTGTTCAGAGCGAAAGCCCAAAGAAGAATATAACATTGTTATGATTGGGACTATGCCTATCAAGGTCGAGGTAACATAAGCATATAGTGAAATGCAAAGTTTTTCCTCATATAAAAGTAGTTTGGTAACAAGACTTGATCAACCTTGTTAACAAAGTGATTTTATATGAATGAAACTTCGCTTTCAGCGCATTTACTCAACCTCACTCATTCTTACTTTCACCATTTTTTTGTTCCCTTTGTTAGTTACATTATTAGAATATCTTAGAGCTGCTGCATACTTGAGTTTGATTTGCTTGCAATCATTCCATCGCCGTTTTCCCGAGTTTTATTCTTTTATCGTTTTTCTGAAAAATCCTCGAAATAAATTTTCTCGAAAAATTCCAAAAAAATCTTTTTAAATTTTTATGTCAAAAATGGGGCAGAGAGGCACCTGGGAGACCTCAGGGGGACCTGCCATGCCACCTCACCACCAGGGGGCGCGGCCCAGCCCTGGCCGCGCCCACCTATGGTGAGGGGGGCCCCCTTGGCCTCTCACTTATCTCTTCCTCCCCAGCTCTTTCTCTCTCCCAAAAATAATGACACACCAGCTCAAACTCATGTTCTTGCTGCTCTCCATCTCGATTTTTTGATCTCCTTGCTCAGCCCATCATTGTTGCTGAGATTTGGAGCAATTGTTTTCTGGTATGTGACTCCTCCGATTGTCCAAGTAGAATTTTGTTTAGTGAAGCATTTCTTGAGTATTTTAGCTCTATAGGTGACAGGTGAATTGAGCTTGCATGCTTGTTCTATTGCTTAGAAATGTTATTTTGATGCATGTTAGCCCTCTAGTAACTTCCTATAGTAGTTTCCTACACTTGTTTGTTTAAAAATCATTTTTTATGAGGTTTGTCAGAAATTTCAGAAAAGGGACATGGACAACTACACCTATGGAGAAATCTTTGAAAGAGAAGCACCAAGGTCATCGAGGCCTTCTAGATCTACTGCTCAATATAGAATGTCCTGCAATGAAGATCTTATGTCACCGAACATTGAGGGGGACGATGGAGATGCGCATCCATCCACCTTCCCTTGTGCTAACTTTTTGAGTGATGCAGGGATTCTTGATGATTTCTTGCTCCTTATTAATAGGGTTGGATTGACTGCTTACATGATGGATGAGTATTCTCACAAAGATTTTTGTTGAAAGCTTTAAATTCACTAACACTCATTTCAATCCTTCCATTGCATTTAAGATTTATGATAAGTCTATCACCATGTCTTTGGAGAGGTTTTGTGATATCCTAGGTATACCCATGTTTGGGACGGCAAGGAAGATGCTACATCAGCCCACTGATTTGTTGGAGCTCTACCGAGGGGTGACTAATGATGATGACCGCACAGCACAACGTGGCAAGATAAGGAACATTCAACTCCCAGCTATTAGATATTTTACTTATTATCTTGCCACTAGTATTCTTGGCAGAGGGAACACTAGCAATATCTCCAACTATCATTTAGCTTTTCTAGCCACTACTCTTGATGTTAGCAAGAAGTATAACCTCGGTGCTCTTATTGCTCGTCGCCTAGCCACTAGGGGACCTATTTTTGGAGGCATTGTTGTTGCGCGCATTATTGCTGCACTAGGTCTTTCTATTGCTCCCCATGATATATTGTTGACTCCACAGAGGCTCGATCTTGCTGCCATGAAGCTCCATCACTTTGTTACTGCTAACTCTTGTGCAGGAAAATTAGTCTATAGAATATTATTCACTGATGGAGAAGAAAGGGAAATTCCCTTGCCGCAGTCCAGTTTGTTTACTATTCACAGGCAGCCATGGTCGCGCATGAAGGAGGAGTTGGACAAGCAGCTTAGGTTGCTCAGCTTCCATGTTCAGCACAGCATGGTGGACCAGGAGGAAGAGGAGGCATCTGCTGATCACTAAACCACATACTACACCGGGGCATCCTCGGCTCGTACCAGGACGAAGGTACTTCTTCGTCGCACTTTGGAGGTGCCACCTCATGGCCGAGTTGGGATTGATTTCCACTTAGGCCAAAAGCCTAAGCTTGGGGGGAGGTATGCCGATGATTCACTCATCTACATATCATATTTTGTCGGTCCTTTGTATATCCATGTTTCGCTTTCTTTATTGTTCTCGTTCTTATTTCTTCTTTCCAAAACACAAAAAGACCAAAAATATTTCCGTTGTTTCTCTTTGTTGGCCTTTTTAGTTTTCTAGCTTTGGTTTGCTTTGTTCTCTATTTTTGGTTTGATATTGAAAAATCCAAAAATATTTTGCTTTGTTTGCTATTTTCTTCTGTTCTTGTTTCAAAAATCGAAAACCCAAAAATATTTGTTGTTCTTCTTCAGTTTTGTAAAGTTTGTTGCAGAGTTCCGTCTCCCGTGACTCCATTGGAGCTTTGTATTCACTTCATATTATTCAAGCCACACAAGTGAAAAAGCAATAATGACGACATATGACAATCCGAGATGTGGTAAGAGGCTGGTATAAACTCTATTTGTTTTCATTTTTGTACATATACTCATCTATGTGGACATGCTTAGTCGGTTCATGTAAGGTATATGTTATCTAATGGATGCTTTGTAATTCTTGCTCTCATATGATTAGTTCTAATTTACTAATAGTTTGTAGCATGTCATGTAGACGCTTGCTTGCATTGTTTTATTCATAATATGGTATGTCATTGTGGTATCCACCTCTGAAAGTTTCATTTGAATCAACTTGGCACATGCTCAAGCATGCACATGACTGAACAAAAAGTCAATTAAGCCTCGATGATTTACTTTGCCTCAGAGTTCTTGTATCATTTTTATGCCTATATTAATTTTGTTTTGTCGCAAGCATGATTATGATAGTTATTGCTCTCTCGATTGTTGCTTCCCAATCGTTTGCTAGCCTTCACTTGTACTGAGAGGGAATACTTCTCATGCATCCAATTACCAAAAACCAAGTCTTCCAAAGAGTCCACTATAAATTCCTATGCATGGTATTTCAAAGCCATTCCAAGTAAATTTTCATGTGCTACCTTTCAAAACTTTTAAATACTTCTCATTTTGTGCCACTGTTTTTAGCTCATGGGGATGTAGTGGTCAGAATTGCTAACTTCCATATTAAATTAAGTACCCCTCGACTAGGTAGCTTCATCTGCTCATCATCAATTTTGCAAGGGAGCTGGTCAGACCATTGTAATCTAATTTCTAAAAAGAAAAGGAAAAGAGCACTCCTCCATGGTATGTGAAAGTTGGTGGGCACCCGATGGAATCAGTTAGCCATGGTTTGAGAAAGGAAAAAAGGTTGGGAGGAGTGCCAAAGCTTTATAAAAGAGCACCAATGTGCCAAATTTTCAAAGAACTCGGAACCGCTCTCACTTGTTTATTATGGAAGATAGCAAGTCCCCATTGCCAGTCGTTGACATGAAACAACCACCTCTCAAAATAAATTTTTATCTCTGTTTTACAAATGAAAAGCTCTAGCACATGTTAAATCACGGCTTCCCTCTGCGAAGGGGCCTTTCTTTTACTTTTATGTTGAGTCTTCATCTTCTAACTTTAAGCACCTTCTTGAGAGCATAGCTGTTATTCTTAGTATAATGTGCTTGTCCCAGGACACGGTTAATTGTGGTATAACTTTGATGCTTGTATCTTTGATATTTTTACTTCTAGTCTTCCTTTGGACTTCAGAGGTGCCTCATCATTTATGTTTTGCTCCACAAATAAAGGCAAGTGGGATACCACTCTTTCATATCATTTATGAACATTGCAATCTTGCAACTTCTTATGTTTCATGTTACTTCTTATTAGTATGTTGGCACTCTTTCATAGCTTGCTTGACTATGAGGTAACATTAGTTGCATATTTCTTATTATGAATTGCCTGAGTACTTGATCATATAGTTAGTATATATACATCTATGAAGCAAATGTGTTCGTGAAAGTTTCTTTTATCGCTCTCAGTTCTTAACTGAATTGCTTGAGGACAAGCAAATAGCTAAGCTTGGGGGGATTTGATACGTCCAAAATGTATCTACTTTCCCGAACACTTTTGCTATTGTTTCTCCTCTAATTTGTGTATTTTGAATACAACTAACACGGACTAACGCTATTTTCAGCAGAATTGCTCTGGTGTCTCGTTTTTGTGCAGAAATCTGACTTTCAGGAAAAATCCTGGAAAATATTGCAAAAATTCTATTTTGCCAGAAGACCCACGGAGCCAGAAGGAGAGACGAAGGGGGGCAGCAGCCTGGGCTCACCACCAGGGGGCGCGGCCCAGCCCTGGCCGCGCCCACTTGTGGTGAGGCCGCCTCGGCCGTTGCCTCGACCCCTCCTTCCGCCTACATATACCTGATGAACTGAAAACATAGGGGGTTCGGTGTTTTTCCCAGATAGACTTCTGATGCGCCGCCACCATCAGAAATCGCGATTCGGAACCAGAAACTCCGTTCTGGCACCCTACCGGGACAGGGATTTGGAGGAGATCTTCATCACCATCATCACCGACGTCTCTCCATCAACCATCCATGACTCCCCCATCCATGTGCGAGTAATTCCCGCTGTAGGCAACGGGGATGGTAGGGATTGGATGAGATCATTCATGTAATTTGCTATGAGATTGTTAGGGCATAGTGCCTAGTATCTTCTATTAGTGCTTATGACATTGTTGCAACTTGTTTTGCTTAATGCTTCTCACTTTGGGCCCGAGTGCCATGATTTCAGATCTGAACTTGTTATTGTTTTATGATGATACTTGTTGTTTATGGTCTTACCTACAAGTTGTATACACATATTGTTGTCCGGAACCCGAGGCCCCAAAGTGACAGAAATTCGGATAACCGGAGGGGATGGCTATGATGTGAGGATCACATGTGTTCACCGAGTGCTAATGCTTTGCTCTGGTACTTTATTAAAAGGAGTACCTTAATTACCAGAAGTTTTCCTTGAGGCCCTGCTGCAACAGGCTAGTAGGACAAAAGATGTCATGCAAGTTTCTCATTGCGAGCACGTACGACTATATACGGAACACATGCCTATGATTGTTAGTACTAGGATGCTTTATATTATTTATCTGCAATTGCCCATGTCTCACTGATTTCATGAATTATCTTATCCATGCAACGCCCGTACATCTGTCCCTATGCCTACAGTATTTTATCCTACTGTTTACTATTGCTACTATTACCGCTTTTATTTTACTACTGCTATTATTGTTTCACTACTATCACCACTATAAAACTGTTGTTACTGATAAACCACTGCGAGCAAGTTTGTTTTCAGGTGCAGCTGAATTGATAACTCATCTGTTAAGGCTTATAAATATTCTTTGGCTCCCCTTGTGTCGAATCAATAAATTTGAGTTTTACTTCCCTCGAAGACTGTTGTGATCCCCTATACTTGTGGGTCATTAGCCACCAGGGGGTGAGGGCACCTGGCCCACCGTCTGATGCTTCCCTTTCGCCTATATATTCCCCTCAACGGGAAAAACCTAAGTGATGGATCTCTTTTCCACGAAACATACTGCAAGCCGCCGCCGTCATTGTCGCGAGATCGGGAGGATCCAGGAGCTCTTCCCGGCACCCTGCCGGAGGCCTTCTCCACCACCATGGTCGCCTTCGGAGTGATGTGTGAGTAGTATACCTTGGACTACGGGTCCATAGCAGTAGCTAGATGGTTGTCTCCTCCGCCATGTGGTTCATGTTTAGATCTTGTGAGCTGCCCTATATGATCAGGATCATCTTTATGTAATTCTACATGTTGTGTTTGTTGGGATCCGATGAGTATTGGTACTATGTTAAGTTGATGTGCTGAATTATATATCTTTATGTTATCTCTATGTTGTTTATGATCTTGCATGCTTTCCATTGCTAGTAGATATCTTGGACGAGTAGATGCTAGTGACTCCCAGAGGGAGTGTTTATGCTCGATAGTTGGGTTCATGCCTCTACTAATCTGGGGGAGTGACAGAAACCTCTAAGGTTGTAGATGTGTTGTTGCCACTAGGGAGAAAACAACATTCTCGTGTCCAAGGACATTTGCTTTGTTTACATTATGCACTTTGCTTAATGCAATCATCTATTGTTTGCAACTTAATACTCAAGGGGTACTCGGATGACTCCCCGTGAGTGGATTTTTAGTAATAGATGCAGTTGGATGGCGGTCTATGTATTTTGTTGTAATGCCCAGAGTGAATCTCATAGTGATCCTCATGACATATGTACGTTATCTTTACTCTATCAATTGCCCAACTGTAATTTGTTTACCCAGCATGTTATTATTTATCTTATGGAGAGACACCACTAGTGAACTGTGGACCCCGGCCCAATTTCCTTTACATTGCTATTACCATTTTATTTTTACTCGCACTGTTTACATTCTTGCATACTATTACCTTTTACCACTCGATATGCTCAATCCTTTGTTTACAACAAACCAGTGAGATTGACATCCTCATCAAAGTTGGGAGCAAAGTTCTTGGTTGTGTTGTGTGCAGGTTCCACGTTGTTGCTAGGTGAAGAAGCTCCTACATCAACTACGCACCAGCATTTTCCGGCGCCATTATCCAGAGTGTCGCGAAGCTAGCAAGCATCACCTTCTGAAGTTTGGCTTTCTCCTACTGGTTCAATAAACCTTGGTTTCACAACTGAGGGAAACTTGCTGCTGTGCTCCTCATACCTTCCTCTTGGGGTTCCCAACTGGGTGCCTTAACACTGCACCATCAAGCATTTTTCTAGCGCCGTTGTCGGGGAGAAAGAAGATTTCTGCAAGGGGAGTCTCTCACGCTCAACCTTTACTTTGTTACTGTTTTGCTTTACTTTATTTTTACTTGCATCGTTTTATCAAAAATACAAAAAATTAGTTTCCTTTATAGTTGCTTTTACTTGTCTGCTTTTAGTTTTGCTAGAATGGGTACTCCTGAGAACACCAAGTTGTGTGATTTTACTAGCACCAAAAACAATGATTTTATCTGCACTCCTATTGCGCCACCTGCTCCCGAGGACAATTTTTATGAGATCAAACCTTCTTTGTTGAATCTTGTTATGAAAGAGCATTTTTCCAGTGCCAGTTCTAATGATGATGCAGCTCATCTCAACAATTTTGTTGAGCTATATGAGATGCAAAAGTATAAGGATGTAGATGGTAACATTATTAAGCTTAAGTTGTTTCCTTTCTCTTTAGGAGGAAGAGCTAAGGATTGGTTGCTATCTTTGCCTAGAAAATAGTATTGATTCTTGGGATAAGTGTAAGGATGCTTTTATTGGAAAATACTATCCTCCTACTAAGATTATAGCTTTGCATAGTGACATTATGAAGTTTAGATAGTTTGATAATGAACATGTTGCTCAGACTTGGGAAAGAAATGAAATCTATGTTAAAGAATTGTCCCACTCATGGACTGACTACTTGGATGATTGTCCAAACTTTTTATGCAGGTCTAAATTTTTCTTCAAGGAACCTATTGGATTTAGCTGTTGGAGGCACTTTTATGTCCCTTACCTTGGGCGCCGCAATGAAGCTTCTCGACAACATGATGGTAAATTATTCTGAATGGCACACCGAGAGAACTCCACACGGTAAGAAGGTAAATTATGTTGAGGAAACCTCTTCCTTGAGCAATAAGATTGATGCTATTATGCTTATGCTTTCTAATGATAGAGCTCATGTTGATCCTAATAATGTTCCTTTTGGCCTCTTTGGTTGCTCAAGAAGAGCATGTTTATGTAAACTTCATTAGAAATAATAATTTCAACAACAGTGCTTATAGGAACAATTTTGCTAGCAACAATTATAGGTTATATCCTTCTACCAATGGTAATGGTTATGGTAACTCTGATGGTAATTCCTCCAACAACACTAGGGGCATGCCCTCCGATCTTGAGGTAATGCTCAAGGACTTCATCGGTAAGCAAACTGCTTTTAACAAGTCTGTTGAGGAAAAGTTGGGTAAAATTGATATTCTTGCTTCTAAAGTTGATAGCCTTGCTCTTGATGTTGAACTTCTAAAACTAAAAGTGTTGCCTAATGATGTGAAATAAAGCAATACTTTTGCCGCTACTAATGCTATCCAAGTTAAAATTGATGAAAATGTTAGGATGTTAGCAGAATTGCATGCCAGGTGGGAAAGAGAAGATGAGATGGCTCGAAAGATGAAGGTATGTACTATTACTACCTCTAATAATATTGTTCCAAATGCTAGCAATCCTCTTACTTTGATTGGTGTAGAGAAAACTCCTACTCCTTGTGCGAAAGAGCCCAAAACTGCAAAAACTTTTTCTCAAAAGAGTGCTGAAATTTTTTGGAGTATGGGAGATGATAGCTCTATTTCTTTTAATGATTTTGATGTTGATGGCTGCAATATATCTAAAGTTATTTTGTTATTGCAAAAGTTTGCTTTGAGTCCTAATGCTAGTTCTTTGAATATTCCTTTTACAAATCATATTACAAATGCTCTCATGAAAATTAGGGAGGAAAAGTTGAAACAAAAGGCTTCTATTCCCAAGAAGTTAGAAGATGGTTGGGAGCCCATCATTGATATGCATGTTAATGGTTTTTATTGCCATGCTTTATGTGATCTAGGTAATAGTATTTCTATTATGCCTAGAAAGATTTATGACATGCTTGGTTTACCACCGCTTGAAAAGTGTTATTTTGATGTTCCTCTTGCTGATGTTGCTAAGAAGAAACCTTTGGGAAGGATTAATCATGTTCTTATTATGGTTAACAATAACCTTGTTCCTGTTGATTTTCTTGTCATGGATGTTGAATGCAATGCTTCATGTCCTATTATTTTGGGAAGACCTTTTCTTCGAACTGTAGGTGCCATCATTGATATGAAGGAAGACACCATTAAATATCAATTCCCATTCAAGAAAGGTATGTAACACTTCCCTAGAAGAAGGAAGAAATTACTTTTTGACTATATTCTTAGAGCAAATTATGAACTTGATGCTTCATCATTTGATGTTACCTGATTTGCACTTTCTGCGCCTAGCTCAAAGGCGTTAAAGAAAAGCACTCTTGAGAGATAACCCAATGTTTACTTTTCAGATTTTTTTCTGTTATTTGAGTCTTGGAAGTTATTACTACTGTAATGACTGCTCCTTATCCTTTTTATTTCATTATTGTGCCAAGGAGAACCTCTAATTTGAGGGAGGTAAGATTTGGGGAAGTTGCTCTCTGGAAACTGATTTTGGTGCTGCACCGTAAAAATTCGTGAAAATTCTTAGAATATCTTTTTGACCTGAGATTTCTTGTGCATATGTCCCAGGTTATATCCAAACTTTCATTAGTTCTGCACTTTTCGATTTGAGCAACAGAAGGTCCTCGAAAAATGGACCTTTGTCAGCTGTTCTGTTTTGACAGATTTCTGCCACTATTCTTGCTTGCCTCTCTATCGCTTTCTTTTTCAGTTCTTTTGATCATGGATCTTTTGAGGAAGTTTCTACAGTAGTATATCCTTTATATGTGGTGTTTTTGAGTTGAAACCTGAACCAAAAAGGGTTTATTTACTATTATGTTTATGCTAACGTTGCTAATAGAGTTGTGTGAAGTTTTGTATGAAGGAAGTTTTCAAGTGTAGGGATTGGAGAGTGATGAGATGAGATGAAGTATGGAAAAAAGCTAAAGCTTGGGGATGCCCATGTCACCCCAAGAAATATCCAAGAGGTACAAGCATCAAAGCTTGGGGATGCCCCCGAGGCACCCCTTCTTCATCGGCAAAAATCAGGTCACCTTTCAACACACTATATTTTTATTGCTTCATATTCTATGCGTTTTTCTTGGAGCGTCTTTACTTTTGCTTTCAGTTTTATTTTGTTTTGTTTGCTGCAATAAATAGTTGGACCCCAACAAATTTCTTTTGGAGGAGACGCACTCCGCTTTTCATTTGCCAAGAACATTCTGGTTTTCACTCTTATCGTTCAACGAGTGTTCTCTTTTTCTGTTACTGCGTTTAGCTTTCGTTTTTTGCCTTGATTTTTGTTCAGATCTTGTTATATCTTTGCATCAAGGTGTATTTGGAACTCTGGTCTATGTTGGTATTCATCAAAAGATTTCTTTCAAAAAGGTTTGAATGGTGTTGGAAAAGAGAAAATGTTTCATGCAAAAAGTGGTACAAAAAGGAGCTTGTTTAGACTATGGCTTAGACTTTTGCATGCCATGCTTGATGTAGTTTTGATAGTATGCTTACTGATTTTTGCTGTAGCCTGACTTGTCTCAAATGACTGAGATTGCTTAATGAGCCTTTGAAAAAACTCATGCGTTGTTTTTATTATATGGAAGCATTTATTTGGTTTTTCTCCTTTGATGCTTTATTTGGGTTGACTTGGCGCATGATTACAACATGTTTGACTCTAACAAGTCACCATAAGCCTCTATGATCATTTGGTTTTTGACTTGTGATGCCATTTTATGCTTCTTTTAATGATGTTTTGTCGCTATCCATGATTATGGCCGTTATTGCTCTCTTAGTTGGTCGCTCCCAGTCTTTTGCTAGCCTTCGTTTTGTACTGAGTATGAGCTCTACTCGTGCATCCAACTCCAAAAAACCAAGTTTTTCCATTGTGTCCACTATAAATTCCTATGCATGGTATTTGGAAGCCATTCCAAGTAAATTTTCATGTGCTACCTTTCAAAAAACCCTTCAAAACACTTCTCGTTTTGTGACACTGTTTTCAGCTCATGGGGACGTAGTGGTCGGATTTGCTATCTTCCATATTGTTAAATTCCAAAAAGAAAAAAAGGAGAAAAAAAAGAAAAGAAAAAAGGCACTTCTCCATGGTATGTGAATGTTGGTGGGCACCCGATGGAATTAGTTAGCCATGGTTTGTGAAAGGAAAAATGTGGGGAGGAGTGCCAAGCTTTATAAAAGAGCACAAAAGTGTCAATCTCTCTCTCAAAAACTTGCTTCATTTTTGTATAGAAGATAGTAAGAACCCCATTACCAGTCGTTGAGAAAGACAACCACCTCTCAAACACAATTTTTATCTCTCTGTTTTACAAATGAAAAGCTCTAGCACATGTTTAATCTCTGCTTCCCTCTGCGAAGGGCCTTTCTTTTACTTTTATGTTGAGTCTCCACCTTCTACCTTTATGCACCGTCTAAGAGAGCATAGTTGCCATTCTGAGTATAATGTGCATAGTCCCAAAGTTTATCACTGATTGATTCATGATTATGGTTTTGCTTGTTCTTAAATTATTTGTATCTGGTCGCACTCTTAAACTTGAAGGTGTCCTATGCATTTATGTTGTGCTATTCCATGAAGGACAAGCTGAAAACCAGTTGATATGTTTTTCCATATGATTTGAACACACGTTTGACTTTCATTGCTTCATTATTCATGATCTTTCATTTGTGTCCTTTTCATGTTATAACATGGTGGCTAAGTTTTATTGTCAAGATTATGTCTTTTATGCCCATGTTTTAAGTTCTTTGATCCCAGCACTCAATGCTTCACATAGTTGGTCAAGATTGTGATGGTGTATGTCACCTCAAAAATTATTCTTTTGTTATCACTTACCTACTCGAGGACGAGCAGGAGTTAAGCTTGGGGATGCTTGATACGTCTCAAATGTATCTATAATTTTTTATGCTCCATGCTTGTTTACACACCAATTGCTTTGTGTTTTGTTACACTTCATGGCATTTTTATGCATTTTCTAGAACTAACCTATTAACGAGATGCCATAGTGCCAGTTCCCCGTTTTCTGCTATTTTTGTGTTTCAGAAAAGCTACACAGGAAATATTCTCGGAATTGGACGAAACAAAAGCCAAACCTTCTATTTTTCCCGAAGCATCACAAAGTCCAAAGATGAGATGGAGGGGAGCTAGGGGCTCGGCTCACCCTAGGGTGGCGCGGCCTACCCCTGGCCCGCGCCACCAGGGGGTGAGGCCACCTGGCCCACCCTCTGACGCTACCCTTTCGCCTATATATTTCCCTCGACGGGAAAAACCTAAGTGATGGATCTCTTTTCCATGAAACATACTGCAAGCCGCCGCCGTCGTCGTCGCGAGATCGGGAGGATCCAGGAGCTCTACCCAGCACCCTGCCGGAGAAGGGAATCCCTGCCAGAGGCCTTCTCCACCACCATGGTCGCCTCCGGAGTGATGTTTGACTAGTCTACCTTGGACTACGGGTTCATAGCAGTAGCTAGATGGTTGTCTCCTCTGCCATGTGCTTCATGTTTAGATCTTGTGAGCTGCCCTACATGATCAGGATCATCTTTATGTAATTCCACATGTTGTGTTTGTTGGGATCCGATGAGTATTGGTACCATGTTAAGTTGATGTGCTGAATTATATATCTTTATGTTATCTCTATGTTGTTTATGATCTTGCATGCTTTCCATTGCTAGTAAATATCTTGGCCGAGTAGAGGCTAGTGACTCCAAGAGGGAGTATTTATGCCTGATAGTTGGGTTCATGCCTCTAGTAATCTGGGGGAGTGACAGAAACCTCTAAGGTTGTACATGTGATGTTGCCACTAGGGAGAAAACAACATTCTTGTGTCCAAGGACATTTGCTTTGTTTACATTACGCACTTTGCTTAATACAATTATCTGTTGTTCGCAACTTAATACTCAAGGGGTACTCGGATGACTCCCCGCGAGTGGATTTTTAGTCATAGATGCAGTTGGATGGCGGTCTATGTATTATTTATCATAGTGATCCTCATGACATATGTACATTATCTTTACTCTATCAATTGCCCAACTATAATTTTCTTACCCAGCATGTTATTATTTATCTTATGGAGAGACACCACTAGTGAACTGTGGACCCCGGTCCAATTTCCTTTACATTGCTATTACCATTTTACTTTTACTCGCACTGTTTACATTCTTGCATACTATTACCTTTTACCACTCGATACGCTCAATCCTTTGTTTACAGCAAACCAGTGAGATTGACAACCTCATCGAAGTTGGGAGCAAAGTTCTTGGTTGTGTTGTGTGCAGGTTCCACGTTGCTGCTAGGTGAAGAAGCTCCTACATACACCGCACCAGCATTTTCTGGCGCCATTGTCCGGAGTGTCGCGAAGCTAGCAAGGATTACCTTCTGAAGTTTGGCTTTCTCCTACTGGTTCAATAAACCTTGGTTTCACAACTGAGGGAAACTTGCTGCTATGCTCCTCATACCTTCCTCTTGGGGTTCCCAACTGGGTGCCTTAACACCGCACCATCAGGTCCACAGTTCACTAGTGGTGTCTCTCCATAAGATAAATAAAACATGCTGGGTAAACAAATTACAGTTGGGAAATTGATAGAATAAAGCTAGCATACATATGTCATGAGGATCACTATGAGATTCACTTTGGGCATTACGACAAAATACATAAACCGTAAGCCAACTGCATCTATGACTAATAATCCACCCTCCGGATGTCGTCCGAGCAACCATCTATTATATTATTAAAACAACTAACAACTAACGGTGGAGATTAGTCATGCCAAAAATATGGAGATTGAGCGGTCAAGATTTAAGAAGCAGAGGTAGCCTGCTATACGTCTACCTGTTGTTTTTGGCATGGACTCACCGCCGTAATCCACCGCCAACATATTTATGCATCCCTGGCTGGTGGATCAAAAGCACGATGCATACCAGCACAAGATGGCTCAAGGCGACCGATCCGATCTCATGAAGTTGTACCTGTTGATGGCTCTTTGGCGTCTTCGACGATGACGAGGAAAACGACATCAGCTCAATCAACGTGCAAACATCGCCGCCTCGATCTCTCGCTCCAGCTAAGGCCGACACTATCCTCATCTATTCTTGGACGCGCGGTCGCGTGGCTCGGGCAACTCATCTATTCAGGCGCCTCAGAACGTGTTCCGAGCTAGACGCCAGTGGCCTGAAGTCGCATAGAAGCAGATCGATGGTGTGAGTTTGGAGTGCTGATGGATACAAGTGCTAGCTTGACTGCTTGACAAGCATCTTCTGCTCACTGAAGGTTAGAGTGATCATGAACCTTTTGCATGCCAAGGTCACGTAAGCTAAAGAATTGGCTTTCAATTTTTTTTAGCAGCACGCACATTTATTTTGAAATAATTGCACAATACGCTCAAATATACATTTAGTGTGATCGCGGTACCTCATCTTTCTAGGATCGTTTCCTTGGTTGCCACTGTACAGTACTACTTCTGGGATTATTTGGTCGAGTGCATTATTTATAGAGATGTAATGAGAAAGTTCAGCTCTAACCAGATTATGAATGACAGAAGTAGCTAGGGCCATTGCCGATAAAAGTTGTGATAAAAATTGTTGACGGCTCGACACTGGAGGGAGTTATAGTGTCCATCGGTACGCATAGGAAGAGAGATATTAACACATAAACATAAGCACGGACACTCAGTCTTTAATAAATCTTAATATAGTATCTTATTATGATAAAAAAATAGAAATTTGAAAAAATCCCAATAACAGTTTATAGCATACCTAGAAGTTATGTCTAAAAATGTAAAAATCGCTTAATGTTCAACTAGAGTTAGAGAATGAAAACCAAAAAAATCGACTGTGACTATTGTCCGCTTTGGGTGAAGAGTATTTGACTCTATCCGCATTAATTGTATTTTTGGCTATCAAAGTGCAGGTCAACTTTGGAGCGACACCATAGTCTTTTGGTTGTACATATTTAAGATGGATGCGTGTTGTCCATTTTTTGAGAACTTTTGTGCATGTTTTTAATTTTTAAAAACTGATCTGACATATCCTACTTAAGGCGAGATGCTCAACCAAGTTGTCCAGTGAAAAGGTATACTCTTCTTCTGACCATCTAGGCAATACCTGAGTTTTCTGAAGAGATACCAGTTGGTGAATATAAAATAAAAATATACGATGGATGGGTATATGATCCCTGGGTCGAGCGTGAAATACAAATGCATGGCCCTTTGTTCAAAATGGATTTTAGTATATATAATTTCAGCAAGGATGCAATTTCTTGCTTTTGGAGTGTCCAAAAAGAGCGTTGTATAACCGTAACACTTTACTGAAGATGAAAGGCACCAAAGGAAGTTTAGTAATCACATCTCAAGGAAGAAGCATGGAAATATTTGCAATTTCAAATTTATTAGAGTGAAAAGGTAGTCCCAATTCTTTTGCAAGAAAAAAGTTGAACACTTCACTATTTGAGTGCACAAAAAAATATTGGTAGAATAAAGATCTCCGAGAATAGAGGTTTAATCAAATTTAAAATTATGTTTGAAATCAAAAAATTACTTCTCTTATTTGTAAACCAAATAGATAATTGGATAGTTACACATCTAGCCGCGCAAATGCGCGGGCCACCTTGCTAGTTGGGTATTAAGTTGTGAACAACAGATAACTGCATTATACAAAGTGCGTAATGTAAACACAAGAATGTTGTTTTCTCCCTAGTGGCAACAACACATCTACAACCTTAGAGGTTTCTGTCACTCCCCCAGATTACTAGAGACATGAACCCACTATCGAGCATAAATACCCCCTCTTGGAGTCACTAGCATCTACTCGGCCAAGATATCTACTAGCAACGGAGAGCATGCAAGATCATAAACAACATAGAGATAACATAAAGATAATAATTCAGCACACCAACTTGACATAGTATCAATATCCATCGGATCCCAACAAACACAACATGTAGAATTACACAAAGATGATCTCGATCATGATAGGTAGCTCACAAGATGTAAACATGAGGCACATGGTAGAGAAGACGACCATCTAGCTATTGCTATGGACCCGTAGTCCAAGGTAGACTACTCACACATCACTCCGGAGGTGACCATGGTGATGAAGAAGGCCTCCAGCGGTGATTACCCTCTCCGGCAGGGTGCCAGGTAGAGCTTCTGGACCCTCCCGATCTCGCGCCGATGACGGCGGCAGCTTGCAGTAGGTTTTGTGGAAAATTGATCGGTCCTTTAGGTTTTTCCCGTCGAGGGGAATATATTGGCGGAAGGGCGGTGTCAGTAGGTGTACCAGGGCGGCTCTCCCCTGGTGGAATGGGCCAGGGCTAGGCCGTGCCGCCCTAGTGTGTGGCTAGGCTCTGGCCCCCCTCCGTATCATCTTCACACTTTGACTCGTGTCTGGAAAAATAGAAGGTTCGGCTTTTGTTTCGTCCAATTCTGAGAATATTTCCTGTGTAGCTTTTCCAAAACACAAAACAGCAGAAAACAGGGAACTGGCACTGTGACATCTCGTTAATAGGTTAGTTTCGGAAAATGCATAAAAATGCCACGAAGTGTAACGAAACACTAAGAAAATGGTGTATAAACAAGCATGGAGCATCAAAAATTATAGATACGTTTGAGACATATCAAGCATCCCCAAGCTTAACTCCTGCTCGTCCTCGAGTAGGTAACTGATAACAAAACAATAATTTTTGAGGTGACATGCACCATCACAATCTTGATCCACGAGGTAAAGCATTGAGTGATGAGATCAAAGTACTTAAAACATGGGCATAAGAGACATAACTTGACAATAAAACATAGCAACCATGTTATAACATGAAAAGTAACACAAATGAAAGATCATGAGTAATGAAACATTGAAAGTCAAGTGTGTGTTCAAATCATATAGAAAAACATAGTAAAGTGGTTTTCAGCTTGTCCCTCATGGAATAGCAAAACATAAATGCATAGGACACTTTCAAGTTTAAGAGGGCGACTAGATACAAATAATTTAAGAACAAGCAAAACCATAATCATGAATCAATCAATAATAAACTTTGGGACTATGCACATTAACCTCAGAATGGCAACTATGCTCTCTTAGATGGTGCATAAAGGTAGAAGGTGGAGACTCAACATAAAAATAAAAGAAAGGCCCTTCGCAGAGTGAATCAGTGATTAAACATGTGCTAGAGCTTTTCATTTGTAAAACAGAGAGAAAAATTTGTTTTGAGAGGTGGTTGTCTTTGTCAATGACTGGCAATGGGGTTCTTACTATCTTTCATACAAAGCAAGTTTTTGAGAGAGAGATTGACACTTTGGTGCTCTTTTATAAAGCTTGGCACTCCTCCCCACTTTTCCTTTCACAAACCATGGCTAATCGATTCCATCGGGTGCCCACCAACTTTCACATACCATGGAGGAGTGCCTTTTTTCTTTTCTTTTTTTCTTTTTTATTATTATTTTGGAATAAAACAATATGGAAGATAGAAAATCCGACCAATACGTCCCCATGAGATGAAAACAGTGTCACAAAATGAGAAGTATTTTGAAGGTTTTTTTAAAGGTAGCATATGAAGATTTACTTGGAATGGCTTGCAAATACCATGCATATGAATTTATAGTGGGCACATTGGAAAACTTGGTTTTTGGGAGTTGGATGCACGAGTAGAGCTCATACTCAGTACAAAATGAAGGCTAGCAAAAGACTGGGAGCGACCAACTAAGAGAGCAATAACGACCATAATCATGCATAGCGACAAAACATCATTAATCGAAGCATAAAGTGGTATCACTAGTCAAAAACCAAATGATCATAGAGGCTAATGGCGACTTGTAAGAGTCAAACATGTTGTAAGCATGCGCCAAGTCAACCCAAATAAAGCATCAAAGGAGAAAACCACAATAACATGCTCCCATATAATAAAAACAACGCATGATTTTTTCAAAGGCTCATTAAGCAATCTCAGTCATTTGAGACAAGTCATGCGACAGCAAAAACTACTAAGCATACTATCAAAATGACATCAAGCATGACATGCAGAAGTCTAAACCACAGTCTAAACAAGCTCCCTTTTTGTACCACTATAGGCATGAATATTTTTTTCTTTTCCAACACCATTCAAACCTTTTTGCAAAAACTCTTTTGATGAAAACCAAAATAGACCAGAGGTCTAAATACACCTTGTTGCAAAGATATAACAAGATCTGAACAAAAATCAAGGCGAAAAATGAAAGCTAAACGCAGCTCTAGAAAAAGTGAACACTCGTTGAACGATAAGAGTGAAAACTAGAGTGTTCCTGGCAAATGAAAAACTGAGTGTGTCTTCACCAAAAGAAATTGGTTGGGGTCCAACCATTTATTACAGCAAACAAAACAAAAGAAAACTGAAAGCAAAAGTAAAGACGCTCCAAGTAAGCGCATAGAATATGAAGCAATAAAAATATAGTGTGTTAAAAGGTGACCTGATTTTTGCGGATGAAGAAGGGGTGCCTTGGGGGAATCCCCAAGATTTGACGCTTGTACCTCTTGGATATTTCTTGAGGTGACATGGGCATCCCCAAGCTTGAGCTTTTGTCCATACTTCATCTCATCTCATCACTCTCCATTCCCTGCACTTGAAAACTTCATACAAAACTTCACACAATTCTATTAGCAACATTAGTATAAGCATAATATTAAATCAACTCTTTTGGTTCAGTTTCAAACTCAAACACACCACATATAAAGCATATAATACTGTAGCAACTTCCTCAAAAGTTCTGTGATCAAAAGAACTAAAAAAAAAGTGATCGAGAGGCAAACACAAATAGTGGCAGAAATCTGTCAAAACAGAACAGCTGACAAAGATCGATATTTTCGAGGACCTTCTGTTGCTCAAATCGAAAAGTGCAAAACTAATAAAAGTTTGGAAATAACCTGGGGCATACGCACAAGAAATTACAGATCAAAAAGATATTCTGAGAATGTTCACGAATTTTTACGGTGCAGCGCAGAAATCTGTTTCAGGACAGCAACTTCCCCAAATCTTACCTCCCTCAAATTAGAGGTTCTTCTTGGCACAACAACGAAACAAAAATGATAAGGAGAGGTCATTACAGTAGTAATAACTTCCAAGACTCAAATAAAAGAAAAAATACTGAAAAGAAAACATTGGGTTATCTCCCAAGAGTGCTTTTCTTTAACGCCTTTGAGCTAGGCGCAGAAAGTGGAAATCAAGTATTCTCAAATGAGGCATTAAGATCAATTGCAGAAGTATTTTCAACAATGAATTGAATTGTATCCAAATGAGTTTATGAAGATCCCTTATGAACAATCTTTACTAGTTTCATCAAAAGGGTTTTTAGGTCAAATCCAATCAAAATTCTTTTCCAAAGCTTCATGCAATCCTACGAGTTTGCAAGGTATTGGTACTTTGATTTCTTCCTTGTTTGTACCAACAACCTCTACACGTGAGCCAAGCATATTAAAACGCTCAAACCTTTCCTAGCTTCAATAACAACATCTCTAAATTCTCTACGCAAAGTCTCCAAAATAAAATCTTTCTTTTTGGGGTCTTCGATATCATGAAGCTTAAGAAACATTTGTTGCATAAAAGGGTTAAAGTTAACAAACCTAGCCTCCAACATGTGAACTAAATAAGCAGCAGCAACTTCATAACTAGGAGCAAGCTTAGCTAAAGATCTATCCTCAACATCTTTATGCATACTAACATGATTAAAGAACTCCTTGATGTTTCCTTTCCCAATTATAGAACCACTACCTACTGAGAGGTCCTCCAAAGCATACTTAGGGAACAACATAATGAACTAAAAGTAAAAGTAACGGAATACCAACTATAAAAGGAACTAATTTTTTGTATTTTTGATAAAACGATGCAAGCAAAAATAAAATAAAGCAAAATAGTAATAAAGTAAAAGATTGGAAGTGAGAGACTCCCCTTGCAGAAATCTTCTTTCTTCCCGGCAACAGCGCCATAAAAGCTTGATTGGTGTTCACTGGTGTGTAGTTGACACCAGAAAACTTGTTGGAAAACCCCAAGAGCAAGGTTATTATGAGCACAACAGCAAGTTTTCCCTCAGTTGTGAAACCAAGGTTTATCGAACCAGTAGGAGAAAGAACCACACTTCTAAAGGTTGATCCCCGCTAGCTTTGCGACACTCCAAACAATGGCGCCAGGATACTTGTCGGCGTGTAGCTTTTCACCAGCAGCAGCGTGGAACCTGCACACAACACAACCAAGTACTTTGCCCCAACTTACGATGATGTTGTCAATCTCACCGGTTTGCTGTAAACAAAGGATTAAGCGTATCGAGTGGTAAAAGGTAATAGTTTGCAAGAATGTAAATAAAGCGAGTAAATGTAAAACGGTAATAGCAATGTAAAGGAATTGGACCGGTGTCCATAGTTCACTAGTGTTGTCTCTCCATAAGATAAATAACAAAATGCTGGGTAAACAAATTACAGTTGGGCAATTGGTAGAATAAAGCTAGCATACATATGTCATGAGGCTCACTATGAGATTCACTCTGGGCATTATGACAAAATACATAGACCATAATCCAACTGCATCTATGACTAATAATCCACCCTCCGGATGTCATCCGAGCAACCATCGGGTATTAAGTTGTGAACAACAGATAATTGCATTAAACAAAGTGTGTAATGTAAACAATGCAAATGTCCTTGAACACAAGAATGTTGTTTTCTCCCTAGTGGCACCAACACATCTACCACCTTAGAGGTTTCTGTCACTCCCCCAGATTACTAGAGACATGAACCCACTATCGAGCATAAATACCCCCTCTGGAGTCACTAGCATTTACTCGGCCAAGATATCTACTAGCAACGGAGAGCATGCAAGATCATAAACAACATAGGGATAACATAAAGATAATAATTCCGCACATCAACTTGACATAGTATCAATATTCATCGGATCCCAACAAACACAACATGTAGAATTACACAAAGATGATCTTGATCATGATAGGCATCTCATAGGATCTAAACATGAGGCACATGGTGGAGAAGACGACCATCTAGCTACTGCTATGGACCCGTAGTCCAAGGTAGACTACTCACACATCACTCCGGAGGTGACCATGGTGATGAAGAAGGCCTCCGGTGGTGATTCCCCTCTCCGGCAGGGTGCCGAGAAGAGCTTCTGGACCCTCCCGATCTCGCGTCGATGATGGCGGCAGCTTGTAGTAGGTTTCGTGGAAAATTGATCGGTCCTTTAGGTTTTTCCCGTCGAGGGGAATATATAGGCGGAAGGGCGGTGTCAAGAGGTGGACCAGGGCGGCTCACCCCCTGGTGGCGCGGGCCAGGGCTAGGCCGCCCTGCCCTAGGGTGTGGCCAGGCTCTGGCCCCCCTCCGTATCATCTTCGGACTTTGACTCGTGTCTAGAAAAATAGGAGATTCGGCTTTTGTTTCGTCTAATTCCGAGAATATTTCCTGTGTAGCTTTTCTGAAACACAAAAATAGCAGAAAACAGGGAACTTGCACTGTGGCATCTCGTTAATAGGTTAGTTCTGGAAAATGCATAAAAACGCCACGAAGTGTAACAAAACACAAAGCAAATGGTGTATAAACAAGTATGGAGAATCAAAAATTATAGATACGTTTGAGACGTATCACTCCTCGACAAGGTCAATCATATATTGCTCACGGTAAGTAAGATCTATTATTTTGGATGATAAGGATGACACTTGGGCTTCCAAGTAGGATATCTTTGTTTCAAATTCAGTAGATTTTTCAACTTTCTCTAGGGTAGTAATCACCTGCAATTTCATGGACTTCACATGCTTTTCTAAGTCCAGGATTCATTGAGTATCTTCTGCTTTGGACAGGTGTTCCTCTAGAAGGTTTGAACACTCCAAAGCGTCAGAATCTGTGGTTTCCTTTGGTTGTGGATCAACATTTTCATCAGCCATATCATTATCAAAAAATGTCAGCTGTCAAAAGTAAAAGACAAAATTTCAAAACAGAAGGCAAAACATCATATGATTTCATTCATCAAGGCAGATATTTACAAAAGAACATGCAACTTGCCAGAGCTATATGACATAGTGAAAGGATCGTTACGGGCGACTAGAGGGGGGTGAATAGGCGTTAAGTCAATTTTTAGTGTTTTTCAATTTTATGGCTTGACACAAAGTAAATTCACTAGATGTGAAACTAGGTGAATTTCCTCTAAGTTACAAGCAAGCAAGTAAACAAGTAAAGAACAAGATATAAGTGAGGGAACGAAATAACCAAAGAGTGGAGACCGGAGACACAAGGATGTATCGCCGTAGTTCCTTCCTTATGAGGGGAAGTACATCTATGTTGGAGAGGTGTGGCGACACAGAGTCCACCAAAGCCACAAAGGCTCACCTTATTCTCCGGTGAGCAAGCCATGGAGGCTAGCTCGGTTCCACTAAGCATTGGTCTTGACGGCGATAACCGAAACCCTTACATGGAGGTTGGGGCACAACTCCACAACTCAATTGGAGGCTCCCAACAAGAACAAGGAAGCTTTTACACTAAGGAAGCTTCAAGGTGACCTCTTTTGCTCAAGGAAAGTTCCACGGAGGATGGGTGGGGGAAAAACAACTCACTTGGGTAGGATTGTAGATCTAGGGCTCCTCTCTCAATCTACCAAATCTTGGGGGATTTGGTTGGCTAGAGAGAGATCTATGAAGGTGAAGCTCTTGCATTAATGGAGGAGAGAGAAAAGTCGAGGTAGCTCTTTGGGGAAGAAGCCCTCTCCTATTTCTACCAGGTGCGCAATTATGGCTATTACAATGCCCCGAGCGGTACTACCGGCCAGGGGGCCGGTAGTACCGACCAATGTCTTCTCCCTTTGACTTTGAATCTTCAGTGGAAATTCCAGGAGGGCGGTAGTACCGCTGCGCCCAGTGGTAGTATCGACCGTGTCTTTGTCTTCAGCTGAGGAGGGGGACAGCGGTAGTACCGGCCCAGTACCGCTCCAGTATCACTTAGTTTTAAGCAAATATAGAGAGTGGAAGCACCTTAGGTGGTAGGGGCCCGGTACTAGTGCGGTAGTACCGACCGCTTTCTTTGCAAGGAAGAAACTCCAGGAGTGGTAGTACCGGCCACCAGCGCGGTACTACCGCTTGTCATGAAACTATTGTAGCAGCACCACCGGGCGGTACTAGTGGGCCACCTCCGGTCCACTTCCGCTTAGTAAAATAGACTTTACTGCATGCGGGTTTCACTAAGCGGTAGTGGCCCGGTACTTCTGGGCGGTAGTACCGCTCCTGTAGATTGAGCGGTACTGCCACGGTAGTACCACCGGGCAGTGGCTGGTTTGTGCAGAAACATCACAGGCGGTAGTACGGCCGAGGGGGTGGTACTACCTAATGAGGGTTAACTCGAAAAATGTCCTAGATGAAGGACTTAGGATCGGGGGAAGAGGGCGTCAGATGAACTCGAAGGTAAAGATCAGACAAACAAGGCGAGGTTTGACGTGTGTTGAGAATAAGAGTGGTACTCAATTGGCTCAATCTCAATCTGTCCCTAGCCAGCCTCTCCTGCCCCTATATATAGGTGGCCAGGTCTCGAGGATCTGGTCGGGTTCAATACAAATTACAATGTCTATATACGAAGTCATCTCGTATATCGAATACATCTATGCTTGGGCCTATCTAACGGGCCCTAGGGGTACCAAGATAATGAGCCTTAATAGCTATACCCTTGTCAGTAGCGCCCGAGATTCTACCAGAATTATAGATTCGGGTTAAATCTCAAATCTTCATATCTTCGACTTGATCAATCTTCACCTTCTTCTCTTTCTCTATTTTCATCAAACAATTTATATCTTTTATTTCTCAGGGGGATTTTGGTGACAAGCCTGGCGCTTCTAATGGATCTAAAGACCAGTTAACTGCATGAGCAGAAACTTGCTACCTACTTCGAACTCAAGCTCCCGAACTTGAATCCGGTACCTGGCGTAACCCAATCTTTTGCCGCATTTAGGACTTACAAAGACATGATTCCAGTATTTCTCAGGGTACCTAGTGCGTCCACCGGGATTTTTCTTCGCATCATGGATACGGAAATTTACTAGCAGAGCGCATTCATGTGCGTATACTAGGCCATGCAGGACGGATCCTGAGGTCTTACCTTCATGATTTTTTACAACCATGGCATTCAAGCTTTTTATCATGACGACGCGGCTTGAGAATCATAATTTTGTCATGAGCCTTGTTTGGCTATTTCAATGCCCAAAATATTTGGGTTGTTTTCTTTGACTAGTCGTAAATCCCTCCCGATGGTAGTGAATTAGCGAATATCAATCTCTAATATTGATTCGTTGACAATGAAATCGATAATTTGCTCCAATGTGTGTTCCATAATTTCCCTCCTTGCTTGCCAAGTTGATAATTTCATCTTCATCAGGTGCGCGACCAGCGCTCCCGATGGGAGTAGCCCCCGAGGCTATAGTCAAAAAATTTCGAGTATAGGCTCAAAAGTATTTGCTTCTTGTCTTGTCTCTCTTTGTTAGGACTGATACGTCTCAAACGTATCTATAATTTTTGATGCTCCATGCTCGTTATTGCACCATTTGATTTGTGTTTTGTTACACTTTGTGGCGTTTTTATGCGATTTCCAGAACTAACGTATTGACAAGATGCCACAGTGCCAGTTCCCTGTTTTCTGCTATTTTTGTGTTTCAGAAAAGCAACACAGGAAATATTCTCGGAATTGGACGAAACGACCACCGAAACTCCTATTTTTCCCGGACGAAGGAAGAGGACCGAAGGAGAGCCGGAGAGGGGCCAGAGGCTAGCCACACCATGAGGGGGCGCGGCCCAGGCCCCGGCCGTGCCCACCTATGGTGAGGAGCCCCTAGTCCACCTCTGACGATGCCCCTTCGCCTATAAGAAGCCTCCCGACGGAAAACCCTAAAACAATAGGCGTTTTTCCCAGAACAGTTCCGGAGCTCCGCCGCCGTCGAAGACGAATTTTGGGGGATAGAAGTCTCTATCCCGGCACCCTGCCGGGACGGGGAAGTGCCCCCGGAGCCATTTCCATCGGTCTCCATCGCCGTCTCCGTCGTCTCCATCGACCTCACCGCCATCTCCATCAACCTTGCTGTCTCCTATGATGAGGAGGGAGTAGTTCTCCCCCGGGGCTGAGGGCTCTACCGGTAGCTATGTGGTTCACCTCTCTCTCCCATGATGTGATCTTTATGTGATCGTGAGCTTTGTATCTAGTTGAATTGGTAGATGTTATTATTCAGATATTATGCTACTCCCGTGCTTTATTATTGTAATCTCTGGAGATACCTTGAATCATGGTGTGAAGGTGACTAGTGTGCGCATCATGTGTATCTTTTTGGTTAATGTCTCTATGAATTGTTGGTGTTTGTTGGAACCATCTAGTGCATTCATGGTGATAGTGTGGGACAATCTAGTTTGGGTACATACGGACTTTGAGGAGTGCTTCGTAGCCCTATGCATGATTAGTGTTTGTTTTCCATTGGATAATTGTTTTGAGTTGCATATTGATGATAGTATCTATTGGTTCAATTATGTTATATTTGTTGAGTGTGTCCACTAGTGAAAGTATGATCCCTAGGCCTTGTTTCCAAGCTTTGCACACCGTTTCCTTTCAGTTTTGTTACATGTTTGCTCACAGAGATACTTATTTTAGATTACATTTACTACTTATAATCATCACTAATGCTTGTATTTCACTATCTCTTCGCTGAACTAGTGCACCTATACATCTGAAAAGTGTATTGGGTGTGTTGGGGACACAAGAGACTTTTTGTATCATAATTGCAGGGTTGCTTGAGAGGGATAGCTTTGACCTCTTCCTCCATGAGCTCGATAAACCTTGGGTGATCCACTTAAGGGAAACTTGCTACTGCTCTACAAACCTCTGCACTTGGAGGCCCAACACTGTCTACAAGAATAGACGCGTGCATAGACATCAAGCTCTTTTCTGGCGCCGTTGCCGGGGAGGTAAGGTAAAAGGTACTCGCATCCTCCTGTGTGAGTGCTCGAAGTTATTTCCTTTAGATTCTACAATTATATCTTTTTGTTTCTTGTTTTTATTTTTACTAGTTAGGCTTAATGGAAAATAAAGAGTTCTATAGTATTTTTCCTGAGTTTTTTTTGAAAGGGTAAAACAGTGGGAGAGAGTCCCACTGAAATTTTTTATAGATTGGGGGAATTTACAAAGTGTACAAATTTACAGTATTAACAAAGTAAAAGTTGCAAAAAGGAAAAAGTTTATGTTACAGTGTGTAGCCAATCTACAAATTGATCATGGAATTTCTTCTTTATTCTGAAGGCTAGCATTCTAAGTTCATTCACATAGATAGCCTTCCAGCTAGCCCATCTTGCTTCTTGGTTCTTGAAGATTTTATTGTTTCTGATTATCCAAATACTCCAGGAGGCCAAGATTATGATATCCATGCCGAATGGAAGCTTCAGTAAATCTTTCATGTTGGAAATAGCTTCCAAAACTGAGAGATTTTTTGTTCTTCGAGGACAAATAAAATCCCAGCATTCCTCAGCAAAAGGGCATGACCAAAAAAGGTGAACAAGTGTTTCTTCTTGTCTGCATTCTAGGGTCGCACAGTCATAACATGTAAGAACAAAAAATTTCCTCCCTAGCAAATTCCTTGTGTTTAGTCTGTCGTGAAGAAGTAGCCAGAAAAAGAACTTATGCTTTGCTTGACAACTGGAATTCCAAACCCAAGTGAAGTGAGGAGGGCATTGCTGATAACCAATCAAAGCTTTATATGCTTTTTGGGTGGAGAATTCAGTCGAATTCCAAATATAGCTCCATTTATCTATTTCACCCGAATTAATTCTCTCCTGGGTAGCCTCACACAATGTTTCTAGGTCTTGGAATTCTGAATATGCTTCCTGAGACAAAGGCAAGTGAAAGAGGTTTTCAAGGAATTCAGCATGAATTGTTTCATGAATAGTGATGTCCATCTTCTTGGCAAAAGAGGCTAGGTGTGGAAGTTTTTGAAAGAGACAATTATCTGACCAGAGGTCAGTCCACAAATATGTTGTTTTCCCATCTCCAATGTTGCAATGACTTATACCTTTAAATTTGTCCAGCAATTTTAAATGTGCTTTCCACCAAAAAGATCCTTCCATATGATTTCTAGGGATTTGACCATTACTGTAATAAGAATTCCAGACTAATTTTACCCATGGAATATCATGCCTGTTGAAAAATTTATGAAGGTTTTTGAGGAGAAGCACTTCATTCTGAGTAGTAAGGTCCAGCACACCCAGTCCTCCTTGATTTTTTGGCCTACAAATCTTTTCCCATGCCACAAGGGCATGCCCTCTTGACTGTACCTCATTGTTCTTTTTTTCCAAAGGTAGTGTCTCATATATTTTACAATTTGCTTTTTGATTGAGACAGGAATATCAAGGCAGCACATGAAAAATATAGGGAGAGATGAGAGAACTAATTTGACCATCAACAATTTTCCACCATAATCCAGAAAGTCAGCAATTCCATTCAGCCTTCTTTCCACCCTTTGCACAATTGGCAAGAAAAATTCCAAGCTTGGTTTTGTGACCCCTAATGGCAGACCTAGATAAGTGAATCGCAAGCTGCTTTGCTTACATTGCAGGGTTCTTGCAAAATGAGTGAGCCTGCCTTCATCCAGATTGATAGGCATCATACAAGACTTTGAATAATTAACTTTGAGTCTAGTAGATTCAGAGAAGGCATGCAAAATACCTTTCAAGCAGATAAGCTATGTAGCATTTGCTTTGACAACAATGAGGGTATCATATGCATATTGGATTACAGGAAAGTCTGGATTTGCATTTCTGGGTAAAGGTGGAGTCATTACACCAGAGTGCATAGCTTTATTCAGAATTGTTTGGAGGAAGTCAGCAGCAAGCACACACAGCAAAGGTGAAAGGGGATCACCTTGCCTAACTCCCCTTTTGCAGTAAAACTTTTTCCCTGGAACACCATTCAGAAGAACTGATGAAGAGCCAGATTCCAAGATCATTTCTATCCATTTGATCCACTTATCCCCAAACCCTCTAGCTTTAAGGATCTCAATGATTGTAGAATGTTCAATTTTATCAAAGGCCTTTTCAAAGTCTAATTTCAGAATCAATATTTCCTCCTTTGATTTATGACATTGAAAGAGATATTCAAAAGCCCAACCTAAGCAGTCTTGAATAGATCTTTTCTTCAGAAAGCCATATTGGTTACTGTGAACAAGCTTCAATATTACCTTCTGCAATCTATTTGCCAGTAATTTGGTAATGATTTTAAGAACACTATTTAGTAGAGAAATGGGCCTGAAATCATTAGCAGAAACTGGATTATCCCCTTTTGGAATTAAGGTAATGAAGGAGGAGTTGATACTTTCTAAAGCAACTTTTTCATCATAGAAGTCTTGGATTAACTCCTTCACATCTTTTGCAATGATTGACCAGCAACTCTTAATGAACTCATTATTAAAGCCATCAGGACCAGGGGATTTGTCATTAGGTAGATCATCAATCACATCTTGGATTTCTTTCTCAGAAAAAGGGCTCTCCAGAGCAGCCAATGAATCAGGATCCAAGTTTTGACCATACATTTCTCTCAGATTGAATTTCATAGAAGTTTTATCAGATTGTCCCATTCTCTCTTTGAAAGTTTTCCATAGCAAAGCAGCCTTACCATCATGGTATGAAATTTCCACTTGCTCATCATTTAGAAGCATTGAAATATAGTTGTTTCTATAGTTGATGGTGGCTTTAGTGTGAAAGAACTTGGTGTTCTCATTACCCAATTTTACCCATTTGATTTTTCCTCTTTGCTTCCAATATACATTCTGGTTATGGAGCAGCTTAAGCACATGAGATTTCAGAATATCTCTTAAATTCCACTCCTCAGTAGTTAAATCCCTCCATTCTTCCATGATATCCAGAAGATCAATTGTTTCATTTACCTTGGCAATCAGATTTTTTATGCAAGGAATCTTTTTAGCCCAAAGCTTTAAGCCTCTTCTTAGATTTTTGAATTTTGCATTAATCCTCTTGGCACTATCAGGATAATTAACAAGGATATTCCAAGCATTTTCCACTATCTCTTTAAAGCTGCTATGATTAAGCCAGAAATTTTCAAATCTGAATATTTTAGCTCTTGGAATTTTTGTACCAATGGCCACCACACAGGGGACATGATCAGAAGTTGGCTTTGATAAAGGGTACACCATAGTGGAAGGGTAGGACAGGCTCCAGGAAGCAGAGGTGAAAAACCAATCTATCTTTCAAGAAGTGGTTCTTTTTGCATGTTGCTCCAAGTAAATTTTCTACCCTTCAGAGGTAATTCCACCAATCCCAGATTACTGATGGCATCATTGAAAAGAAGCATAACATTAACATCTCCCCCAGGCTTCTTTCTGTCATTTGGGTTTCTAATAAAGTTAAAGTCCCCCATCACAATCCAATATGTGTCATCAGCCATGGAGATATTTGAAAACCAGTCCAGGAAAATGGCCTTTCCTTCAGCATGACATGGACCATAAATATTTGTTAGAATCCAAGAATCCAGAGAAAGGTTACTCGTGAATCTTATAGATAATGAAAACTCATTTTGAAATTCAATAGTTCCACTGAACAAAGAACCATTCCAGAGAATAATAATCCCACCAGAGGCACCAATTGATGGCAAGAATTCAAATTTATTGAACTTTTTTGGAGCAAATTTCCTTATAAATTGAATGTCAAAATCTTCCCTCTTAGTCTCCTGGATGCAAACAATATCACAGCCACATTCATCAATCTTATTGGCAATGGCCAGCCACTTATTTTCTAAGTTAATACCCCTAATGTTCCAGTTCAAAATTTTCCATATTCTGTTGTGATTCATTGGAAACAAATGGCAGATATTATTTGGTAAATAAAGCAACCCCACAAGAATTGCTTTTCCACAGACACACAATCAACATGAGATGGGTAATATAAAAGTTTGCTCCATTCCACACATATAGAGAGTTCAAAAGTGACACATCCATAGAAAGATATAACCTGCCTCCACAAGTTTTGGCAGACAAGATAACTAGGGGAATTATTACATAGTTGCGAAACAACAGGCCAATTCGCATCAAAAGTGAGCTTGTGCATCATGATGAAACTATTTCCATTCTTTCTTCTTTCCCTTCTGGTTGCCACCATCAGCTTCCAGCTTATCCTTGCCTTTCTCCAGCTTCTTCACTTTTTTCATCAGCTTGGAGATCAGGTTTTCCTCCTCCACCTTACAGAAAGAGGTTGCCAAGTTTTTAACAATTTTAGATTTAAGGTCTGGAGGAGCAGAAGAACATGACAAACAGTTCTTATCTTTGCAACTAGAATGGCTCTTAAATCCCTCATTAAGCTCAATAATTCTTGGGCTTCTCCTTACCACAGTATCCACCAAAGGAGCATTTCCCCTTCTCTTTCTTTTGGGAGCAGAGGGAGGGTGCAGGGGCATTTCTTCATCAACACCCTGAGATGATTCTCCCAAAACAGAAATTGTGCATTTAGGAACTTGACTAACAACACATTTTTTAGGGACAAGAAAGGAAATACATTCTTGGTCTTCATTTTCCTTAATTATGTTCCACAATGAACTATTGAGAAACTTCTTTGTCCAATCAAACTTTTCTGGAGTAAGCACCATTAAGGTAATGAAATTGAACCAATTAGTAGGGATTTCCAATAGCTTGCATGAAGAGTTATTCATCTGTTCTATGATGTGAGGAGCAAAGTATTTCTCCCAAAGAAGCATGCCCTCAGCAGAGAATTTCTCAGTGTCTTTTCTGGGGATGAAATGGGTTTTGACCATTCCAAGCTGAAGATGAGCAACTTCTGGAGGGACAAAGTCATTGAAGTGAAACATCTCAAGATTTGGATCTGAGAGATTGTCATCTAAGAGCATATCATTCTTAGGATCAATTTTTGGCTGAGATACCTCCTCTTCTTCCTCATCTTCAGAATCTGAATCAATATCATGGTAAGCCATCATGATATTCTGCATTCCAATACCAAGCTGCATAAAGTTTTCCATATTAAGAGCTTGAGAATCTCCTTTGACATTAATAGGAATGATAGCATCTTCCTGGATAAACTGCATGTTATCATCCAATTGTTGATTAGCCTCTTGCTGATTAACTTCTTCATTTAGGGCATTCACTTGAGGGATTGGATTGTTATTGGACTGTTCACCATCAGACAAAGAAATAGTGATAGTAAGGCTGCTTTACAAGTCTAAACCTTCAGCATTTCCTTCCACATTGTCAGCAGCATTGGCTAAATTGTTCAGAAATTGCTTGCTGAACATCAGGGTCCCACTGCTCATCACCCCACTTCATATTGTTTCCATTTTGCTGCACAGGAGGAGGTACAAAGTTAACAAGAGGTAGAGGATGTGGGTCTGCCCCATCTTCAGGTGCAGGGTCTTCATCTTGTGGGCCTGCACCAAGCAGAGTCTGTTGCAGCACCTCAATGGAGAAAGTCCAAGATTCAGTATCTGGATTATCCCCATCTGTCAGCCTGATACTTTTTGGTATTTCCTGCAGCTCAGTGCATCTAACCTTGGCAATGATTCTTCCTTTATTTCTTTCATCATTTTCCCAAAATAAAAAATGGCCAAACTTGCAAACCACGGCAGTGACATCCTTTGTGGACCAGTTATCCAGGGGAGGCCCAACCATAAGAATCCAGCATTCCCTGTTCAGGTTAGCCCTCCTCCAGTTGGAGCCCTCATTGTGCTTGACAAAGGAAATATTGATGTCCTAGAACTGATGTGGACTTTCTACAATCAACATATCTCTGTCTCTATAGTGCGCAAATCGCACATAAGCCTGACCAAATGGACACCTCTGCACATCTCTAACCCCAACCCGAGCAACATTGGCCAAGAAATCTTCTAGAACATCTCGAACGTTAGCAAAGAGTACCTGACCTTCTGGCATTGGATTGATTGTCGCAATGGCAAACTCTTCATGGCGGCGACGGCGGCGAGGCAGAACCACCCGATGAACCACAGTTCGGCCTTCAATGTGCTGAATCTGAAACCCCAGCGGCACGAAAGGTTGAGGGTCGATAGGAATGTTTGCCTTTGCCGAAAACTTTGCCGGAGCAGCAGCCGAGGGGGGAGAGGAGCTGGGGTTTACTGTTGCTCTAGAAGGCGAGGAGGCAGGGGAATTGGGCGACACACTCGAGCCAAAAAAGGAAAAGAGCTCCTTGAAGGTTGAAAAAACTTTTACCGGTGTCACCGGCCCACGGGCCTTGAACCAAGAAAGGCAAGAGGAATCGGGCCAGTTATTGGGATCGGGCGTCGGGAAGGAAGCAAATCGCATAAAGGGAATCAAGCCCGGTAATGATGAAGATTTTGCCTTTTTTGGCACCCAAATTTCCCGCCCATTACTATAATTTGAAGAAGGCATTGATTTGCGAATTATTCGATTAGTAATTCTATTGTCTCCATTGACCACCTGAGCGTAACTTTTGCGCTCATTGCCAGCATTATCACGATTAATGCTAATAATTTTTTTTGAATTGTCACTAATGCTGGAGTTAGAGGGAGAAATTACCGGCTCCATTTTAGAAGGAAATGAGAGACGTTCAAAAACTGATAATTTCCCAATAACTTTGCTTTTTGATCTTTGAACATGAGTGCATTCGGCATCTTACTCTAAATAATATTTTCTCTCCTTGAATTCCCAATTTGGTCCACCTCTTCCCCATAACAAGAAATGAAGAACAAAGTCTTTCTCAAAAAAATTGCCCGAATTATAAATTTCAAAACCAACTGATCTAGAGGCAATAGCAAATTTGAACACTCTTCCACGAAGAAGTGAAACTTGAAAATGAGAAGCCTCGCCACCAAAGCAAGCTTGCAGAGAAACACTAACCGTACGCACGTCAAGTTTGAAATTTGAACGACCAAAAGCAACCACCAAGAAAAAAAGCCTCTTACGGAATCCAGGAGAGAAATTGACAGAATGCCCAAGATTTTTAAATATATCTTCAGCAAATTGAGTTCCTCTAGCAAAGTTGAATTGAGGAGGAGATACCTGCAATTCTTGAGCACTAGACTTCAAAGGATCCTCAGCAACACATGTATCAATGATCTTAGAATTCTGATCGGAAGAAGGAGAAATTTGATCACCAATTATCACCTTATGAACTGGAAGCTCAATCTGATTGCCCTTAGAAATGGATTCATTCTCCAGAAGGAAACGAGCATCTATCAAAATTTCTTCATTGTTTAGCAAAACCAGCCGTTGAGCAAGTGGCCTCAGAATAAGGAAACCAGATCGCCATGAAGACCAATCACCATTGACAAAAGGAGAACATTGCACTTTCCAGCGCAAAACAGGAGGTTCTTTGGCCGGCCAAGGAGACTTGATGCTTGAAACCACCATGGACATGTGAGAGGGGAACCTCACCAAAGAACCATCATGGATTACCTCCCCATTTTCGAGAGCACGACCAACCAAAGGATCCTCACTTTCATTGAGAAGAACTAACCACTTGGATCGAGAAAGCACCAGAGAACCTTTTGAGAACTTACCATCGTCCCAGAGCCGATTGGTGTTGAAAGAAGCCACCCATCGACCAACAGGAGGATCCAAGGAACCTACCATGTGAGAAGGCGCCGGCGCCAGAGCGCCACCGGCGGTGCACCAGGGCCAAAACCCTAGCTTGAGATCACCATGACCTCACCTCTCCTCTCCTCCCTGGTTCTTCCTTGGTTGTGTGCGTGCGTCTAGACCCAATGGAGTGTTTGAAGAGAAAATTGAAAAACCTTTGGAGCTTAATTTACATGCTAATAGTGTTGTTAGTATGAATGCTTTGAACACCGTTATTGCTAATGCTATAGAAAAGTCTAAGCTTCGGGAAGCTGGTTTTGTTAAGCATGATATTTTTAGTTCCCCAGCTTTAGTGGAGAAAGTTTGCTCTGATGATATTTTATCTCCCATATGTGATATTTCTAATGATGCTTGTGCTCCTCATCCTTTTAAAATACCTATGAAAATTGTTGAACATGCTATGAATAACTGCTATTTAGGAGATGGAACTGTCCATCCTGGTGATCATTTGCTCTTTCTACATGAATTATGCGAGTTGTTCAAGTCTGCAGGTATTTCAATGAACCGAGTTAAGAAGAAGCTATTCTCTTTATCATTGAAGGGCAGAGCTGTGGAATGGTATAAAACACTAAAGGATGGCCGACCTATTGATTGGGAGGAAATTGTACCTCTCTTTTATTCTAAATTCTACCTTCTAGTGAGGTTTATAAAGATAGGAATTATATTTATATTTTTCATCCACGTGAGGGAGAAAGCATTGCCTAAGCATGGGGAAGATTGAAGTCACTAATGCTCAAATGTCCTATTCATGATCTTCCCTATAATATTGTCATTAATAATTTTTATGCAAGGCTTTCAGGATATTACAAGGGCTATCTAGATGGATGTTTTGATGTGTCTTTCACAAGCAAGGATGTTGACACCAAGTGGGATCTGCTTGAAACAATTCAAAGAAATATCAAAGATTGGGATAGCAACAAAGGTAAAGGATCAGGTATAAATTACGAGTATGATTGCATTAAGTCTTTCGCTAAAACTGCTGATTTTCAAGAGCTTAGTGCTAAATATGGTCTTGATCCTCAAATTATGGTTGATTGTTTTAGCGCCTTTGCTTTCCATATTAATGTTCCTAAAGGAAATGGGGAAGTGTATCATGAACCTTTTAAAGACACTTGCATAGAAAGTGATATTGTTATTGATGATTGTAATAAACATGCTCAAATTTCTGAAAGTACTACTTCTTATAAGCATGTTAATTTTTGTGGAGTACATAGACCTTGTGAACAGAGTCACAACAAAGAAGATTATTGTATCCACCACGGGAATGAAGAAACCCGAATGTGGCATAAGGCTCTTGATGAGCTTGGTGAAAAGGTTTGTGAGCTTTATCCTTCTCTTTGTGAACTTTGCAATGACACAGGTCATTTTAATTTTCAATGCTTAGGCCCTAATAGTCACCGAATGAGTACCGCAAGTTTGTATTGTGATGACAAAATTACTCTCAATCAGCATGATGAGCTTACTTTGTTTTTGGGGTGTGAAGAGATATCTAGAAAGACTTCTTTGGTAGATATGAGTGTTTTTGATATTAATAGCACCCTTCATGGTTGTCGTCTCTATTGTGTTAAAGATTGCCTCGCAAACACTTACATACAAAATATTATAAAACATGATGTTTTGCCAAGCTATGACAGGACTGATAGATGTTTCTATCTTATTAATAGAGAGGAGGAATCCTCCAAAGTTTCTTCTGTTGTTTCTATCAGTAAACCAGATTATGTGGACAAGATGCCTTTCAAGTATCTCCCTCCTGAAGGAGAGAGTAAGAAGAAGAAGAAGAACAAGAAGAAGAGGAGTAAATGGTGAGAGGAAACGGTATCTTCCCCTAAGCATGTTGCTCCTGTTATAGATTATGATAATTCTGATCTTGATGATGTTCCTATGCCTGTTACCTATGTTAGTGATCATGATTGGGAAAAGCACTCTACTTTTGATATTGAAAATCTTTTTGGTACCAATTCTAAGGTTAATAACGGTTGTACCATTAGTACTATCCATGTTCTGTCCTATGATGATATGTTTGATGAATATGCTTTGCAAAATAGCTGTTCTCTCGCTTATGATGATACTAAACCTCTAGTTTATGATGGTTATGATGATGAGTATAATATTTTCAGTTCACCTACTTTTGAGGAGAAAATTAGTTATGATTACAATATGCCTCCTGTTTTTGATGATTATGGTGACGAGAATAATTATTCTGTTGAATCTGCTCCTACTACGATTGTTCATGTGGGGAGTATTAATTCTTTTATGCATGTGGCTCATGATAGGGATGCTTTATGTGATAGTTATATTGTTAATTCTATTCATGATGCTACTGAAAGTTACTATGAGAGAGGGAAACATGGTTTGATGGATCTCAACAATATTAAGTTTCCCCTCTTTATGTTGCAAATCTTGAAGTGGCACTTGTTTTATCTATCCATGTTTGCTACTATGTGTCTCGTTGATTTATTTTCTTACAAGATTCCTATGCATAGGAAGTGGTTTAGATTTAAATATGTTTCATATTTGCTTTTTAATGCTCTCTCTTGCTTCAAGTTCCTTTATGGCACCTTTGCCTTAAGTTCTTTTTGGGCGCCTATGTGAGCATTTTCTGAAATTACTGCGCCTAGCTCAAAGGCGTTAAAGAAAAGCACTCTTGGGAGATAACCCACTGTTTCATTTTCAGTACTTTTACTTTTATTAGAGTCTTGGAAGTTATTACTACTGTAATAACCGCTCCTTATCCTTTTTATTTCGTTGTTGTGCCAAGAGAAACCTCTAATTTGATTGAGGTAAGATTTGGGGATGTTGCTGTCCTGAAACAGAATTTGGTGCTGCACCATAAACATTCGTGAAAATTCTCTGAATATCTTTTTGACCTGCGATTTCTTGTGCATGTGCCCCAGGTTATATCCAAACTTTCATTAGTTTTACACTTTTTGATTTGAGTAACAAAAAACCCTCTAAAAATTCGACCTTTGTCAGCTATTCTGTTTTGACAGATTTTTGCCACTATTTGTGTTTGCCTCTCGATTGCTTTCTTTTTGAGTTCTTTTGATCACGGAACTTTTGGGTAAGTTGCTACAGTACTATATGCTTTATATGTGGTGGTTTTGAGTTGAAATCTGAACCAAAAAGGGGTTGATTCTTTATTATGCTTACACTAATGTTGCTAATAGAATTGTGTTGAGTTTTGTATGAAGGATGTTTTCAAGTGTAGGGATTGGAGAATGATGAGATGAGGTGAAGAATGGACAAAAGCTCAAGCTTGGGGATGCCCATGCAACCCCCAAGAAATATCCAAGAGGTACAAGCATCAAAGCTTGGGGATGCCCCCGAGGCACCCCTTCTTCATCGGCAAAAATCAGGTCACCTTTCAAGACACTATATTTTTATTGCTTCATGCACCATGCATTTTTCTTGGAGCGTCTTTACTTTTGTTTTCAGTTTCTTTTGTTTTGTTTGCTGCAATAAATGGTTGGATCACATCATGTTTGTTATGGAGGGAGATATACTCTGTTTTTTATTGCCAAGAACACTCTTGTTTTCACTCTTATCGTTTAACGAGTGTTCTCTTTTTCTGCTACTGCGTTTAGCTTTCGTTTTTCGCCTTGATTTTTGTTCAGATCTTGTTATATCTTTGCATCAAGGTGTATTTGGACCTCTGGTCTATGTTTGTTTTCATCAAAAGAGTTGTTTCAAAAAGGTTTGAATGGTGTTGGAAAAGAGAAAAAGTTTCATGCAAAAAAGTGGTACAAAAAGGAGCTTGTTTAGACTGCGACTTAGACTTTTTCATGCCATGCTTGATGTAATTTTGATAGTATGCTTAGTGATTTTTGCTATAGCATGACTTGTCTCAAATGACTGAGATTGCTTAATGAGCCTTTGAAAAAAATCATGCGTTGTTTTTATTATGTGGAAGCATTTATTTGGCTTTGTCCTTTGAAGCTTTATTTTGGTTGACTTGGCGCATGCATACAACATGTTAGACTCATACAAAGTCGCCATATGCCTCTATGATCATTTGGTTTTTGACTTGTGATACCACTTTATGCTTCTTTCAATGATATTTTGTCGCTATGCATGATTATGGCCGTTATTGCTCTCTTAGTTGGTCGCTCCTAGTCTTTTGCTAGCCCTCATTTTGTACTAAGTATGAGCTCTACTCATGCATCCAACTCCTAAAAACCAAGTTATGCCAATGTGTCCACTATAAATTCCTATGCATGGTATTTGTAAGCCATTCCAAGTAAATTTTCATGTGCTACCTTTCAAAAAACCTTCAAAACACTTCCCGTTTTGTGACACTGTTTTCAGCTCATGGGGACGTAGTGGTCGGATTTGCTATCTTCCATATTGTCTTATTCCAAAAAGAAAAAAAAGAAAAAGAAAAAAGGCACTCCTCCATGGTATGTGAATGTTGGTGGGCACCCGATGGAATCGGTTAGCCATGGTTTGTGAAAGGAAAAAATGTGGGGAGGAGTGCCAAGCTTTATAAAAGAGCACAAAAGGGCCAATCTCTCTCTCAAAAACTTGCTTCATTTTTGTATGGAAGATAGTAAGAACCCCATTGCCAGTCATTGGCAAAGACAACCACCTCTCAAAACCCAGTTTTTATCTCTCTGTTTTACAAATGAAAAGCTCTAGCACATGTTTAATCACTGCTTCCCTTTACGAAGGGCCTTTCTTTTACTTTTATGTTAAGTCTTCCCCTTCTACCTTTATGCACCATCTAAGAGAGCATAGTTGTCATTCTGAGTTTAATGTGCATTGTCCCAAAGTTTATCATTGATTGATTCATGATTATGGTTTTGCTTGTTCTTAAATTATTTGTATCTAGTCACCCTCTTAAACTTGAAGGTGTCCTATGCATTTATGTTTTGCTATTCCATGAGGGACAAGCTGAAAACCATTTGCTATGTCTTTCCATATGATTTGAACACACGTGTGACTTTCAATGTTTCATTTTTCATGATCTTTTGTTTGTGTTCTTTTTCATGTTATAACATGGTTGCTAAGTTTCTTCTATCAAGATTATGTCTTTCATGTCCATGTTTTAAGTTCTTTGATCTCAGCACTCAATGCTTTACATCAATGATCAAGATTATGATGGTGCATGTCACCTCAAAAATTATTATTTTCTTATCACTTACCTACTCGAGGACGAGCAGGAGTTAAGCTTGGGGATGCTTGATACGTCTCAAACGTATCTATAATTTTTGATGCTCCATGCTCGTTATTGCACCATTTGCTTTGTGTTTCATTACACTTTGTGGCATTTTTATGCGATTTTCGAAACTAACCTATTGACAAGATGCCATAGTGCTAGTTCCCTGTTTTCTGCTATTTTTGTGTTTTCGAAAAGCTACAAAGGAAATATTCTCGGAATTGGACGAAACGACCACCGAAACTCCTATTTTTCCCGGACAAAGGAAGAGGACCAAAGGAGAGCCAGAGAGGGGCCAGAGGCTGGCCACACCATGAGGGGGCGCGGCCCAGGCCCTGGCCGCGCCCACCTATGGTGAGGAGCCCCTGGTCCACCTCTGATGACGCCCCTTCGCCTATAAGAAGCCTCCCGATGGAAAACCCTAAAACAATAAGCATTTTTCCCAGAACAGTTCTGCAGCTCCGCCGCCGTTGAAGATGAATTTCGGGGGACATAAGTCTTTGCTCCGGCACCCTGCCGGAATGGGGAAGTGCCCCCGGAGCCATCTCCATCGGTCTGCATCGCCGTATCCGCCGTCTCCATTGACCTCACCGCCATCTCCATCAACCTTGCTGTCTCCTATGATGAGGAGGGAGTAGTTCTCCCCCGGGGCTGAGGGCTCTACCGGTAGCTATGTGGTTCACCTCTCTCTCCCATGATGTGATCTTTATGTGATCATGAGCTTTGTATCTAGTTGAATTGGTAGATGTTATTATTCAGATATTATGCTATTCCTGTGCTTTATTATTGTAATCTCCGGAGATACCTTGTATCATGGTGTGAAGGTGACTAGTGTGTGCATCATGTGTATCTTTTTGGTTAATGTCTCTATGAATTGTTGGTGTTTGTTGAAACCATCTAGTGCGTTCATGGTGATAGTGTGGGACAATCTAGTTTGGGTACATACGGACTTTGAGGAGTGCTTCATAGCCCTACGCATGATTAGTGTTTGTTTTCCATTGAAGAATTGTTTTGAGTTGCATATTGATGATAGTATCTATTGGTTCAATTATGTTATATTTGTTGAGAGTGTGTCCACTAGTGAAAGTATGATCCCTAGGCCTTGTTGCCAAGCTTTGCACACTATTTCCGTTCAGTTTTGTTACATGTTTGCTCACAGTGATACTTATTTCAGATTACATTTACTACTTATAATCATCACTACTGCTTGTATTTCACTATCTCTTCGCCGAACTAGTGCACCTATACATCTGACAAGTGTATTGGGTGTGTTGGGGACACAAGAGACTTTCTGTATTGTAATTGCAGGGTTGCTTGAGAGGGATAGCTCTGACCTCTTCCTCCTTGAGTTCGATAAACCTTGGGTGATCCACTTAAGGGAAACTTGCTGCTGCTCTATAAACCTCTGCACTTGGAGGCCCAACACTGTCTACAAGAACATACGCGTGCATAGACATCAAGGACCTGCACAAACAATTTTAAAATCTTTTCCCTTCTTCTATCCTTTCATCGGGTGCGCGACCAGCGCTCTCGATGGTAGTAGCCCCCGAGGCTATGGTCGGGTTCCTTAGAGGCGATCATAGGCTCAAAATTTTCTTTGACTTGTATTCCTTCGACTTAGCCAGTATGCGTGACGTCATTGATATGATTACTTTCTGCAATTATTTGACCAGACGCTGACTGTTGCACATGGGCAGCGCGGTAATTTCCGAATTTTCCGCCCGTTAGTGGGCTTGCCGCTTCCGCTTCGCATGCCACATTGCATCCCATGTTCTTTCCTGTGGAAGCTTTAAGGAAAAAGCCTTTCACTTTTACTATTTACCATTTCATTGCTCCTCCTCCACCGCCACTGCTTCTTCTTCCTTGCGCTCACCCTTTTCTCTCAGCCCCCGAGCGCCTCGCCATTGTATACCCATCAAGAGAGTTGCACATCGATCGAAGATGGCCAAGAAGGGGATGAAGAAACAAGCTCTAGGCTGGATTCCCTCTTCCTTCGATGATACGGATCTGAAGAAGGCGAAGAGGGAAGAGTTCCTATCCAAATCTGCAAAGATCATCTTTCCCAGGGACGAGGCTATTCCTTCACCACCGGTGGGATTCCGGGTGATGTTCCTCGCTTTCCTTTTCCGCGGTTTATCCCTTCCTGCCCATGAATTCCTTCGTGGGCTTCTCTTTGTGTACGGCGTGCAGCTGCATCAGCTCATGCCAAATTCTTTGCTGCACATTGCTTGCTTTATCACTCTTTGTGAGGCATTCTTGGGCATTGACCCCCACTAGATTATTTGAAAATATCTATTTCGCCTGCATCCTAGTGGTTCCTTAGCCGAAATTCCTGAGCTTGTTGGGGCCACTGTCTCTGTGCGATCAGAGTTGCAATATCTTGAGTTTAAGATGGCCCAGTCAGTTCAAGGTTGGAGACAGAAATGGTTCTACATCAAGGACCAGAAATTCTCTAACTCTGATCAATATGGGCTTGCTCCCTTTGATGCCAGCAAGGGCTTGACAAAGCTGACTACATGGGACGCTTTGGCTTCTAATACTGAAGTCAAAAACATCAAGCCATTGTTAGCTCATATTCAAGAGATCAAGAGTGCAGCGGGGAGCGGACTGACTGGAACACAGCTTATGGTGTTCTTTCTCTAGAGACGCATTCAACCGCTACAAGCTTGAGTTTCCAAATTATGGACTTATTTTGCTTGAACGATCCTTCTCGAGTGTCATCTCAGGACCCAAAGAAAAAGGATCTCAATAAGAGGGTTAGATTATTGACTACCCTCACCGCAAAAATAGAAGTTCCTGCGTATCTGGCCACTGTCTTTGACTCCATGCACCCTTTGCCATAGGTACGCGACTTGCAATCCGAAGAATTATTTCACTCTTTTTTTCCTTTAGCTATGTTTTGGTGATGCTCTATACTTCGCATTCTTTGTCGGACCACTGATTTTTGGCTTCACGCCCTCCTCTTCCTGAGGAAGGACCCATCAATGCTAAAGTCGCCCCAGCTGACTCTGAAGCCCCCGAGGCTTGTGAGAACCAGGACGGGGATGGAGCTGAGGATTCTTTGGAGGGAAGTGACTCCACTTTTTTGCCTCCCCTCGCTGAGTGTAAAGCTCAAGGTCCCGAGAAGAAATGGAAACACCCAGAAGACTCGACTTCCTCGGGTACATCTAAGCCAAAAGATGTACCGCAGGAGCAGACAACTTCCAGGGATTCTGTCCCGACTATGTTTGAATTGCTTGACTCGTAAGTTATTTCACTGTTGTTTCCAACTGTTTTTTATTTTGATCTTCTCCTGTTCTTGAACTCGAATGATTTTCTTCTAGTGATGATGATAAGCTGAAGAAAACCACCACTATGGTTCGCCCTTCAACAACTCCAACTGCTCTGAAGAAGGGCTCGCAGGAAGAGACCATGGTGGATAATCCATCACATGACAACCTAGAAAAAGAAGGCAACAGTGGTGGCTGTGTCTACTTCTCTTGAGGCGCATCAGCCTCCCTCTTCTTTTGATCATGTAAGCATAACTTTCTGTATTCTAACTCTTTATTAGTGCGCTCTGTCTGTTCTTATATAATCTTGCTCTGTAGCCCCTGATGCAGATATTTTTGTCTCTTGGTACTGATTGCGTTAAGATCCAAGAAGCTGTTGATGAATCCAAATGTAATTTCCCTTGCTTTTTGATCTTTTCTTGTTTTCCTTTGTTGATTTCTTCTTGATTGCGGTTTACTGTATCACTTTCTTGTTTGCAGTCGCTCTGAACAAAGCACTTGCATGTGTGGCTTATTTAGAAGCCAAACTGAAGACCACTTTTCAGGCTCTCAAGGATGCCAACATTGCCAAAGATTCAGCTGAAAAGGCTGCCAAAACACCAAAAGCCAAGGCTAAAAAGGCTGAGAAAGCTTTGGCTGAGATTACTCAGAAGCAATCCAACTGTGAAGGAGCTGTCACTGAGCGACTTGATGCGATTTGTACGTCTGTTGGCAGTAAGTTTTTCATCTTGTCTTTGTGTCTTGCTAAAGTTGTATCTGTTGACATGCTTTTCTTGACTTGTACTTCTGTGATGCAGTAGAGCGACTTGGAGAGGTCTGGAAACTCCGGCTCGAAAGTGCCAAAGACCCTTTGGTGGACCCGATTGACGTTTTGGAGTCAAACTGGAGTATTTCTCGAGATATCCTCCAGCGAACTCGCCATATTCTTCCTCGCCTATTCGTTGGGTTATTTCTGAGGAAGAAGGAAGAACTGCTGTCGACAATCTCAGGAAGCTAGTCGAAGCCTTCGATACTGTCGAAGACCCCGTTCTTGCGATGAAGCTTTCATTGGTGACACAAGGTGTCGAAGGGACGATTGCTCTCGCCCAATCGCATGGCGAGGAAGTGGATTAGGAGAAAGTGGGATCTTCCTATGCTCGACCTCCAGCGGAGATGAAGGAGTTCTTTAAGAAGGCGAAGGAGTACGTGCCCTAACTCATATCTTTAATTCTTCCTGCGCCAACTCCTGCGACTCCTGCGCCTGTGACTTCTGCGCCTTCCTTGAGTACCCATGCTTCCACGGACCCTATTGCTGCTGAGGTAGTGTAGACTTTCGCCTACCCTCTTATAATAGTTTTATGTTTAGTCCCATTTTGTTCTAGCTCGAGACATTATCTGTTGGCAGTCTTTTACTCAGAATCTGTATCTTGTAAATATTTTGTACTGGAATTCATGGCTTTCAACATGTCTTGTATTTGAAGTTTATCCTACTTTGTTTGTCCAACCTGATTATCATGTCGAAACTCCAGAATTCGAGCGTGGCTCCCTGCCCACGAATATATCAGATTATGGGGTTCCCTCTGGTCATCATCCTTCTTGCCGTTGTTCTGAGCATCTGTCGCGGATTGCTGATCTTGAGGGTCAGTTGTCTCTTTTGAAATGACAGGAAAGAACTGCCATGGATCAAGTTGGGAAGTCTTTTGGTTTGCTGAAGAAAGTGTCCTCTCTTGAGAGTCAGATGTCCGATCTGATGGCAAAGATTGTTCACCTCGAAGAGTGTGATGCTTTCCTTATTGGAATTATTGAGTGAGCATGCGAGCAGTTGCAATGTAAGCTTCTCAGAGCCCCTGATTGTCTATTGTTGTGAATTTTGGTTTCATATATCTTGACCTCTTGCTCCCCAGGCATTTGCTTGGACCCTGTTGCCGTGAATCATTGAGTTTCTAAGTGAGTCACAGCTCTTGAAAGGGTATCTGCGGATACCAGTACCTTTAGGGTTGATGCTCGTCGTCCTAGCGCCATTGTTCTTCTATAGGACCGCTGACGAGGGAACGTCCCCTTGGGTCCTCACCTTTGGCCTACCTGCTGCGGCTCAAGAGCAAGATGGACACTCGAAGCCCAAGAAGCCCAAAACTAATTAGGGTTCACATACACCTATAACCGGCTTGGACCGGATCCCGAGACCTCGCCTCCCATATAAGGGCGAGGAGGGGCGGCCAAGAAGGAGATGGACAATCTAATCTCGCACAGATCCCATCTCCCCCACGCATAGGATAGCAACGCCTCATTTTTTACCATAGCTAGATTTCATCTACGCACCATTGTAACAGCTCCAACTATGCCACAATACAAGATCAGCAAGCAGGATGTAGGTCTTTACCCTTTGGGGGGCCGAACCTAGGTAAATTCTTGTGTGTGTCCTGTTTTTGTCTGAAGCCGTCGAATCTGCCAGCGCCCACATACGCTTCATGAATCAAAAGCCCTCAAGCATGGGCATTGCCGGGGTAGAACCTCATCAACCGCGTTCAGCACATCAGAGAATCTGTTGATGGTTGTCGAAAATCTTTGAGAACAATGTATTCTGTTATGCTTCCCAGGAATCCTCCTTCTGAGAATTTTGGCCAGCTACTCAAATTTTTCAGGACGAGCCGACGCATTCATTGACTGATAGAGCTTAACCTAATAGCTGGTGCCAATTTTGCTCTTGGCTGGGTACAGAAGTGGCATCCGAAGATGAACTTTAGTGCTATGTCTTTGGGTTTGCCTCCTCCGCAAAGATCAAGATCTGTGGCGCTGCGAGTTCATATGGATGTCATGCTTCAACCTGCGAGAAGGATGATCGCAAAACTTCTTGAAGCTAATGCTGCATTCTTTTTCGTGAATATCATTATTTGAACCCAGTCTTTGTTGATTCGTCAGATCAAGTGGAGTTGTAGTTGAGGATTTACTCATTGTAGCTTGCTTTGTTCTTTTTTTGTTAGCGTGAGGGTTTAACTATTTTCATGTTGTTATCAAATAGTTGTAGTAAAGACGTTGTTGTTGTTTGTGCGTTCGACCGCAATTTTTGTAGTCTGCTATTCGTATTTATTCACGTAGAATCTCTGATATGATAGACTTGTAAACTCAAAAGATGAGGAACTTGTCTTTTATTATGCTGAATGTAAAGATACATGGGGTGCCCAGGAGACCCGACCGGTGGCCTGTGTTCTGGATCTACAGGGTCTTGCCCTTATGACTCATGCCTTAGTAGCCTTTCTCTACTTACTCTACTTTCTCTAATTGATCATCAGAGATTGTTGCTTAGGTTGTAGGAGTACCTGACTCATTTGATATAGATTTGTTCGGGTCCAATGCTTGGACTCGATGTTTCTTCGCTTCAGGCTCTACGTGGTATTCTTCGGGTTACTTTGTAGTAGTCATGGTTGCCTTCTCTATTTTGCCGTTGAATTGTCTATATTTGGCTGTCATGCCAAATGTCTGCGCCATCTTGTGGAACTCTTTGTCGTATATATCGGAGAGTTGAAGCTTCCCTTCACGGTGATCATTCCGTTGGGTCCTGGCATCTTGAGTACCAGGTAGGTATAGTGGGGTACTGCCATAAAACGCAAAAACACGGGTCGTCCGAGGATCGCGTGATACTGAGAGGGCCAATCCATGAATTCGAAGTAGAGCTTATCCTTTCTATAGTTCTGGCGGTTGCGGAAACAAACGTCGAGTGCTATTCAACCCAATGGGTAGTTTGCACTGCCAGGTACGATTCCATGGAAGGAACAATCGGTTGGCTTGAGGAACTCTAGTGATATACGCATTGCTTGGAGTGTTTTTGCGTATATCAAGTTTATTCCACTTCCTGCATCCATAAATACTCTTTCCATGTCATGTCCTCCTATCTGAGCTTTGAGTACCAGGGGCACATTTCCTGGCTGAGGTACTATTATTGGGTGGTCTTCTCTGTTCAATTCTATTGGCTGCTCGGACCAGTGCAAATATTATGTTGTCGCTAGAGGCGATGTTATTGCTAAATTGACTTGTCGAGAGATGCTTTTTTCCTCTTTGTGCAACTTCGGTACTGGTTGTATCAATGCGGTGATGTGTCCTTTGGATGGGATGTATCCTCCATCATTGTCGTTTCCTTGATTTGGCTAGCTTTGTCCTTGTGCTGCTCTGTTGGTTGCTTGCTGGTTTACTGGAGGTGCATTGTTTGTGTTTCCATCATAGCCTTGCCTCCTAGCTTCGGCTTGCTTATTTCCTGCTACTTCCTGAAGTTTCAAGAATGTCTAGCAATCCTTCATTGCTTGTCGGGACACTCTTTTGCCATCGATGAACGCATAGTGTATATGGCATGGTTCGTTTAGCATATCATCTGGTGATTGATTATACTGCCTTGATCCTCTTGGCTGGAACTTCCTATTACTGCTTGAGTCTACTCTGCCAATGTTGCGATACCCTAAATTTATGCGGTCGTCTCCTTGGTAGGTATTGTCTTTATATCCCGTGGCTACTTGACTATGAGAACCATAATTATAATAGTTGCGGGATCTTTGCCTTTGACTGCTGCACCTGTTTCCTCTGTCGTCTTCAGGTGACCATGTCCTTTTGTTGTTATAAGCGTCTTCGCCGTCCGCGAATCTGTTTGCTATATCCATTAGATCTAATACTGTCTTTGGCTTAATCCGCCCCATTTCATCGACTAGATCTCCTCGTCGCATCCCAAGCGTGAAGGCATCAATTGCTTTCTCATATGAAACATCAACTGCGAAATTTTTGATAATGCTCCATCTTTGTATGAATGATCGAAGTGTCTCATTACGCTGATGTATGCGAGCTTTGACTTCCTCTATTGATGTTGGCCGCTTGTATGTTGACTTGAAGTTGCTTGTGAACTGCTTTGTGAGTTCATCCCAGCTTCCAATTGTTTCTCTTTCTAGCTTACCCAACCATGACCGTGCCACGACGGTGAGGTGGAGCTGCAGACTTTGCATTGATGTCTCTTTTGAGCCTCCTAATATTCTGACTGCTTGTAGATAATCTGAGAGCCATGACTGTGGCTCCTGAGATCCGTTGAATTTTTGCTGATCATGGGGTAGTTTGAATCCTTCGGGCACTGGAGTGCTACGAACTATGCGAGTAAAGCAAGGTGCTCCCATCTCTTTCTTGTCATCTTTGTAGTCGTACGCCTTATTGGGTTTAGTGACCTCATCTTTTAAAGATGACGATCCCTATGCTTTTCAGTGCTAGTCCCTGGATCAACGCTAGCACACATAGTTTGAGATGTAATATCAAGAAACAAGGGTCATTTTATTACATCGCATGATCCAACAATTACATAAAGAACTTACAATGCTCATAACATAGAGCTTTCAGAGTTTACAACGAAATCAAAACTAGCAGGGAGTCCTTCTTCTTCATGTGCCACAAGCGAACATGCTGCGGATAGACTCGTAACCCTGTCGTACCTTTCTTATCATCAAAACCTGCAACATGAAACGTTGCAGCCACAAAGGGTCAATACACTTGAATTGTATTGGCAAGATGTCATTGTTTGGTGGACACCAATGGAACCTAACACTTAAATGAATATTTGGCTTGGTGGAGCTTTAGACCTATTTGCGCTAAGCAATTTTATCCTATCATTTTCTTGAAGCAAACAAACCAATATGATAATATCACAATTTGATATGATCATAATGTATTACGATGTCGTTCTTACATATATCTTAAATGGAGGTCCAACTAGGGCTTCTTGGATGTCTTCCAGGTAGTGATCAAATCTTTTCATCCTTGTGGTACTTCAGTTTATAGTTGAGTCTTTCTCCAAGTTCTTCGAGAGCTTCCATGAATTGCATCTTGCGAAGTCGAGGCATCAGTCTCTTCGTGATGTTTTTATGAGATATGAACTCTTAAAGAAAAGAGAGTATTTTTTTTAACCTGAAGTAGATGAGAATGGAAGAAGTTAAAATTGCAAACACCCTTTTAATAAAACTAAATTAGTTAGATTTTTCATCCTAGGGTCTTTCATCTCTCTCATCTTCTTGTGCTTCTCTTGATCATGAATTTATCTTCTTGCTCCTAGGATGTCGTATCCTTCAGTTGGGCAAGTAGCTCATCATTTGCTAAATAGTTCGTTGGTCCTATTGTTATCAAGATCCTTCGTAAGGATTTCTAAGTCCTAGAACTATTGATGCATAGACTTTTTCTTCTAAACTTCTTCAATTTGCTTCCTTTGATGATAGAGGTGGGTGGATCTTGAAGTCCTTTGAGGTGTCGAAGCTGAAGCTCTTCGTATTTGAGTTGGAATGAAGAGAAGTAGAGACAAAAATGACTAAGGGAAGAGTTTACGAGGTAATGAGTGTGTAAATTTTTAACTTAGAAATAAAAGCAACTCCTATATTTCTAAGGGTTTTTGTCCAATCCTAGGGTCACGAACCTAAGGGCAACACAATGCTCTGATACCATCTTTAGTGACCTCATCTTTTAAAGATGACAATCCCTGTGCTTTTCAGTGCTAGTCCCTGGATCAACGCTAGCACACACAGTTTGAGATGTAATATCAAGAAACAAGGGTCATTTTATTACATCGCATGATCCAGCAATTACATAAAGAACTTACAATGCTCATAACATAGAGCTTTCAGAGTTTACAACGAAATCGAAACTAGCATGGAGTCCTTCTTCTTCATGTGCCACAGGCGAACATGCTGCGGATAGACTCGTAACCCTGTCGTACCTTTCTTATCGTCAAAACCTGCAACATGAAACGTTGCAGCCACAAAGGGTCAATACACTTGAAGTGTATTGGCAAGATGTCATTGTTTGGTGGACACCAATGGAACCTAACACTTAAATGAATATTTGGCTTGGTGGAGCTTCAGACCTATTTGCACTAAGCAATTTAATCCTATCATTTTCTTGTAGCAAAACTTTTAGCTGGACAACTTGACTTGGGTGATCTACCCCTATAGCCACAGGCCGTAGTTATCGTACGAGACACACTGGTCGATGGATACCTACATCAAATGTCAAAACCTCAATTCTCTTTTAAAACACTATTGGACTCACTGGAATCCACCAGGTGCTCCTAATAAATTATGCACACACAGGAATCCACCAGGTGTACATAATTATGATCACACAACAAATCCCTTTTTGTCCCATCAAGTTTTAATTTAAAGAAGTTGGCATGATGAGATCCTTGAACATCTTCAAAATCATGTCGCTCAAAATTGTCCATAACCGGGGACATGGCTAAGTACTTAGTTTTAACCCTCTACAGAGGTGGTGCACTTTTCCCACAAGACTTAGTCAACCTCTTTTGCCATGATGCTCATTTTGCTCAAATGGCCAAGTGAAGACTAAGACGAGACCTTTGAGAGGCAATCCCTCAGACCAACTCGAATGCGTTCCCTCCTATCATCATCTACCACCCTCTATCCGTCTGGCTGAGTTCTCACAACTTAGTTAGTCAAGACAGAGCCCATATGACTCATGGTTGCACTTGAAGCTTCATGACTTGAGCGTCTCCAATGTCTTTGTTCCTGGGTGGCCGTCCACAAGTGAGATACACCTGGTGGTTCAGAGGTTTGATGACATGACCCTAGGGAACCACTCAACACAAATCCATTCTTACCACTTTGCACCTAGGTGTTTCATTAACTTAGTTGTTTTCTTGGTTTTTGTAAAACAATGGTTTTCAACACTTAGTCAAAACATGTGATAATCCCTTCCCACAACAAGTGTAAGGCAACCTATAGCAGCAGCAGTTCTAATAGGTGATGCAAAAGCTAGACATAAGCTAGACAAAAGAATTAGCATAAAATCATAAGTTTATAAAACACCTACACATGCATCTTCTACAAGAAAAGCTACTAGTGACAATTCTTTAGTAGTACAAGAAAATGATGACACTTGCCTTAGTAAGTTTTCTGAAGTTTGTACTTCTCTTAGTCAACGCACGTAGCTCTCCGTATAACTATAAGATAAAAGATAACACCAAATAAACATACAATCCAAGGCAACAAAATCAAACAAGACAACAAAGGTGTTTATTTGTTTTAGCATAGTCTTGATTTGCCTTAGTGATATTTGGACAAGGATTGGGCCGTGAAATTGACTTGATAGGGATGTAGAGCTTTGGCTAAGTCAAGGACTTAAGTTTGTTGGGGGTTTTCCTACTTTGTTTAAGAAAACACTTAGCAAAATACTTTCAAGTGAAACTTAGGCTTAGGTTGAGAAGTTGGATGAATATATTCTAAGTCTTGAGGTTTGCCACTTCCATCTTCTTGACTTGGCTCTTGACCTTGTTCTTCTTGTTTTCCTCCACCTCTTGCCTTCTCTTCAACTTCTTCTCCATGGTCTTGGTATGGGAAAACTTTTATGCCACATTGTTGGATGGAGTAGTAAAACACTTGGAAGAATTTGGGTGTGATGGGATTGATGGTTTTGCACTTGGGCAAAGGTGGAGAGAGATACTTTACTAAGTCATGGTAGATTTGAGTGACCATTGGGACTTAGGATAATCCACACCATTTGCATAGTGGGACAAAATCAAATAGAATAGGGGTGCTTGATAGGAATTTGGATTGATATTTGCAAGGTGCCCAAATAACATAATTCTTGCAAAAAGGATGTGCTAAAGGGTTGACTTTGAATACCTAAGATATGTGTGTGAAGTGTTCTGGTGGTTTTATATTATCAAGATATTCAATTTTGCAAAAGGAATCATGCCTAAAATAATTATAGAATTAAATCTAAGGAGAAAATACTCAAATCCTCATTTAAATTTGAATACTTGATAAAATTGGTCTAATTAATTTTTGCAGTGGTTATACTGGATAGAGGATACCAATAAGATCCATTTTCAAAAAGAATTAATTGAAAAAGGATTTATAGAATTTGAATTATATCAAAATTACTCATATTCACAAGTTCAAATTTGAATATTTTGAAATAGTTGGAAAGTGAGCTTTTATTCCAGAATTGTGTTCTACACATTTTTAGGAGTTCAGGGATATATTATTTGCAATTTTTGGATATACAGAACAGAAGATATGATTTTTTAAAGTTTGGACATTTTTCTGTTTTTAAAACCAAAATTGAACCGGGGCTAATTCCATGTGCAGACGCGTGGCGAACTCTGGTTGGTCGGTACCGCTTCGCGCGGATCGGAAACGTGAGCCATAGGATTTAAAGTGGATCGGGCGATCTAGATCAGAAGGTAACGATTCGGGATTAGAATAGAACAGGAGCCACTGGATCTGGATCCAACGGCTGGGATCAGATCCCTCACCTAGGGTTTCGGCGGGTTCACCGGAAATGGAGGGAACGGCGGTGCTGCATCCCGGTGATTGTCGGCGATGGCGTTTCTGAGGCCCCTGGCGATGGTGGAGGTGTGGAAGTGGAGCGGCGCGACGATTCGATCCAGGTGGTGGGGACGTAGTAGATCTTGGCTTCCCGTAGCTGTGTCTGCACGCGACCGGAGGGCTCTGGCAATGGTGAGCTTCGGTCGAGGTTGGGCGCGAGGATTTGCTATCAGAAAAGTTTGAAGAAGGTATCAAGGAGGTGCGCATGGGCAAAAGGAGGAGATGAGCACCGAAATCTGGCGGCGTACTTACCTAGAGTCGCCGGAATCGTTGAAACTTGGCGGCGACAGAGGTGGACTCCGACGAGCAAATACTCCAGGCCGGCGGCGTCTCGGGTAGGGAAAGAAGAGGGGAATTGGAGAGGACGGGGAGGGGTTTAAATAGGCATGGGAGTGTCGTCGAATTAGGCAGGCATTGATTCGAATTGAAGAGGTGAATCAGCGGGGGAGACTCGCTCACCGGCGTAATTAGCGGCTGGAGGAGGAATATGATGACCCAGCCCGACAGGTGGGGTCTAGGCGTCAGCGAGGGAAGGAAAAAAACGCGTACCAGTTCGGGTTTCTCCAAATGGGCCGCGGGCTAACTTCTGTTCTGGGCCGAAAGAGATGCCCCGAGGCCCTTTTCTATTTTTTTTCTCTTTTCTTCCTTTTTCTTTTCTGCTTTCTTGATTATTTCATAACTTTTTGCATTTTGGATCCACATTGACTCAAACCAGTTTGTAAATTCTTCAAAAAATTCAACTTATCATTATAAGACAGTAAGAAACATGTTTTCATAATCAAACAAGATTTTTAATAAAACTTTATAAATTTGATCTAAGGGGTTTTATTGCATAAGATCAAATAAAATTAGGGCTTTCAAAATAATTCCTTTTAAAATCAGAGAAAATCTTTAATAATAATATTTTAACTTTATTTTAAACCTACTTTTGGAAATGTAAACTTTATTTGATAAATCTTTTTGTAAGGAATTCCTTTGCAAATAAGTTTGCATAGGTTTTGGGTAAATGCAAATTAATATTTTGAGATTATATTTTCTCAAAAAGGTTCTTCAAGGAATAATAGAAATTTTGAAATAGTTTTCTTCATAAAGATTTTAATTAAATCAAAAGGTTTTAATTCCTTGTGAAATTTTAAATCAATACAACATACATGGTTCCTATTTTAATTTATTTCACATTCCAAATTTTTGGGATGTGACAGACTACCACCCTTAAAAGAAATCTCATCCCCGAGATTTGGATAGGCTAGAAAGAAAGATGGGTTTGGGATTCTAGGTGGGCTACCACCCTTAAAAGAAACTTTTGTGGGTAGTCTAGGTTTTTGGGTTCATGGTAGGCACATCTTGGATATGACTTGGCACTGGGTCATCTTTTGAACCATGTGTAGCTGCTACCTTCATTTCCAATAGGTGGGTGTCTATTCTCACACTATAGCATCCATTCTTCTTCAGGATGGCATTGAGTATAACTTCCTCCGTTGTAGAGCTTCTGTTCAACAAGGTAGTTGTTGAACTACTTTGGACACTGAAGAGTCACTCTTTGGGTCAATCAGAAGACCAAGTTGAGTGTTCTCATAGCTTCTTTTCATACCCTTATTTGATCTTCATAGACTTGCAAGTCATCTTCAATGGTAAGCTTGTGGTTCATCCTCACCGTATTCCTACGTTTTGGCAACACTTGCCTATTATAAGGGTACAATATCTTATCCTCCTAGGGTTTAGGTTTAACGACGCCGTCTCTCTTGTAGGTATGTCTCTCCAGATTTACCATTCCTCATACCAAGAGCGAACAATTTGAGTAGTCGTCATGGGGGCCAATCCATATCGCACCCAATCATTACCTTGCATTTGGTTTGGTGCATCTCGCATTCTAACTCTTGGTCTCCTCACTAGTTTTGACAAAAGATTCTATGAATATTGAATCCATGTTTCAATTTTTCTTAAGAATTTTTTTTAAAACAAATCTATCGATCCTTAGCTAGTGTGTGCGTAAACTCTCATATGGCAAAATCTCTTAGCTTGCAGATCCTTCGGTTTTCCATCTCTTGTTGTATGCTTCTTATTCTTGATACTGAGCATCTTAGGTGGAGCTATCAATGTTATTGTCTTCATGGAGGCTTGTCAAGAAAACACTTGTTTGGGTTTGAATAAAGACGAGAATAAACAGAAGGGATCTAAGGAAAATTCCTACCCAACACTGCAGCTCAAGGTATTTCATCTTACAATCAAGATCCAACAAGCATTTGTCACATCAATCATCATTCAACCGCAAACAAACCAATATGATAATATCACAATTTGATATGATCATAATGTATTACGATGTCGTTCTTACATATATCTTAAATGGAGGTCCAACTAGGGCTTCTTGGATGTCTTCCAGGTAGTGATCAAATCTTTTCATCCTTGTGGTACTTCAGTTTATAGTTGAGTCTTTCTCCAAGTTCTTCGAGAGCTTCCATGAATTGCATCTTGCGAAGTCGAGGCATCAGTCTCTTCGTGATGTTTTTATGAGATATGAACTCTTAAAGAAAAGAGAGTATTTTTTTAACCTGAAGTAGATGAGAATGGAAGAAGTTAAAATTGCAAACACCCTTTTAATAAAACTAAATTAGTTAGATTTTTCATCCTAGGGTCTTTCATCTCTCTCATCTTCTTGTGCTTCTCTTGATCATGAATTTATCTTCTTGCTCCTAGAATGTCGTATCCTTCAGTTGGGCAAGTAGGTCATCATTTGCTAAATAGTTCATTGGTCCTATTATTATCAAGATCCTTCATAAGGATTTCTAAGTCCTAGAAGTATTGATGCATAGACTTTTTCTTCTAAACTTCTTCAATTTGCTTCCTTTGATGATAGAGGTGGGTGGATCTTGAAGTCCTTTGAGGTGTCGAAGCTGAAGCTCTTCGTCTTTGAGTTGGAATGAAGAGAAGTAGAGACAAAAATGACTGAGGGAAGAGTTTACGAGGTAATGAGTGTGTAAATTTTTAACTTAGAAATAAAAGCAACTCCTATATTTCTAAGGGTTTTTGTCCAATCCTAGGGTCACGAACCTAAGGGCAACACAATGCTCTGATACCATCTTTAGTGACCTCATCTTTTAAAGATGACAATCCCTGTGCTTTTCAGTGCTAGTCCCTGGAGCAACGCTAGCACACACAGTTTGAGATGTAATATCAAGAAACAAGGGTCATTTTATTACATCGCATGATCCAGCAATTACATAAAGAACTTACAATGCTCATAACATAGAGCTTTCAGAGTTTACAATGAAATCGAAACTAGCATGGAGTCCTTCTTCTTCATGTGCCATAGGCGAACATGCTGCGGATAGACTCGTAACCCTGTCGTACCTTTCTTATCGTCAAAACCTGCAACATGAAACGTTGCAGCCACAAAGGGTCAATACACTTGAATTGTATTGGCAAGATGTAGTTGTTTGGTGGACACCAATGGAACCTATCACTTAAATGAATATTTGGCTTGGTGGAGCTTCAGACCTATTTGCACTAAGCAATTTAATCCTATCATTTTCTTGTAGCAAAACTTTTAGCTGGACAACTTGACTTGGGTGATCTACCCCTGTAGCCACGGGCCGTAGTTATCGTACGGGACACACTGGTCGATGGATAGCTACATCAAATGCCAAAACCTCAATTCTCTTTTAAAACACTATTGGACACACTGGAATCCTCCAGGTGCTCCTAATAAATTATGGACACACAGGAATCCAATAGGTGTACATAATTATGATCACACAACAAATCCCTTGTTGTCCCATCATCAAGTTTTAATGTAAAGAAGTTGTCATGATGAGATCCTTGAACATCTTCAAAATCATGTCGCTCAAAATTGTCCATAACCGGGGACACGTCTAAGTACTTAGTTTTAACCCTCTACAGAGGTGGTGCACTTTTCCCACAAGACTTAGTCAACCTCTTTTGCCATGATGCTCATTTTGCTCAAATGGCCAAGTGAAGACTAAGACGAGACCTTTCAGAGGCAATCCCTCAGACCAACTCGAACGCGTTCCCTCCTATCATCATCTACCACCCTCTGTCCGTCTGGCTGAGTTGTCACAACTTAGTTAGTCAAGACAGAGCCCATATGACTCGTGGTTGCACTTGAAGCTTCATGACTTGAGCGTCTCCAATGTCTTTGTTCCTGGGTGGCCGTCCACAAGTGAGATACACCTGGTGGTTCAGAGGTTTGATGACATGACCCCAGGGAACCACTCAACACAAATCCATTCTTACCACTTTGCACCTAGGTGTTTCATTAACTTAGTTGTTTTCTTGGTTTTTGTAAAACAATGGTTTTCAACACTTAGTCAAAACATGTGATAATCCCTTCCCACAACAAGTGTAAGGCAACCTATAGCAGCAGCAGTTCTAATAGGTGATGCAAAAGCTAGACATAAGCTAGACAAAAGAATTAGCATAAAATCATAAGTTTATAAAACACCTACACATGCATCTTCTACAAGAAAAGCTACTAGTGACAATTCTTTAGTAGGACAAGAAGATGATGACACTTGCTTTAGTAAGTTTTTTGAAGTTTGTACTTCTCTTAGTCAACACACGTAGCTCTCCGTATAACTATAAGATAAAAGATAACACCAAATAAACATACAATCCAAGGCAACAAAATCAAACAAGACAACAAAGGTGTTTATTTGTTTTAGCATAGTCTTGATTTGCCTTAGTAATATTTGGACAAGGATTGGGCCATAGAGCTTTGGCTAAGTCAAGGACTTAAGTTTGTTGGGGGTTTTCCTACTTTGTTTAAGAAAACACTTAGCAAAATACTTTCAAGTGAAACTTAGGCTTAGGTTGAGAAGTTGGATGAATATATTCTAAGTCTTGAGGTTTGCCACTTCCATCTTCTTGACTTGGCTCTTGACCTTGTTCTTCTTGTTTTCCTCCACCTCTTGCCTTCTCTTCAACTTCTTCTCCATGGTCTTGGTATGGGAAAAAAAATTATGCCACATTGTTGGATGGAGTAGTAAAACACTTGGAAGAATTTGGGTGTGATGGGATTGATGGTTTTGCACTTGGGCAAAGGTGGAGAGAGATACTTTACTAAGTCATGGTAGATTTGAGTGACCATTGGGACTTAGGATAATCCACACCATTTGCATAGTGGGACAAAATCAAATAGAATAGGGTGCTTGATAGGAATTTGGATTGATATTTGCAAGGTGCCCAAATAACATAATTCTTGCAAAAAGGATGTGCTAAAGGATTGACTTTGAATACCTAAGATATGTATGTGAAGTGTTCTGGTGGTTTTATATTATCAAGATATTCAATTTTGCAAAAGGAATCATGCCTAAAATAATTATAGAATTAAATCTAAGGAGAAAATACTCAAATCCTCATTTCAATTTGAATACTTGATAAAATTGGTCTAATTAATTTTTGCAGTGGTTATACTGGATAGAGGATACCAGTAAGATCCATTTTCAAAAAGAATTAATTGAAAAGGATTTATAGAATTTGAATTATATCAAAATTACTCATATTCACAAGTTCAAATTTGAATATTTCGAAATAGTTGGAAAGTGAGCTTTTATTCCAGAATTGTGTTCTACACATTTTTAGAAGTTCAGGGATATATTATTTGCAATTTTTGGATATACAGAACATAAGATATGATTTTCCAAAGTTTGAACATTTTTCTGTTTTTAAAACCAAAATTGAACCGGGGCTAATTCCATGGGCAGACGCGTGGCGAACTCTGGTTGGTTGGTACCGCTTCGCGTGGATCACAAATGTGAGCCATAGGATTTAAAGTGGATCGGGCGATCTAGATCAGAAGGTAACGATTCGGGATTAAAATAGAACAGGAGCCGCTGGATCTGGATCCAACGGCTGGGATCAGATCCCTCACCTAGGGTTTCGGCGGGTTCGCCGGAAATGGAGGGAACGGCGGCGCTGCGTCCCGGTGATTGTCAGCGATGGTGTTTCCGAGGCCCCTGGCGACGGCGGAGGTGTGGACGTGGAGCGGCGCGACGATTCGATCCAGATGGTGGGGACGTAGTAGATCTTGGCTTTCCGTAGCGGTGTCTGCACGCGGCCGGAGGGCTCTGGCAATGGCGAGCTTCGGTCGAGGTCGGGCGCGAGGATTTGCTGTCAAAAAAGCTCGAAGAAGGTATCAAGGAGGTGCAGACGGGCAAAAGGAGGAGATGAGCACCGAAATCTGGCGGCGTACTTACCTAGAGTCGCCGGAATCGTTGAAACTTGGCGGCGACAGAGGCGGACTCCGACGAGCAAATACTCCAGCCCGGCGTCGTCTCGGGTGGGGAAAGAAGAGGGGAATAGGAGAGGATGGGGAAGGGTTTAAATAGGCGTGGGAGTGTCATCGAATTAGGCAGGCATTGATTCGAATTGAAGAGGAGAATCAGCGGGGGAGACTCGGTCACCGGCGTAATTAGCAGCTGGAGGAGGAAGATGATGACCCGGCCCGATAGGTGGGGTCCAGGCGTCAGCGAGGGAAGGAAAAAAAACGCGTACCGGTTCGGGTTTCTCCAAATGGGCCGCGGGCTAACTTCTGTTCTGGGCCGAAAGAGATGCCCCGAGGCCCTTTTCTATTTTTTTCCTCTTTTCTTTTTCTTTTCTGCTTTCTTGATTATTTCATAACTTTTTGCATTTTGGATCCAAATTGACTCAAACCAGTTTGTAAATTCTTCAAAAAATTCAACTTATCATTTTAAGACAGTAAGAAACATGTTTTCATAATCAAACAAGATTTTTAATAAAACTTTATAAATTTGATCTAAGGGGTTTTATTGCATAAGATCAAATAAAATTAGGGCTTTCAAAATAATTCCTTTTAAAATTAGAGAAAATCTTTAATAATAATTTTTGAACTTTATTTTAAACCTACTTTTGGAAATGTAAACTTTATTTGATAAATCTTTTTGTAAGGAATTCCTTTGCAAATAAGTTTGCATAGGTTTTGGGTAAATGCAAATTTATATTTTGAGATTCTATTTTCTCAAAAAGGTTCTTCAAGGAATAATAGAAATTTTGAAATAGTTTTCTTAATAAAGATTTTAATTAAATCAAAAAGTTTTAATTCCTTGTGAAATTTTAAATCAATACAACATACATGGTTCCTATTTTAATTTATTTCACATTCCAAATTTTTGGGATGTGACATTGGGATCCATGGATCTTCGGGTTCCTTCATGCCTTAGGCTTTTATAGTACTTTGGTGATGGTGATCTGGATCGTCAACTTCTGTTTCTGCGCCGAGGACTATTGTGACGGCGCGGTGATCTAGGTTTGTGTGTACCTTCGTTGCGATGTTCTTCCTCTTCTTTGGCTGATAGTTTGTTTCCTACTAATCTTAACCCTTGCAATGCTGCCCGATGCATGTGTTCTCTTGGGTCACCTGGGTTTGGTTTTGTGGTGTACATATATGCTTGTGCCGCCACGAGTACTGCTTCGGGTGTCTTTGGCATGATGTTGCCTTGCTCATCGACTGATAGGAAAGACGAGTCGAGGTTTCTAGAGAGGTTTCGTCTATCTGAGTGCTCGATATTTTTGACTCGCGAGCCGTGCATGTTGTGCCTCCTGCTGTTTGTATGTGACGCGTTGCTGCGCGCTTCGTGCATAGCTTTACTTGCCGCGCTTACTGATTCCCTCCTTTTCCTTATCTTGCTTTTCTCTTTTGCCAGCTATCTTGCTTTCCGATGTAAGGCGCAGTGGTATCCTTGAAGTACTTCTTTACTTGCGTCCACTGGGATGGATGTGCTGTTGTCGATGGCTGCTCTAATTGTATTCCACTCATTGGCCGATAGCCGAATTTTCACTCTGGTTGTCAGGGAATCTGCAGTATCCCCTTCTGCCAGATGATTTGCTCCTCTTGTTACATTCGCTGGGTTGAGTACTGGGTTGTTGTTGTCGTCAAATTCTTCTAAGTTGTTTTCTATGATTGCAAGTATTTGGTACTGATTGTCGAATTTGCTGCTGAAGCTTGAGAAGATGGTTTGGTTGTTCTCATGAAGTTCCAATCCTGTTTTCCACATATCTGTGGACTTGTCTGAGATGCTGGCGCAGCAGATCATGAAGTCTCCTGATTGCTCTCCCAAGTCGAGGTTCTCCATGGTTTCATCGAGATCTTTGATTGTGTCTTCTATTTTTCTATCGTTGTGAAGCTGACTGGCGAGTTTACCTCGCTAGAAGAGCCGACCGATGATTCTGACATCGCCACAGTCGCGGTTTTTCCTGCCGATAGACCCGATTTCGTTGGATCTAAGAGGCGGATTGAACCCAGGGAATCAACGCAAAAGTTTAGGCTTCCAATCGCAGGTCCATCTCCTGATCCAAGCTTGCAAAGACCAGCATAAAGGTTGGTGGATGAGGTCGAAAATCTATGGTCCCGAAGGATATCTGGTTTCCGTCGACTTTCAAGTTGCTATTGGCTGAAAGGGAAAAAGCCGTCGAATTCATGATTCCAATGCCCAAGCTCCCCACGGTCGGCGCCAATTGATGAGGGTTAACTCGGCAAATTTCCTAGATGAAGGACTTAGGATCGGGGGAAGAGGGCGTCAGATGAACTCGATGGTAAAGATCGGACAAACAAGGCGAGGTTTGACGTGTGTTGAGAATAAGCGTGGTACTCAATTGGCTCAATCTCAATCTGTCCCTGGACGGCCTCTCCTGGCCCCTATATATTGGTGGGAAGGTCTCAAGGATCCGGTTGGGTTCAATACAAATTACAATGTTTCTATACGATGTCATCTCGTATTTTGACTACATGTATGCTTGGTCCTATCTAACGGACCCCAGGCGTAGCAAGATAATGGGCCATAATAGCTATACCCTTGTCACTACCGCTGTACTGAAAACTGCACTATTTCCTGCAAATTCAAATATGACAAGAGATAGACTTTGTTGATTAGCATATGTCATCAATACCAAAATATATTAGGAAAATAAATGTACTTTCAATCTCCCCCTTTTTGGTGAATTGATGACAATACAAAATTTGCATGTAAACCAAGATAATCAACAAAAGAGATAAAATATAAGCGGAGCTCCCCCTAGACGTGTGCATTATTTTGAATTTGCATTTGAATGCAAAACACACAAGTCTAGGATCAACACTCCCCCTAGATTCTATACACCAAGCATAGCAAGATGGATGGAGCAATGGGTTAGTCAAAAGTAACAAGCTCCATCCTAAGAGACATATATGCTTGCACGAACAATAGGATACACACATAGAGAGACTCACATAACATAGTACTACAAGCATAGATAGTCTCAATAATATAGTCTCAAGCACGAAAACAACCAAGAGTTTCAAATGCGATAAAACCAAACCAAATAAAGGATCACCATGCAAATCCCAAAATATGATAATAGACCTCTTCGCCCCCTTTGGCATCAAGACGCCAAAAAGGGGCAAAGAGTGATGCTAACGTCCCGAAGAGCACACGGTCACCACCCGGGTTCTAACTCCGAAGACTCCTCATCAACACTATGAGCATCTAGTGGAGACTCCATGGCATGTGTGGTGCCGGCATCGAGATCATCCACAAACACAACCCAACTCCTATCAGTCCACTTGAATCTCTCAAAGTTCTTCTCCACCCACTTCTCCTCAGGGGTGATGTCATCCTCAGATCCACACTTTACCTCTAGCATGCCTAGGTGGCGCATCATCATCTTCTCGCGAGATCTAGCCTCCTTCTCCTTGACATCTGCCTATACATGAGCTTCTTCTAAGAGTCCTGGAAACATAGGACTTGCTTGAGTTTGGATTCAAGCTTGCCCCACCAACTCTTCTTCTTCTGAGGCACGGAGTCTATATCTTCAGAGCCAACATCTTCTCCTTTTTCAGCTTCAGTCCTTGCATCACCTCCTACCACTGTCCTTATACCTCCTCCTGCTGCTGCTCCTAGCCCATCCTTGGGCTCCTCATGTTGCTTCTTCCTCATAATCTTCATGGGGTGGGAAACAATCTCAATCCCAGGAAAAGTGAGAATATCACTCTCAAACTCAGCAGCCCATGGAAAACAAATTAGATGCATCACAAAAGGAGCAAAAGGAGGCCTCTTCTTATGGCAAAGGCCCCATTGGATCTCGTTCCAAATGAAATCCATCACATCTAGCTGCAGACCAGAGCCTTGATTCTGATGAGTGAGAACTAGAAGGTCAATCATGAAGCCATATACCTGATCAATATTGCCCAGCTTGGGGTTGAGAACCTCCCTATAAATCTGATGCATGATATCATAAACTATAAGAAGGTGTTTGGAGTCACTTGGAACACTGATACGTCTCAAACGTATCTATAATTTTTTATACTCCATGCTTGTTTACACACCATTTGCTTTGTATTTTGTTACACTTCATGGCATTTTTATACATTTTTCGGAACTAACCTATTACCAAGATGCCACAGTGCCAGTTCCCTGTTTTCTGCTGTTTTTGTGTTTTAGAAAAGTTACACTAATTGGAGGCACCATACGAGGCTCCACGTTAATTCTGGAGATTAACCATCTATATCCATTGGATCGCTTAATGATAGATCTCTTGCCGTTGGATGAAGTACCTCCGGCGTCTTGCACCCGCGTGAGGCTTGACTTAATTCCGTCTTCCTGTTCACTTCCCTAATAGAAACGGATCGCCTTCTTCCTAATCTCGCAGTGGCGAGCAATCTGGCCATGGTCCTCCGACCTGAGCTGCCTCCAATATTCTCAGCCAGGTGGGGGAGAAGCCGCCTCCATCCATCTGTGTTGATGCGCCTCCGCACGCGCGCGGCAGCAGGAGCGAGCCGGAGCGGCCAAACCTCCCATCCGGCAGGCTGGATCGGACGAGGAGCAGCGGCCAGACCTTCAGATCAGCCGGTGCTGGAACACGGGCGATTGTAGTGTTGCTGATATATTATGCGCACGTATCACTCAGCTGCCTCCATCTATGGTATGAATATTGATTGCTTAAACTGCATACATGGTACCTAACTCGATCATCAGGAATTGATTAATTTTACCCAATAGCAATTAATTATCTTATAGTAAAATACTCAAACTAACTGGCCTGTATGATTGAAAAGGTGTGCGTGATATACTTACGTGTAATTCTCTTGGCAGTCAAACTAACTGGTGATCTTTACGATTGAAGAGGGTGCGTGATGTATGTGTAAATACATATATGAATTTTAGATAATCGACCACACAGTAAGCATTGCAACGCTCTGTAATTTTCAGTAGATTTTATTATGTAGCTTAATCTTATTTGCTATACATCTCAAAAGTGGTGATTATTTCTGCAATATTATGAAAATGATATGCCACTATATTGTGCTATTGTATTTGCAGCAATCTAATTATTCTGTTTTTTTCAGTTTTAGAGAAAGCAAATGTTTACTTCAGAAAAATTGCACGTGCACGAGTGTATGTGTGGGACATGGAAGCAACTATAGAAAGGAGGAAATCAAGAATCACCAATTCAATCCCAAATTTAATCGGACAAGGTTAGCTTTACAATTTTCTGTGACTACAATGACATATGAAACTTCCAACTGTACTTCTTACATCTATTTTCACTACAGTACTGCTATCGACTACCTGCAATATTCCGTCTGTTGGAAAAAATGAACGATCCAAAGGGCCAATTCTAATGGTTAATATTGACATGAAATAATTTGGAGTGCACTAGGCAGTGAATCGGACATATCCCGCACTACCAGATCCAGATCAGCTCTCCACCATCAGACAAAAATAACAGCGCAACAAAATTTCAATAGCACCAAATTGAATAAGTTGAGTGCGGCACTAATATAAAATCATTTGCATCATTGGTACTTCACTTCTGCTTCATCATCAAAACCCAAAAAATAAAACCAATAAAAGCATCACACTTAACCATATCAGAAAGCATGATGGAGAAGGTAATGAAATAATGTCTTTATTTCTCTAAATATAAACAATTCCCTGCCAATTTCATTTTCGGTGTCTCATCCTAACCCCATTAGACGAAGGTCATGAATACGATTGTGCCAAAGAGCAGCTGATGCACATGTGTTGGCTTAACTCATGAAGAACAATGTTCTGACGCTTCAAGAAGGACGGCGTCTAGCCCCGTCAGCTTATGAAATACTCTGTGGTGTGGCGATGGACTAAGGGTGAGATAAAGAAGGTTATTAAAATAATTTCTTGGTTTCGTTAACTAAGTTGCTAGGCAGAGCAAGCAACACACACACTAACATTAATCCATGGTGGGAAAAAATTTGCAATACATCCTCTCAAATCCTTATAACATTTATCTTGCATAGATCGAAAGTGGAAACAAGTTTGCGCACATTTGTCGAATTCATCCCTTTTCTGTATAGGGAGCAAAAATGTGGAAACCTGAGGTCAATAGCTAAATAAATCCAATATATCATTTTATCTGCAACTATTTTAAAATTATGTGCTATCTGGTATTTAAACCGAAATCTCCAACTGAACTTATTTAGTAAAAAATGTGTTTCAAGTATCACTAAGGCAGCCACCAAGATTTGTAAATTCTTTGGCTGGAAATCCAACATGAACTCCACTAAGTTGTGAAGGTCTTATTATATAATAGGTATCATATCAATGTAGCAGAGTTCAAGTGCATGTAATTAATTAATCTCACATAGTCTACTCATATTTTTATTTCGGTGTTCATTTTTTGTATGGTGAATTGACAATGACTAACTAAATGTCTAAATACTGCATTATGCAACACAACTTTCTCCAATTTCACAAATTGGAGAGGCATGAGGCCTTGAATTTCCCACTCTTTTCTTTCTTCCTTCAATTATAAATAAAAATAATTAAGCAATATAAATATAAACATTTAATAATTAAAGAGACGAGGTAACAATTTAATGTAATAGTAGCTGTTTACAAATTCTATCTAATAATGCGAAGCAGAAAAATGTTAGCCCGTGCGGATGCACGGGTTGATGACTAGTTCTTAGAATTAGACGAAACAAAAGCCGAACCTCCTATTTTTACCGAAGCTTCGCGAAGACCGAAGATGAGACGGAGGGGGGCCAGGGGCCAGCCTCACCACCAGGGGGCGCGGCCCAGCCCTTGGCCGCGCCAGCCTGTGGTGAGACCTCCTGGTCCACCTCCTGATGCTGCCCCTTCGCCTATAAGTTACCCTCGACGGGAAAAACCTAAAGGACGGAGATCTTTTTCATGAAACATACTGCAAGCCACCGCCGTCGCTGTCGAGAGATCGGGAGGATCCAGGAGCTCTTCCCGGCACCCTGCCGGTGAGGGGAATCCCTGCTGGAGGCCTTCTACACCACCATGGTCGCCTCTGGAGTGATGTGTGAGTAGTCTACCTTGGACTATGGGTCCATAGCAGTAGCTAGATGGTTGTCTCCTCCACCATGTGCTTCATGTTTAGATCTTGTGAGCTTCCCTACATGATCAGGATCATCTTTATGTAATCATACATGTTGTGTTTGTTGGGATCTGATGAGTACTGGTACTATGTGATGTTGATGTGCTGAATATTATATCTTAAGTTATCTCTATTTTGTTTATGATCTTGCATGCTTTCCATTGCTGGTAGCTATCTTGGCCGAGTAGATGCTAGTAACTTCAAGAGGGAGAATTTATGCTCGATAGTCGGGTTCATGCCTCTATTTAATTTGGGGGAGTGACAGATACCTCTATGGTTGTAGATGTGCTGTTGCCACTAGGGAGAAAACAACATTCTTGTGTCTAAGGACATTTGCTTTGTTTACATTATGCACTTTGCTTAATGCGATGTAACGACCCTAGCTAATGGCAACACACCAAATAGCAGGAATTCGTCTGATACATCCAGATACAGGAGATCTGGTCCAGAGTTCTAGAGGAAGGAAGGAAGAGCAAGGAAGAAGAACATCTCGGACTTGGTCATGTTACAATAATGATCAACGATAATTTTCCCCTTCTCTCAGCCACGCGCTTTATCAGCAGTGGTCCCACACACTCGGCTTGTCCAGGCTACCCTTTGATGGGTCTGGGCTTCGTTGGGCTTCAGCTTGTCAGGTGCACGGTCAGTAGCCGTGACATACCCCTCCTCTTGAAGATCTGCTTGACCCCAAGCAGCACAATTTGGATACTCCTGAAGAAGTCTTGCCTTGTTCTCCCAAGTTGTCCAGGATTCTGGCAGTCCTGCCCATTGGACCTGCACCAGAGTAGTTGTTTTGGTTCCTGCATGAACTAGTTGTGTATCCAAAACATGAAGAGGAACAGGATCAAAGTCCAAAAGGGAAAGCTGAGATGGTAAATCAGTGTCAGCAACAGTATTGGCTGGTAAGGCTAGCTTCAATAGGGAGACATGAACCACTGGGTGGATTTGACTGCCTTTTGGAAGATCCAACTTGTAAGCCACAGCACCAATTCTCTGTAGCACTATATATGGTCCAAAATATTTGTAGCTCAACTTCTGATTAGAGCGACGAGCAACTGTAGTCTGCACATACGGCTGCAACTTGAGATAAACTTTGTCACCAACAACAAAGTGTCGTTCCACTCTTTTCTTATCTGCTTGACTCTTCATACGTTCTTGAGCATGCAAAAGATTTTGTTGTATAAGTCTCTGCATGTCATCTTTTTCCTTCAACCAAGTTTCTAAATCAGGGACCATATCACTAGTATGAACAGAAATGTCCTGCAAACCAAAATGCTTGGGCTTATAGCCATAAGAAACTTCAAAAGGAGATTTTCCTAGGGCGGAATGGAAGGTTGTATTATACCAAAACTCTGCTAAGGAAATCCACTTAGACCATTTTGCTGGGCAAGCTTGTGTCATGCAGTGCAAATATGTCTCCAAACATTGATTTAACCGCTCTGTTTGACCATCGGTTTGTGGATGGTAACTGGAGCTCATGTTGAGTGTAGTATCAGTCAGTTTGAACAATTGTTGCCAAAGGGCACTTGTAAAAACCTTATCTCTATCAGAGATTAGTATCTTGGGAAGGCCATGCAACTTGTACACATGGTCTACATACAGCTATGCTATGGACAGAGCATTGTATGGATGTGACAATGGGATGAAGTGACCATATTTAATGAATTTGTCAATTACGACCAATATAGTGTCATACCTTCCAGATTTCGGGAGCCCCTCGATAAAATCAAGACTCACAATGTCCCATGCTTTATCAGGAATAGGAAGAGGTTGCAATAATCCAGGTGTCCCCACATGCTTAGACTTTGCTTGTTGACACACTGTACAATGAGCTACATATTTCTTCACATCTTCCTTCAGTTGAGGCCAAGCAAAAAGTGATCTTACTTTGTGATCAGTTGTTGTAAACCCACTATGGCCTCCAATGCCACTAGAGTGTAATACCAGCAGAATAGCTTGCTTTGCTTTGTCATGATTTCCCAACCATATTCTGCCATTGTATTTGATAATTCCATCATGCAAGGAATAACCTTGTGAATTGGGGCTATGCACACTGAGTTGAGTTAATAACTCCTTGGCCTCTGGATCACGCAGGTAACTGTCAACAACAATTTCCAACCATCGAGGTTTGCTGATAGAAATGGCTGCTAATTCTGAAGTATCAGGGCAACGGGACAGTGCATCAGCCACATTGTTTGCTCTGCCTTCTTTATATTTGACTTTGTACTGCAAGCCCAACAATTTGCAAAAGGCCTTGTGCTGAATAGAGTTGGTGAGCTGCTGAGATTCCAGATGAATGAGACTCTTATGATCAGTGTAGATAGTAAATTCTTTATGTTGCAAATAGGATTTCCATTTTTCTACTGCAAGAATGAGTGCCAAACATTCTTTTTCATAAGTAGAAAAGGCTTGTGCTCTTGGACTCAATGCTTTGCTTAAATAAGCAATAGGGTGTCCTTTTTGTGATAATACTGCACCAATGCCCACTCCCGATGCATCTATATGAATATCAAAGGAAGAACTAAAATCTGGGAGTGCCAATACAGGAGCTGCCATGAGAGCCGCTTTCAAAGATAAGAAAGCTTGCTGAGCTACTGGTGTCCAAATAAATTGGACATTCTTCTTGAGGAGTTCAGTTAAAGGCCTGCTAATTGAGCCATAATTAGCAATAAACTTCCTATAATAGCCAGCCATCCCCAAAAATGCTCGAAGATGTTTGACTGAAACAGGGACAGACAACTTCTTAATAGACTGGATTTTGGTCGGGTCTGTAGCCACACCTGTAGCACTGATTACATGGCCCAAATATTCCAAACTTGTTTGGGCGAAGGAACACTTAGATCTCTTGATATACATGTTGTTTTCATGCAGTAATTGGAATACCTGCTGTAGCAATTGCTCATGCGGTGACAATGTGGCAGTGTAAATAAGTATATCATCCATAAATATAAGAACTCCTTTCCGCAATAGACTGGAAAAAATGGCATTCATGGCTGCTTGAAAGGTAGTAGGCGCGTTAGTGAGACCAAATGGCATCACCTTGAACTCCCAATGACCATGGTGTGTCTTAAATGCTGTCTTGAATTCTTCTCCTTCCACTAGTCGAATTTGATGATATCCACTGCGCAAATCCAACTTTGTGAAGAAGTGTGCACCAGGTAGTTCATCAAGCAACTCATCGACTATGGGCAAGGGATATTTATTCTTTACTGTTAAAGCATTCAAATATCGATAGTCGACACACATGCGCCACCCTCCATCTTTCTTTCTGACCAATATAACCGGGGATGCGTAAGGGCTATTGCTCTCTTGAATTACCCCTTTCAGCAGCATGTCTGAAATTTGTTTCTCCAGTTCATCCTTTTGGGTAGGTGCATACCTGTAAGGCTTCTTCTATACAGGTATAGCACCAGGAATAAGTGGAATTTGATGATCAAACTTTCTGGGAGGAGGCAAGGTAGTAGGTTCCGCAAACAAGGAAGAATATTGTGCTAAAATATTCTGAATAGTGGAAGGTGGATCATTTGCAATTGGGTGTACTGATCTGTCTTCCAGGCTAACTAATTGGGCCACTGCACCTTGTTCCATAAGCAAATGTAACTGATGAGCAGAAATTATTAGACAGTGGTTGTTATTGGCATTGATACCCCTAAGAGTGATTCTCTGGCCTTCATGTTTAAATCTCATTTTCTTGCGGCGCCAATCTATGAACATTTTCCCTTTGTTGCAATTTTCCAGCCATTCCATCCCTAATATCATATCATAGCAATGTAACGGAAGCACTCTCACTGGAGTTTCAAACTTGCTCTGTTGCACGCCCCACTGAAGATTAGCTAGGCCAGTGTCACTGATTAACATTTCACCATTGGCCACGGTAACCTTTACTGCTGGTACTGATTGCACAGGTAACTGAAGAGTTGTGGCCAGAGTATTACTGATAATGTTTCCCGAGCTCCCTGAATCAATGAGTATTAAGATCCGGGTCTTCCCAATATGGCCTAATAACCGCATAGTCTTCTTACTGGTAGTACCCTCTGTAGCAGCTGCAGACAAACTCATTACTTGATCAGTCTCAGAATCACTAGAATCTTTAGTGTCCGAATGAGTTTCAGTGTCTGAAGTCGTATCACTGGAAAATTCCAAGGCAGCACATATTTCATCAATAACAGATAATTCCACCTGTTTAGGGCACTTGTGGTCCTTGCCATATTTTCCACCACACTTGAAGCATTCACCTCGTGCAAGGTGCTGAGCTCGCAAGCTAGCAATCTTGGCTGGTAATTGCGGTGCAACTACAGTGGCTATTTCCTATTTCTGTTCAGCAGGGTGCTACATGTGGTCGTGTATAGTTGACGTGGGAGCAGACTGTCCTTGTGCATGGTGAATAACCAGCCCGTTGGGAACCCCAAGAGGAAGGTATGATGAGTGTAGCAGCAAGTTTTCCCTCAGTTTAAGAAACCAAGGTTTAATATCGGTCAGGAGAAGAGAGACAATGACGGCTGAAGGTGATGCGGACTGGCTTAGTAATACTCCAACAAGGGCGCCGTTTAACGATACTTGTTGACTCATCTTCGGCCAGTAGCAACACGGAACCTGCACACAACACAAACAAATACTTTGTCCCCAACTTGCGATGAGGTTGTCAATCTCACCGGTTTGCTTGAAACAAAGGTTATGAGCGTATCGAGTGGAAAACAATATAGTATGCGAGTAAAGTAAACAGTGCGAGTAAAGTAAACAGGTGATAGCAATATGATGGAAATAGGGCCGGGGTCCACAGTTCACTAGTGGTGTCTCTCCATAGATAAAATAACACATGCTGGGTAAACAAATTACAGTTGGGCAATTGATAGAATAAAGATAACGTGATATGTCAAGAAGATCACTATGAGATTTACTCTGGGCATTACAACAAAATATATAGACCGCCATCCAACTGCATCTATGACTAATAATCCACTCCCGGGGATATCAATCCGAACACCCTAGAAGTATTAAGTTGCGAACAACAGATAATTGCATTAAGCAAAGTGTGTAATGTAAACAAAGCATATGCCCTTGAGCATATGAATGTTGTTTTCTCCCTAGTAGCAACAGCACATCTACCACCTTAGAGGTTTCTGTCACTCCCCTAGGTGAAATAGAGGCATGAACCCACTATCGAGCATAAATACCCCCTCTTGGAGTCACTAGCAACTACTCGGCCAAGATAGCTACTAACAACGGAGAGCATGCAAGATCATAAACAACATAGAGATAACAAAAGATATAATTCAGTACAGCAACTTAATCATAAGCACCAATATTCATCGGATCCCAACAAACCAAACATGTAGAATTACATAACGGTGATCTCAATCATGTAAGGCAGCTCATGAGATCTAAACATGAAGCACATAGTGGAGAAGACAACCATCTAGCTACTGCTATGGACCCATAGTCCAAGGTAGACTACTCACTCATCGCTCCGGAGGCAAGCATGGCGATGAAGAAGACCTCCGGTGGCGATTCCCTTCTCCGGCAGGGTGCCGGGAAGAGCTTCTGGACCCTCCCGATCTTCGGGTCGACGGCGGCGGCGGATCGCGATGTGTTCTGGAAAACTGATCGGGCACTTAGTTTTTTCTCGTCGGGGGGTCTTTATAGGCGAAGGGACGTTGTCAGAGGAGGGGCCAGGCGCCCTCACACGGGGGTGGCGCGGGCCAGGGCCTGGCCGCGCCGCCCCTGTGTGTGGGGCCCTGGTGGCCCCCCTCCTACTTCTCTTCGGATCTCTGGAAGCTTCCGGATAAAATAAGACTTCAGGAACTTGTTTCGTCCAATTCCGAGAATATTTCCTGTGTATCACTCTGAAACACAAAAACAGCAGAAAATAGGGAACTGGCATTGCGGCACTTCGTTAATAGGTTAGTTCCGGAAAATGCATAAAAATGCCACTAAGTGTAATGAAACAATAGGCAAATGGTGTAAAAACAAGCATGGAGCATCAAAAATTATAGATATGTTTGAGACGTATCACAGGGTATTGTCCCCATTTCCCTGCCCCAGCCTGATTGTGCCAACGTTTGTATTGATACCTCTCTTTCTTGTAATTATTCATTTGTGCTTCCTGTAAGAGGGCCAAGGAAATAGCAGCATCAACCGTTCTTGGTTTGTGCAAAATTATAGCAGCTCTAATTTCTTTACGTGAGCCTTTGACATATTTTGCAACAAAGAAGGTATCATCTAAGGCATGATTATGAGCTAACAATTGGTGCATTAACCCTTCAAATTCTTTGGAGTAAGTTTCAACATCACTACTCTGTCTAATGCTTAAGGTTTTTGTCATATCGGCATAGTACAGGTCCTTAGGGAACTTTTGGCAAACTGCTACACATAGATGTGCCCAACCATCAATGTCATGTTGGGCTTCATAAGTTTGAAGCCACAGTGCTGCAGAGCCAGTAAAATGCAGAGTTGCATAATCTACTTTGTAGTCTTCCGGAACATGAAACATATTAAAATATTTCTCAGCTTTTTCCTTCCACAGTTTAGGGTGATTTCCATCAAATTTGGGGAAATTTGTCTTGGGCATACGAAATTCAGAATGAAGATGATCTCTATGATGTCTATTGTGCTGTAATTGATGCTGATTAGATGTTCCAGGTTCAAACTGAGTACGGGCAGATACAAACGTACCATTGACCAGAGCATGCTCTGAAGAAATGCCCTGGTGGTCATGTTCTTCACGGTGCCCATTGGGGCTGGATGCGGGGCTCAATACTGTAGAAATTGCACCCTCAATAGATGTGAGGCGTGTCCCCAAACGCATCATCTGATTTTCAATAGCATCCACCTTTGTCGCCATATTATCCTGTGATTTTAGCATACGCTCTGTTGTGACGCGTAGCTCTTTGCAGCTGACTGCATTCTGGTTCGCAGTTTCAGCAGCAGTAGCCATGCCTGCCAGAAGGTTGTTCACTTGAACTGCGAGATTCTCCACCGTGATGGCCATGTCCTGCAAGCCTTGCTCAGCAGCCGTCACCCGCACCGTCAAATTCGGTGGACGCGCCGTTGTGTTGTCTCCTCGTCAAAGATCTACCGCCGCCTGACACCTCCTGAACCACGCCGAATCGACCGATCTGACAGGGATTTTACCCTAGCACGAGAGATGCACTAGGAACCTTCGTCGTCGTCGAATCCGTGGCCGAATTTACTCGACACCTCGTGAATCGCCGCCTGGGCTACCTTGAAGGAGGCCACCGCACACCGTCACCGCGAGAACGAAAGGAGATTGGGGATTTTACGAGAGATCCCAACCCAATCACTTTCAAACTCGAATCACCGCCAATTGCTCAAAAAAAATCGGACCCTACTCACAAAAATTTGTGTGTGTATTTTTGGAAAATTCCCGTGGATTGACGGGCTCTTGATACCACTAGTAACGACCCTAGCTAATGGCAACACACCAAATAGCAGGAATTCGTCGGATACATCCAGATACAGGAGATCTGGTACAGAGTTCTAGGGGAAGGAAGGAAGAGCAAGGAAGAAAAACATCTCGGACTTGGTCATGTTACAATAATGATCAACGATAATTTTCCCCTTTTCTCAGCCACGCGCTTTATCAGCAGTGGTCCCACACACTGGGCTTGTCCAGGCTACCCTTTGATGGGTCTGGGCTTCGTTGGGCTTCAGCTTGTCGGGTGCACGGTCAGTAGCCGTGATATGCGATTATCTGTTATTCGCAACTTAATATTCAAGGGGTCCTCGGACGATTCCCCGCGAGTGGATTTTTAGTCATAGATGCAGTTGGATTACGGTCTATGTATTTTGTTGTAATGTCCAGAGTAAATCTCATAGTGATCCTCATGACGTATGTATATTATCTTTGCTTTATCAATTGCCCAACTATAATTTGTTTATCCAGCATGTGTTATTTATCTTATGGAGAGACACCACTAGTGAACTGTGGACCCCGATCCAATTTTCTTTACATTGCTTTACCATTTTACTATTACTCGCTATGTTTACTTTCTTGCATACTATTATCCTATTACCACTCGATACGTTCAATCCTTTGTTTACAGCAAACCGGTGAGATTGACAACCTCATCGTAAGTTGGGAGCAAAGTTCTTGGTCGTTGCTGCTGGGGGATGACACGCCGACAAGCAGTTGAATCTGGCGCCCTTGTCCGGAGTGTCACGAAGCTAGCAAGCATCACCTTCTGAAGTTTGGCTTTCTCATACTGGTCCGATTAAACCTTGGTTTCATAACTAAGGGAAGACTTTCTACTGTGCTCATCATACCTTCCTCTTAGGATTCCCAACGGGCTGTTACTACAAGCCATCAAGCAGTTTTCTGGCGCCGTTGCCGGGGAGGAAGAAGACTTCTGCCAGGGGAATCTTGCACGCACAATCTTTACATTGTTTTTGTTTTGCTTTATTTTATTTTTTCTTGCATCATTTTATCAAAAATACAAAAAATAGTTTCATTTATAGTTGTTACTTTATTACTCTTAGTTCATTATGTTGTTCCCTAAGTATGTTTTGGAGGACCTCTTAGTAGGTAGTGGTTCTATTATTGGGAAAGGTAACATTGAGGAGTTCTTTAATCATATTAGTATGCATAAAGATGTTGAGGATAGATCTTTGGCTGAGCTTGCTCCTAGTTATGAAGTTGCTGCTGCTTATTTAGTTCACATGTTGGAGGCTAGGTTTGTTAACCTTAATCCTTTTATGCAACAAAAGTTTCTTAAGCTTCATGATATTGTAGACTCCGAAAAGAAATATTTTATTATGGAGACTTTGCGTAGAGAATTTAGAGATGTTGTTATTGAAGCTAGAAAAGTTTTTAAGCATTTTAATATGCTTGGCTCGCCTGTTAATGTTGTTGGTACAACGAAAGAAGATATCAAAGTACCAATACCTAGCAAACTCTTAGGGTTGCATGAAGCTTTGGAAAATAACTTTGATTAGATTTATCCTGAAAATCTTTTTAATGAATTGAGTGAACCAAAGCGTGATCACAAGGGGTCTTCAAAAAATTATTTGGATGCATTACAATGCCTTGTTAAAAAGACTTCCGCAGTTGATCTTAATGCTTCATTCTAAAACTAGCAATGTGGCCCGCGCATTTGCGCGGCTAGATGATCATATTATTCATTTTAGCATATATATGGCAATTAATTGTTTTTTATAACCTTCATAAAGTCTATAGTAACTAAAACCATATAGAAAAAGTTGACATGGGTATACTTGATTAGCGTATTAATTTGATTTACCTTAAGTTTGCAAATAAGAGAAGAATTTTTTGCTATTTTTAGAAATCATTATATTTTGATAACACATGTTTTCTCGAATATCTTAATTCTACCAGATAAACCTATCAAGACTCTTTTTAGGATATAATTTTTGTTTTAATGTTTATGGGTTAACATCACTCTTCTCAAATTACATGCCGCTATACACTAACTCTATGGGGAGTCAAGCCATCTATTTTTTTTAATCACAACTCTTATCAACAATGGCCCTAATTTTGTAAAATAAAAAAATATGCAGAAAAGTTCACACATTTATCTACAGGTTAGCATTATCCTTTCTCATTACATCTCTTGTCAATAATCTATTCTAACAAACAATTCCTTCGCATTCTCACCCCTCGCTGTCGATCCTTCAATTAGTAATTATTTCAAATTTATTAATAATAATAATTCCTAAATATATATCTTCTTCTAATAGCCTCATTACGAAACCTACCACACTTGCTTTATATTTTTAGGAGATCATATTTTAAATATACCTTAATTATAATCCTTTTATAAAAGAATGCATGCATCTGGATAGTTCTAGTTTTATTTATCTGCTCTAACCGCACCATCCTGTTTATGTATGTGTGCAAAATATTTCATCATATGCATACAAAACTGTTACCTTATTTCATATCCGTTTGGGCCGGCTGTGATTTACAGGTATGTAATGGCTCCTTATTAAGGTTTTATCTTGTGTTAACTCCCTGTGGCACTTTGCCGGACCGGATGAGCATTTGTTTGCCTGACGCCGTCGGTGAGCCATTATGCTTCTCTAATCCTTAATAATCAGATGTCTCAGGTGAGCCAACTATGCTTCTCTAATCGTTAATTATTAGATGTATGGCTTCTTACTCGGGATTTCACTCTATTTTTTATACGATGTATCCAGGCTCCCTAACATTATGCATGCACTACACGTTAATTCAAGGAGAACACAGGACACATACTTGATAGTCTGAGAGGTCAGCTTGAATGATATATCCCGTCTCGGCCACTACTCCCGCCCACTCTGCGGCCATGTTTCGACTCTTGTGCTTTTGGCACTTGAGGAAGCATCCCAATGGGGTTGTCTTCAACCGCCTGCGTCCCTCCCTGCCTGTCTTTCGGAAAAACTGTCGCGATGACACTGTTTTGTGGCGCGGCCGGCTTTCTCTGGACCAGCATCTAGATGTTGAGGATTGGCTCTCCCTTCGTAGCTAGCATGTGTTGCTCTTTTCGGCTTCGGTCTTGTTGAGATCACCCCCTTGCGTTGGGTGTTTCTTCCTCCCTCATCTGTAATTTCTCCCTGGGGTTTCACCCTATCTTTTTGATGAAATAATAAATTCAGGTGGGAGCTTGGGCTCTCTCCGGTGACAGCTCAACAGAAAATGATATATCCGATGGAATTGGCTCCAAACTCGAGCCGTCGACAATCGTCAATCAGAAAATAATGGGAGCTCGTCGTGTTACTTCTGCTACCTGGAGGCGACAACGATTCTGACCTTGTCGTAAAGTCAGAGGCCTGGTTGTCGTCGCCCGGAACTCATCGAAGGAGACTGTACATGGCCGTTATATGGGATGCTGCCGTTTGAAGATTCGCTCAACCCAAGTACTCAAGCTAGGATTTGTAACCATTAGCTCTCAGCACCATCGATCTGCATATGGGCCGCCGGCGGACTTCTTCTTCCCAGCGGGATGCGTGATGCGTCTACCATCTAGCATGTAGTACTTTGTGAGCTGCCTGATACGCGCTCCGCTATGAACAACATCCAACATGATGATATTGGGCACTGGCCTGGATTGGATCGTTACCCTCCTTTTTAGAACAATCTGCAGAATTAGAGATACCTTATTCAGTTTGATGTGCTGATGCATCTATTCCGAATTTCTGATGAAGACAACCTAATCAAAATCAGTGGAGCAAACAAATCCCAAACTGGTTTTGCTGATGTGCCCATTGAGGTGCTCGAGCCACGTGATTCAAGAAATAGATGAGGATGGCAGCGGCTATGCTTGCGCGGGGATGGAGCCGATAGCGCTTTTGCTGTCCTCGGAGGCTCGGAGACGCCAGGGAGCCATCCTCGGTGCGAGCAAAAAGTCCTAGGGCTGGACGACTTGTATATGAGTTCTATTTCAATACGGCTACAGTTAACCGCATGGTTAACTTCCGCAAAATCAATTAATCTTAACCGTACGAAACTTTTGAAAAAAAATTAGCCGTACAATGTTAGTTGTTTTAATAATATAATAGATACTTGATTTCCACCTTTCTGCGCCTAGCTCAAAGGCGTTAAAGAAAAGCACTCTTGGGAGATAACCCATTATTTTATTTTCAGTACCTTTTCTTTTATTTGAGTCTTGGAAGTTATTACTACTGTAATAACCGCTCCTTATCCTTTTTATTTCATTGTTGTGCCAAGAAGAACCTCTAATTTGAGTGAGGTAAGATTTGAGGAAGTTGCTGTCCTAAAACAGATTTCGGTGCTGCACTGTAAAAATTCGTGAAAATTCTCAGGTTATCTTTTTGACCTGCGATTTCTTGTGCATATGCCCCAGGTTATATAAAAACTTTCATTAGTTTTACACTTTTCGATTTGAGCAACAGAAGGTCCTCAAAAAAATCGACCTTTGTCAGCTGTTCTGTTTTGATAGATTTCTGCCACTATTTGTGTTTGCCTCTCGTTCGCTTTCTTTTTGAGTTCTTTTGCTCACGGAACTTTTGGGGAAGTTGCTACAGTAGTATATGCTTTATATGTGGTGTTTTTGAGTTGAAACCTAAACTAAAAAAGGGTTGATCTACTATTATGCTTATGCTAACGTTGCTAATAGAATTGTGTTGAGTTTTGTATGAAGGAAGTTTTCAAGTGTAGGGATTGGAGAATGATGAGATGAGATGACGAATGGAAAAAATATCAAGCTTGGGGATTCCCATGTACCCCAATAAATATCCAAGAAGTACAAGCATCAAAGCTTGGGGATGCCCCCGAGGCACCCCTTCTTCATCGGCAAAAATCAGGTCACCTTTCAAAACACTATATTTTTATTGCTTCATGCACTATGCGTTTTTCTTGGAGCATCTTTACTTTAGTTTTCAGTTTTGTTTTGTTTTGTTTGCTGCAATAAATGGTCGGACCCCAACAAATTTCTTTTAGAGGAGATATACTCGCTTTTCATTTGCTAAGAACACTCCATTTTTCACTCTTATCGTTCAACGAGTGTTCTCTTTTTCTATAACTGCGTTTAGCTTTCGTTTTTCGCCTTGATTTTTGTTCAGATCTTGTTTTATCTTTGCATAAAGGTGTATTTGTACCTCTGGTCTATGTTGGTATTCATCAAAAAAGTTGTTTCAAAAAGGTTCGAATGGTGTTGGAAAAGAGAAAAAGTTTCATGCAAAAAAGTGATACAAAAAGGAGCCTGTTTAGACTGCGGCTTAGACTTTTGCATGCCATGCTTGATGTCATTTTGATAGTATGCTTAGTGATTTTTTCTGTAGCATGACTTGTCTCAAATGACTGAGATTGCTTAATGAGCCTTTGAAAAAATCATGCATTGTTTTTATTATGTGGAAGCATTTATTTGGTTTTCTCCTTTGATGCTTTATTTGGGTTGACTTGGCGCATTCTTACAACATGTTTGACTCTAACAAGTCGCCATAAGCCTCTATGATCATTTAGTTTTTGACTTTTGATGCCATTTTATGCTTCTCTTAATGATGTTTTGTCGCTTTGCATGATTATGGCCGTTTTTGCTCTCTTAGTTGGTCGCTCCCAGTCTTTTGCTAGCCCTCATTTTGTACTGAATATGAGATCTACTCGTGCATCCAACTCCCAAAAACCAAGTTTGCCATTGTGTCCACTATAAATTCCTATGCATGGTACTTGTAAGCCATTCCAAGTAAATTTTCATGTGCTACCTTTCAAATAAACCTTCAAAATATTTCTCATTTTGTGACACTGTTTTCAGCTCATGGGGACGTAGTGGTCGAATTTGCTATCTTCCATATTGTTTTATTATAAAAAGTAAAAGAGAGAAAAAACAAGAAAAAGGCACTCCTCCATGGTATGAGAATGTTGGTGGGCACCCGATGGAATGGGTTAGCCATGGTTTGTGAAAGGAAAAAAGGTGGGGTGGAGTGCCAAGCTTTATAAAAGAGCACAAAAGCGCCAATCTCTCTCTCAAAAACTTGCTCATTTTTGTATGGAAGATAGTAAGAACCCCATTGCCAGTCGTTGACAAAGACAACCACCTCTCAAAACCAAATTTTTATCTCTCTGTTTTACAAATGAAAAGCTCTAGCACATGTTTAATCACTGCTTCCCTCTATGAAGGCTCTTTCTTTTACTTTTATGTTGAGTCTCCACCTTCTACCTTTATGCACCGTCTAAGAGAGCATAGTTGCAATTCTGAGTATAATTTTCATTGTCCCAAAGTTATCATTGATTGATTCATTATTTTGTTTTCACTTGTTCTTAAATTATTTGTATCTAGTCGCCCTGTTAAACTTGAAGGTGTCCTATGCATTTATGTTTTGCTATTCCATGAAGGACAAGCTGAAATCCATTTGCTATGTTTTTCCATATGATTTGAACACACATTTGACTTTCGTTGTTTCATTATTCATGATCTTTTGTTTGTGTTCCTTTTTGAGTTATAACATGGTTGCTGAGTTCTTATTGTCAAGATTATATCTTTTATGTCCATGTTTTAAGTTCCTTGATCCCAGCACTCAATGCTTACAAAGATGATCAAGATTGTGATGGTGCATGTCACCTCAGAAATTATTCTTTTGTTATCACTTACCTACTCGAGGACAAGCAGGAGTTAAGCTTGGGGATGCTTGATACGTCTCAAACGTATCTATAATTTTTGATGCTCCATGCTTGTTTACACACCATTTGCTTTGTGCTTTGTTACACTTCGTGGCATTTTTATGCATTTTCTGGAACTACCTATTAACTAGATGCCACAATGCTATTTCCCTGTTTTCTGCTGTTTTTCTGTTTCAGAAAAGTTACACAGGAAATATTCTTGGAATTGGACGAAACAAAAGCTTCATGAAGCTTCATGAAGCCCGAAGATGAGACGGAGGGGGGCCAGGGGTCAGCCTCACCACCAGGGGGCGTGGCCCAGCCCCTGGCCGCGCTCGCCTGTGGTGAGATCTCCTGGTTCACCTCCTGACGCTGCCCCTTCGCCTATAAGTTCCCCTCGACAGGAAAAACCTAAAGGACGGATCTCTTTTTCATGAAACACTGCAAGCCACCGCCATCACCATCACCGGCACCCTGTCGAAGAGGAGAATCCCTGCCGGAGGCCTTCTACACCACCATGGTCGCCTCTAGAGTGATGTGTGAGTAGTCTACCTTGGACTATTGGTCCATAACAGTAGCTAGATGGTTGTCTCCTCCACCATGTGCTTCATGTTTAGATCTTGTGAGCTGCCCTACATGATCAGGATCATCTTTATGTAATCATACATGTTGTGTTTGTTGGGATCCGATGAGTATTGATACTATGTGTTGTTGATGTGCTGAATATTATATCTTAAGTTATCTCTATGTTGTTTATGATCTTGCATGCTTTCCGTTGCTAGTAGCTATCTTGGCCGAGTAGATGCTAGTAACTCCAAGAGGGAGTATTTATGCTCGATAGTCGGGTTCATGCCTCTATTTAATCTGGGGGAGTGACAGATACCTCTAAGGTTGTAGATGTGCATTTGCCACTAGGGAGAAAACAACATTCTTGTGTCTAAGGACATTTGCTTTGTTTACATTATGCACTTTGCTTAATGCGATTATCTGTTGTTCGCAACATAATACTCAAGGGGTCCTCGGACGATCCCCCGTGAGTGGATTTTTAGTCATAGATGCAGTTGGATTACGGTCTATGTATTTTGTCGTAATGCCCAGAGTAAATCTCATAGTGATCGTCATGATGTATGTACATTATCTTTGCTCTGTCAATTGCCCAACTATAATTTGTTTACCCAGCATGTGTTATTTATCTTATGGAGAGACACCACTAGTGAACTGTGGACCCCGGTCCAATTTCTTTTACATTGCTTTACCGTTTTACTATTACTCGCTCTGTTTACTTTCTTGCATACTATTATCCTATTACCACTCAATACGCTCAATCCTTTGTTTACAGCAAACCAGTGAGATTGACAACCTCATCGTAAGTTGGGAGCAAAGTTCTTGGTTGTGTTGTGTGCAGGTTTCGCGTTGCTGCTAGGGGATGGCACGCCGACAAGTAGTTGAATCTGGCGCCCTTATCTGGAGTGTCACGAAGCTAGCAAGCATCACCTTTTGAAGTTTGGCTTTCTCCTACTGGTCTGATTAAAACTTGGTTTCATAACTGAGGGAAGACTTGCTACTGTGCTCATCATACCTTCCTCTTGGGTTCCCAACGGGCAGTTACTACAAGCCATCAAACACCCCAACCTAGAATGAGAAGGGGAGCATGATACTTCTTCTCCATAGGACACGGCTCAGTGTGCACCCTGAACAATCCATCTGTAGTGGGGTCATGAACAATGGGGTACCCCAAACACTCACCAAACTATCCCCAAGTAGCCTTCATCGGCTTTTCCCTAGTCATCCAAACGATCTCTTGCTCATTGGTCTTGTTGATGTGAATGGTGGCATAGAATTGAGCCACAATGTCTTCATCAATGACGTGGTTGAACTGCATCAATGGAAATAGCCCAAACTCCTCACAAATCGCTTTGGCCTCGCCAAAGTACTCCAGGGACTTGTCCATGTGACCAACATCAATCGAATGCATTGGAGCCAAAAAAAATCTTCTTCTTCCCATAGACTTCAAAGAAAATCCTTTCTTGCATAGCGGTGTGTAAGAAAGAGTTCATCACCTCCCTAGGATTGTGAGGCTGCTCATAAGGGTTCTTCATGCGCATGGTGATTTAGCCGTGCTTGGTCCACTTGTCAAGCTTTGTAGCTTGAAGCTTGGCTTCCTTGGCTGCCCTTTCAACGACCTTTGCTTCTTGAGATAGCTGCCTCCTTGACTTTGGAGGAGAGATCACTTCTTCCTTGGACACAATCTCATCATCATCATCATCATGTGTACATTGGAGTTTCTGCTTCTTGATCTTAGGACGAGAGGAGCTACCTGCACTTGTACCTAAGAAAGAATAGGAAGAGGAATGCGAGATAAGACACACAAGCTCGAATGGGTCAAGAGAAGGCAAACCACATCAATCTATGAAAATTTACCAAGAGCGGTAGTACCGCTTGGGGGAACGGTAGTACCGCTTGGGGAAGCGGTAGTACCGCTTGACCTCCAGGTCCGGTACTACCATGGGCGAAGATGGTAGCACCACCTTAGATCATATGGTACCGGCTCCTCCAAGTGGAACTATCGTCCAATACACATATTCACAAACGTTGTTTCCTAAGGACCCCTAGATGTACTCCCAAGCAAACTCTACCAAGAACTCCAAGATATTGCCCTAGAACTTGCATGAAAAAATTCGGCAAAATAGGATGAAATCAGGGAAACATATCAGAGGAAATGGCGAAGGAGTGGGTCGGGAAGATTTTTTCGGACCAGATCTGCTTGGGAGCGACAGGAGAAGGAGATCTGAGGAGATCCCCTCGGGTTCTTCTTCGCGGCGGAGAGAGAAAGTGGGACAAAAGGAATGGGGGAAGTGGAGGAACCATTTCCCCCGTGCCCTTTAACCCACACCGATAACCCTCGAGCGGTAGTACCGGTCTAGGGACCGGTAGTACCACTCCTGGTACTTCATCGAGTACTTGCCGGTACTGCCACCCCAGAGAGTCTGTTATGAAGCAGACTTCCCGGGGCGGTAGTACCACCCAGGTGCCCGGAAGTACAGGTCATGGTACTGCTGTGCTAGGCCGACACTACTGTCCCTAGAAAGTCGCACGAAGCAAACTTCCCAGGAGCGATAATACCACCCTCAGCACCGGTAGTACCGGTCCGCTGTCAGGAAGAACCCTTGAACAAAAGGCAATTTTGAGCTTGTGATGGAGATTTGGAATGTTTTCTTGGTTTTTCTGAGGTAGGAAGGCTTGGGATAGAATGAAGGCACTGAGTGGTACTAATTGCTCATGTTTGCAAAACTCAAAAAAATATTGAAAGGCCAAACGTGAGCAACTTCCCATGGAAAAAAGAAGATGAATGCAATAAAGCTCGAAAATGCAACTGATGGTGCGGTGTTGATATAGATGACCGACTAGTTGGGAACCCCAAGAGAAGGTATGATGAGCACAACGGCAAGTCTTTCCTCAGTTGTGAAACCAAGATTAATCGAACCAGTAGGAGAAAGAACCAAACTTCAGAAGGTGATCCTTGCTAGCTTCGTGACACTCCGGACAAGGGCGCCAGATCAACTGCTTGTCGGCGTGTAGCTTTTCACCAGCAGCAACGTGAAACCTGCGCACAACACAACCAAGAACTTTTCTCCCAACTTACGATGAGGTTGTCAATCTCACCGGTTTGCTGTAAACAAAGGATTGAGCATATCGAGTGGTAATAGGATAATAGTATGCAAGAAAGTAAATAGTGCGAGTAAAAGTAAAACGGTATAGCAATGTAAAGGAAATTGGAGCGGGGTCCACAGTTCACTAGTGGTGTCTCTCCAAAAGATAAATAACACATGCTGGGTAAACAAATTACAGCTGGGCAATTGATAGAGCAAAGATAACATACATATGTCATGAGATTCACTCTGGGCATTACGACAAAATACATAGACCGTAATCCAACTGCATCTATGACTAAAAATCCACTCGCGGGGAATCGTCCGAGGACCCCTTGAGTATTAAGTTGCGAACAACAGATAATCACATTAAGAAAAGTGTGTAATGTAAACAAAGCAAATGTCCTTGGACACAAGAATGTTGTTTTCTCCCTAGTGGCAACAACACATCTGCAACCTTAGAGGTTTCTATCACTCCCCCAGATTAAATAGAGGCATGAACCCAACTATCGAGCATAAATACTCCCTCTTGGAGTTACTAGCATCTACTCGGCCAAGATAGCTACTAGCATCGGAAAGCATGCAAGATCGTAAACAACATAGCGATAACATAAAATATATAATTCAGCACATCAACTTAACATAGTACCAATACTCATTGGATCCCAACAAACACAACATGTATGATTATATAAAGATGATCCTGATCATGTAGGGCAGCTCACAAGATCTAAATATGAAGCACATGGTGGAGGAGACAACCATCTAGCTACTGCTATGGACCCATAGTCCAAGGTAGACTACTCACACATCACTCCGGAGGCGACCATGGTGGTGTAGAAGGCCTCCAGCAGGGATTCCCCTCTCCGGCAGGGTGCCAGGAAGAGCTCTTGGATCCTCCCGATCTCACGACGGTAAGTTCGGCGGCTTGCAGTATGTTTCGTGGAAAAGAGATCTGTCCCTCAGGTTTTTCCCATCGAGGGGAACTTATAGGCAAAAAGGCATCGTCAGAGGTGGGGCCAGCTGGCCTCACCATGGGGCAGCGCGGACAGGGGCTGGGCCGCGCCCCCTGTGGTGAGCCTGTCTCCTGCCCCCCTCCGTCTCATCTCCGGTCTTCGCGAAGCTTCGGTAAAAATAGGAGGTTCGGCTTTTGTTTCGTCCAATTCCGAGAATATTTCCTTTGTAACTTTTCTGAAACACAAAAATAGCAAAAAACAGGGAACTGACACTATGGCATCTTGTTAATAGGTTAGTTCTGGAAAATGCATAAAAACACCACGAAGTGTAACAAAACTCAAAGCAAACGGTGTGTAAACAAGCATGGAGCATCAAAAATTATAGATACGTTTGAGACGTATCAAGCACCCCCAAGCTTAACTCCTGCTCGTCCTCGAGTAGGTAAGCGATAACAAAAGAATAATTTTTTAGGTGACATGCACCATCACAATCTTGATCATCTATGTAAAGCATTGAGTGCTGGGATCAAAGAACTTAAAACATGGGCATAAAAGACATAATCTTGACAATAAGAACTTAGCAACCATGTTATAACTCAAAATGAAACACAAACAAAAGATCATGAATAATTAAACAATGAAAGTCAAACGTGTGTTCATATCATATGGAAAAACATAGCAAATGGTTTTCAGCTTGTCCTTCATGGAATAGCAAAACATAAATGCATAGGACACCTTCAAGTTTAAGAGGGCGACTAGATACAAATAATTTAAGAACAAGTGAAACCGTAATCATAAATCAATCAATGATAACTTTGGGACAATTCACATTAAACTCAGAATGGCAACTATGCTCTCTTAGACGGTGCATAAAGGTAGAAGGTGGAGACTCAACATAAAAGTAAAAGAAAGACCCTTCACAGAGGGAAGCAGTGATTGCAAGTTTTATAAACCTTCAAAAATTATGGTACTTACTAGCTTTGAGCTCTCATTGCCCCCATATAGGCATCTTGAATGGTTAAAGTTAATGCAAGAACAATTATGAGCATATGCTTGACAAATCATAAGTTGAAAACCTCATGTCCCGTGAAGTATGAATACCCAAACCTCATGCTACTCGACTTAGGGTCCCAAGCAAGCTCTTGTCATTGTAAGTATACACATATCATCGAGAACCGCCAATGGGGTACCTCCTGCCCGATGACATGGAACAAGCCCACATCAAAATGACAAGACAAACAGACAATGAACACCTCAGCATCTCTTTTATTTACCATTGGTATAGCTTTTTATTTTGAGATGCGTCGTCGAATGTCCACTATGGGCATGCTGTAAATTTCCACCATGAATGATGCATGGCTTAGATTAGCAGCCCAGGCGTTTCTCTAACACATATACAAACTCCATGGCCCCGCAAGATTCCCAACTTATTTCACATCGCGAGTATCCATAAACAAAAGATCACGATATCAACTCAAATAAGAGAAGTGCAATGTTGAAAGCTTTCCCAATGATGGCATGGTTTGGCTAATTTCCAACTTACAACTTGCAAGCATAACATCAACATAAGAGAGCCACAATGTCAAAATTTTAAAAGCGAGAAAAGTAAAGTGTGCCATCAGGTTCGTGAGAGCTTTACTGACTAATTTTCGCATAACACCAAAAAAAATTAATTCGAAGGATAGATAAAAGCAAGTCAAATGTACTTGGAATAGCAAATTGCTAATAGGTATGTATGGTGGACACATTGGCATAACTTGGTTTTTGGGAGTTCGATGCACGAGTAGAGCTCATACTTAGTACAAAATTAGGGCTAGCAAAAGACTGGGAGCGACCAACTAAGAGAGCAATAACGGCCATAATCATGCATAGCGACAAAACATCATTAAGAGAAGCATAAAATGGCATCATAAGTCAAAAACCTAATGATCGTAGAGGCTTATGGCGGCTTTGTAAGAGTCAAACATGTTGTAAGCATGCGCCAATCAAATAAATGCTTCCACGTAATAAAAACAACGCATGATTTTTTTTCAAAGGCTCATTAAGTAATCTAACTTATTTGAGACAAGTCATGCTACAGCAAAAATCACTAAGCATACTATCAAAATGACATCAAGCATGGCATGAAAAAATCTAAGCCGCAGTCTAAACAAGCTCCTTTTTGTACCACTTTTTTGCATGAAACTTTTTCTCTTTTCCAGCACCATTCAAACCTTTTTAAAACAACTCTTTTGATGAATACCAACCTATACCAGAGGTCCAAATACACCTTGATGCAAAGATAAAACAAGATCTGAACAAAAATCAAGGCGAAAAATGAAATCTAAACGCAGTTCTAGAAAAAGAGAACACTCATTGAACGATAAGAGTGAAAAACGGAGTTTCTTGGCAAATGAAAAACGAGTACATCTCCTCCAAAAGAAATTTTTTGGGGTTCAACCATTTATTGCAGCAAACAAAACAAAAGAAACTGAAAGAAAAAGTAAAGATGCTCCAAGAAAAACGCATAGTGCATGAAGCAATAAAAATATAGTGTGTTGAAAGGTGACCTGATTTTTGCCGATGAAGAAGGGTTGCCTCGGTGGCATCCCCAAGCTTTGACGCTTGTACCGCTTGGATATTTTTTGGGGTGACATGGGCATCCCCAAGCTTGAGCTTTTTTCCATTCTTCATCTCATCTCATCATTCTCCAATCCATACACTTGAAAACTTCCTTCATACAATACTTAACACAATTCTATTAGCAACGTTAGCATAAACATAATAGTAAATCAACCCTTTTTGGTTTAGGTTTCAACTCAAAAACACTACATATATAGCATATACTACTGTAGCAACTTCCCCAAAAGTTCCATGATCAAAAGAACTAAAAAAGAAAGCGATCGAGAGGCAAACACAAATAGTGGCAGAAATATGTCAAAACAGAACAGCTGACAAAGGTTGATTTTTTCGAGGACCTTCTGTTGCTCAAATCGAAAAGTGCAAAACTAATAAAAGTTTGGATATAACCTGGGGCATACGCACAAGAAATCGCAGGTCAAAAATATATCCTGAGAATTTTCACGAATTTTTACGGTACAGCACCAAAATCTGTTTCAGGACAGCAACTTCCCCAAATCTTACCTCCCTCAAATTAGAGGTTCTCCTTGGCACAACAACGAAATAAAAAGGATAAGGAGCGTTTAATACAGTAGTAATAACTTCCAAGACTCAAATAAAAAAAAAGTACTGAAAATAAAACAATGGGTTATCTCAAAAGAGTGCTTTTTTTAACGCCTTTGAGCTAGGCGCAGAAAGTGCAAATCAAGTAATATCAAGCGAATCATTAAGATCATCGTATTCCTTACGTCCTACTCTCTTACGTTTGCTCTTGACTATAGGAAAGACATGAATATTGCAAGGTGGAGAAGTGAATTATATAGTGCCTTTTCCCACATCTATAGTGGCGCCCAGGAGCTTTAGTAGAGACCTTCCAAGAGTGATTTGTCCTTTTCCTACACATTCAATAACAAGATAGTCAGTAGATACCATTTTTCTAAGGATTTTTGTAAATACTCCTTCAGCTATTCCAACGGGAAATAAAGTGGCATTATTAGTAAGAGAAATTTCTTATCCTCCCTCAGAAAGCTTCCAAAGACTCAAAGATTCATAAACATCCTTTGGCATAAGACAAAATTCAGACATAATATCACAACGAGCATGAAAAGTTTCACCACTGATGGTGATTTTCACCATAGGGAACCAACTTGATGGTTCAGAATTTGTTGGCACATAATCAAAATGCTCGCATAAAGTACTATAGCAATTATTCAAACAAGCTATATGAGTCTCAAGAGTATTAATTCTAGCAAAAATGCTCACAAGAGAGGAATCAAAATCAGTTGGCATGCTATAAATTGTAATCAACTTTTTTATAATATTGAAAGCTTGATCTCCATCACAATGAAGGAAATCTCCTCTTGCTGCATCCAAAGCATATCTATAATGAAGAGCAAGACCAAAGTAAAAGCTACTAAGAAGAAAACTCAAAGTCATTTTCGGTTCAGTTTTTCCAGGCCAATCGTAAATTCTAGACCAAGCTTCTTTGAAACTCTCGTCACTCTTTTGTTTGAAAGTGAAGATCATTTCCTCGGGCGACATAGTAGTAGCAACTAAACTAGACATAAAAAGCAACTTGAAATAGAAACTAATTTTTTTGTATTTTTGATAAAACTATGCAAGCAAAAATAAAGTAAAGCAAAAACAAAAACAAAGTAAAAGATTGTGCGTGCGAGACTCTCCTTACAGAAGTGTTCTTTCTCCTCGGCAACGGCGCCAGAAAACTTGTTGATGGTGCGGTGTTGATATAGATGATCGACCAGTTGGGGACCCCAAGAGAAGGTATGATAAGCACAACAGCAAGTCTTCCCTCAGTTGTGAAACCAAGGTTAATCGAACCAGTAGGAGAAAGAACCAAACTTCAGAAGGTGATGCTTGCTAGCTTCGTGACACTCCAGACAAGGGCGCCAGATCAAGTGCTTGTCGGCGTGTAGCTTTTCACCAGCAGCAACGTGAAACCTGCACACCACAACCAAGAACTTTGCTCCCAACTTACGATGAGGTTGTCAATCTCACCGGTTTGCCGTAAACAAAGGATTGAGCGTATCGAGTGGTAATAGGATAATAGTATGCAAGAAAGTAAACAGTGCGAGTAAAAGTAAAATGGTATAGCAATGTAAAGGAAATTGGACCGGGGTCCACAGTTCACTAGTGGTGTCTCCATAAGATAAATAATACATGCTGGGTAAACAAATTACAGTTGGGCAATTGATAGAGAAAAGATAGCGTACATATTTCATGAGGATCACTATGAGATTCACTCTGGGCAGTAAGACAAAATACATAGACCATAATCCAACTGCATCTATGACTAAAAATCCACTCGCGGGGAATCGTCTGAGGACCCTTTGAGTATTAAGTTGCGAACAACAAATAATCGCACTAAGCAAAGTGCGTAATGTAAACAAAGCAAATGTCCTTGGACACAAGAATGTTGTTTTCTCCCGAGTGGCAACAGCACATCTACAACCTTAGAGATTTCTGTCACTCCCCCAGATTAAATAGAGGCATGAACCCAACTATCGAGCATAAATACTCCCTCTTGGAGTTACTAGCATCTACTCGGCCAAGATAGCTACTAGCAAAGGAAAGCATGCAAGATCATAAACAACATAGAGATAACATAAAATATATAATTCAGCACATCAACTTAACATAGTACCAATACTCATCGGATCCCAACAAACACAACATGTATGATTACATAAAGATGATCCTAATCATGTAGGGCAGCTCACAAGATCTAAACATGAAGCACATGGTGGAGGATACAACCATCTTGCTACTGCTATGGACCCGTAATCCAAGGTAGACTTCTCACACATCACTCCGGAGGCGACCATGGTGGTGTAGAAGGCCTCCGACAGGGATTCCCCTCTCCGGCAGGGTGCCGGGAAGAGCTCCTGGATCCTCCCGATCTCACGACAGTGACGGCGGAGGCTTGCAGTATGTTTCGTGGAAAAGAGATCCGTCCCTCAGATTTTTCCCGTTGAGGGGAACTTATAGGCGAAAAGGCATCGTCAGAGGTGGGGCCAGCTGGCCTCACCATGGGGCAGCGCGGCCAGGGGCTGGGCTGCACCCCCCTGTGGTGAGCCTGGTTCCTGGCCCCCCTCCGTCTCATCTTCGGTCTTCGCGAAGCTTCGGTAAAAATAGGAGGTTCGGCTTTTGTTTCATTCAATTCCGAGAATATTTCCTATGTAACTTTTCTGAAACACAAAAATAGCAGAAAATAGGGAACTGGCACTGTGGCATCTTGTTAATAGGTTAGTTCCGGAAAATGCAAAAAAACACCATGAAGTGTAACAAAACTCAAAGCAAACGGTGTGTAAACAACCGTGGAGCATCAAAAATTATAGATACGTTTGAGACGTATCAGCAACCAACTCCTCAAGGAGGAGGTCGGTGGCCATAGCCACCATGTGACTGTTTGGCTTGGCACCGCGAAGATATATCTTGGGCCCAACACCAATACTCATCATTTAAGCTCAAATTTAGTCACAAAATGAGAAATAGAGAATGAATTCTTACTTTTGGCCATATGGGGGGAGGGTTACCCCAATAATTTAGGACCATACTCCCCCTATGTCCATGCCCATAACTAGACTAGAACACACGCGACGGTATGGGAATGAGTGCACACGATCAAGCCACATTGCAAGAGTAATGATATTCGACTCATGCCTCAACTCTCGGAATCTTACTTCATCAAAAGGATTCATGAAGATATCAACGAGTTGATCATTTGTATCTACATAAATAGGTTAATATCACCTCGGTTGACATGGTCCCAGATGAAGTGGTGGCGAATCTTGATGTGCTTGGTCTTGTTGTGTTGAACCGGATTATGAGCAATTTTGATGGCACTCTCATTGTCACACAAGAGTGGCACCTTGTCACAATGAACACCATAATCCTCCACGGTTTGCCTCATCCAAAGGAGTTGAGCACAACAGCTCGCGGCCACCACATACTCGGCTTCGGCGGTGGAGAGAGACATACAATTTTGCTTCTTGAAGAACAACTAACCAAAGACCTATCAAGAAATTAGCAAGCTCCGGAAGTTGACTTCCTATCCACTTTGTCTCCCACCCAATCCGAATCCGAGTACCCAACAAGCTCAAAGCTTGATCCCTTGGGTACCAAAGGCCAAAAGTTGGGGTAAGAATCAAAAAAAAAAAACTCTTTTGACTGCCATTAAATGGATTTCCTTTGGGGTGGCTTGATATCGTGCACACTGTAACATCCCATCATTGACATACTCAAAAAGGGAAGAATATAGTTGTGTGCATTGCATCCATGCATATAAAATCTGGGGAAATTTAAAACTTTTTGTTAGAACGTCTCAAGTTGATTAAAGTTCCACTTAAGTTGATGAGTTAGGTGTAGGTCATGAAACTTAGGGGCATAAACTTTGAGATGAACTTTGTTAAGACTCTATCTAGGAGGGTAGAATTAGGACTCGTAAATAGTCTTACACTAGAACACAAGCACATCTCTAAGGACAGAGATCAAAGCCATGCTGTTCTTACCTTATTCTTTCAATCTCTTTTAGATCATCACTTGAGATTCTCTGGAATCAAGAAACAAGTTAAACCATCTAAGTCTTTTCATTTATTCCTGATCTTCTTACATCACGATCTATTCTCATCTAGTTTATGATGATCTTATCTATTCAAATCATCAGACTCAACCCTTGACCAATAAGTCAACACTCTCATCATTCATTCACCTTGGGTATAAGTGAATATAAATCCTAGTAAGATACAACCACTAGCATTTGCCAGAGTAAACTAAACCTAGGGGCCTCCCATATGTTAGTTAACCTAAACCAAGCCTCTACACCAAAACCATTCTGCCAACAACCAACCACCACCGTAGTTAAATCTCATGTCTGGAGAGAAGTGATACGTCTCAAACATATCTATAATTTTTGATGCTCCATTCTTGTTTATACACCATTTGCTTTGAGTTTTGTTACACTTTGTGGCATTTTTATGCATTTTCTGGAACTAACCTATTAACAAGATGCCACAGTGTCAGTTCCCTGTTTTCTGCTATTTTTGTGTTTCTAAAAAGTTACACAGGAAATATTCTCGGAATTGGACGAAACAAAAGACGAACCTCCTATTTTTACCGAAGCTTCACGAAGACCGAAGATGAGACAGAGGAGGGCCAGGAGCCAGGCTCACCACAGGGGCGCGCGGCCCAGCCCCTGGCCGTGCCGCCCCATGGTGAGGCCAGCTGGCCCCACTTCTAATGATGCCCTTTCGCCCATAAGTTCCCCTCAACGGGAAAAACCTAAGGGATGGATCTCTTTCCCATGAAACATAATGCAAGCCGCCGCTGTCGTCGTCGTGAGATCGGGAGGATCCAGGAGCTCTTCCCGGCACCATGCCGGAGAGGGGAATCCCTGTTGGAGGCCTTCTACACCACCATGGTCGCCCCCGGAGTGATGTGTGAGTAGTCTACCTTGGACTATGGGTCCATAGCAGTAGCTAGATGGTTGTCTCCTCCACCATGTGCTTCATGTTTAAATCTTGTGAGCTGCCCTACATGATCAGGATCATCTTTATGTAATCATACATGTTGTGTTTGTTGGGATCCGATGAGTATTGGTGCTATGTTTAGTTGATGTGCTGAATATATATCTTATGTTATCTCTGTGAAGTTTATGATCTTGCATGCTTTCCGTTGCTAGTAGCTATCTTGGCCGAGTAGATGCTAGTAACTCCAAGAGGGAGTATTTATGCTCGATAGTTGTGTTCATGCCTCTATTTAATCTGGGGGAGTGATAGAAACCTATAAGGTTGTAGATGTGATGTTGCCACTAGGGAGAAAACAACATTCTTGTGTCGAAGGGCATATGCTTTGTTTACATTACCGACTTTGCTTAATGCAATTATCTATTGTTCGCAACTTAATACTCAAGGGGTCCTCGGACGATTCCCCGCGAGTGGATTTTTAGTCATAGATGAAGTTGGATTACGGTCTATGTATTTTATCGTAATAGCAATGTAAAGGAAATTGGACCGGGTTCCACAGTTCACTAGTGGTGTCTCTCCATAAGATAAATAACAACATGCTGGGTGAACAAATTACAGTTGGGCAATTAATAGAATAAATATAACGTGCATATGTCACGAGGATCACTATGAGATTTACTCTGGGCATTACAACAAAATACATAGACCGTCATCCAACTGCATCTATGAATAATAATCCACTCGCGGGGATATCATCCGAACACCCCTCGAGTATTAAGTTGCGAACAACAGATAACTAATTAAGCAAAGTGTGTAATGTAAACAAAACGAATGTCCTTGGACACAAGAATGTTGTTTTCTCCCTAGTGGCAACAACACATCTACAAACTTAGAGGTTTCTATCACTCCTCCAGATTAAATAGAGGCATGAACCCAACTATCGAGCATAAATACCCCCTCTTGGAGTCACTAGTATCTACTTGGCCAAGATAGCTACTAACAACGGAGAGCATGCAAGATCATAAATAACATAGAGATAACATAAGCTAATATTCAGCACATCAACTTAACATAACACCAATATTCATCAGATCCCAACAAACACAACATGTAGAATTACATAAAGATGATCTCGATCATGTAGGGCAGCTCATGAGATCTAAACATGAAGCACATGGTGGAGAAGACAACTAACTAGCTACTGCTATGGACCCATAGTCCAAGGTAGACTACTCACTCATCGTGCCGGAGGTAAGCATGGCGATGAAGAAGACCTCCGGTGGCGATTCCCCTCTACGGCAGGGTGCCGGGAAGAGCTTCTGGACCCTCCCGATCTCGGGTCGACGACGGCGGTGGATCGCGATGTGTTTCTGGAAAATTGATCGCTTCTTTAGGTTTTTCCCATCGGGGGGTCTTTATAGGCGAAGGGGCTGCATCAGAAGTGGACCAGGGCACCCTCACCATAGGGCGGCGTGGCCAGGGGCTGGGCCGTGCCCCCCTGGTGGTGAGGCTGGCCCCTGCCCCCTCTCCGTCTCCTCTTTGGTCTTCTGGAAGCTTCGGTAAATATTAGGAGGTTCGGCTTTTGTTTTGTCCAATTCTGAGATTATTTCCTGTGTAACTTTTCTAAAACAGAAAAACAGCAGAAAATAGGGAACTGGCACTGTGGCATCTTGTTAATAGGTCAGTTCTGGAAAATGCATAAAAATGCCACAAAGTGTAACAAAACACTAAGCAAATGGTGTAGGAACAAGCATGGAGCATCAAAAATTATAGATACGTTTGAGACGTATCAAGTATCCCCAAGCTTAACTCCTGCTCATCCTCGAGTAGGTAAGTGATAACAAAGAATAATTTTTGAGGTGACATGCACCAACACAATCTTGATCATCTATGTAAGCATTGAGTGCTGGGATCAAAAGAACTTAAAACATGGGCATGAAAGACATAATCTTGATAGAAGAAACTTAGCAACCATGTTATAACATGAAAAAGAACACAAACGAAAGATCATGAAAAATGAAACAATGAAAGTCAAACATGTGTTCAAATCATATGGAAAAACATAGCAAATGGTTTTTAGCTTGTCCTTCATGGAATAGCAAAACATAAATGCATAGGACACCTTCAAGTTTAAGAGGGCAACTATATACAAATAATTTAAGAACAAGTGAAACCAAAATCATGAATCAATCAATGTTAAACTTTGGGACTATGCACATTATACTCAGAATGACAACTATGCTCTCTTAATGGTGCATAAAGATAGAAGGTGGTGACTCAACATAAAAGTAAAATAAAGGCCCTTCGCAGAGGGAAGCAGTGATTAAACATGTGCTAGAGCTTTTTATTTGTAAAACAGAGAGATAAAAAATTGGTGTTGAGAGGTGGTTGTCTTTGTCAACGACTGGCAATGGGGTTATTACTATCTTCCATACAAAAATGAAGCAAGTTTTTGAGAGAGAGATTGGCACTTTTGTGCTCTTTTATAAAGCTTGGCACTCCTCCCCACCTTTTTTCCTTTCACAAACCATGGCTAAACGATTCCATCGGGTGCCCACCAACATTCACATACCATGGAGGAGTGCCTTTTTTCTTTCTTTTTCTTTTCTTTTTTTTCTTTTTGGAATAAGACAATATGGAAGATAGCAAATCCGACCACTACGTCCCCATGAGCTGAAAACAGTGTCACAAAATGAGAAGTGTTTTGAAGGTTTTTTGAAAGGTAGCACATGGAAATTTACTTGGAATGGCTTACAAATACCATGCATAGGAATTTATAGTGGACACATTGGAATAACTTGGTTTTTAAGAGTTGGATGCACGAGTAGAGCTCATACTCAGTACAAAATGAGGGCTAGCAAAAGACTGGGAGCGACCAACTAAGAGAGCAATAACGGCCATAATCATGCAAAGCGACAAAACATCATTAAGAGAAGCATAAGATGGCATCAAAAGTCAAAAACTAAATGATCATAGAGGCTTATGGCGAATTTGTATGAGTCAAACATGTTGTAAGCATGTGCCAAGTCAACCCAAATAAAGCATCAAGGAGAAAACCAAATTAATGCTTCCAAATAATAAAAACAACGCATGATTTTTTTCAATGGCTCATTAAGCAATCTCAGTCATTTGAGACAAGTCATGCTACATAAAAACCACTAAGCATACTATCAAAACAACATCAAGCACGACATGCAAAAGCCTAAGCCGCAGTCTAAACAAGCTCCATTTTGTACCACTTTTTTGCATGAAACTTTTTCTCTTTTCCAACACCATTCGAACCTTTTTAAAACAACTCTTTTGATGAATACTAACATGGACCAGAGGTCAAAATACACCGTGATGCAAAGATAAAACAAGATCTGAACAAAAATCAAGGCAAAAAACAAAAACTAAATGCAGTAGCAGAAAAAGAGAACAGTCGTTGAACGATAAGAGGGAAAAACGGAGTGTTCTTGGCAAATGAAAAGTAAGGCAACTTCTCCAAAATAAATTTGTTGGGGTCCAACCATTTATTGCAGCAAACAAAACTGAAAACTAAAGTAAAGACGCTCCAAGAAAAACGCATAGTGCATGAAGCAATAAAAATATAGTGTGTTGAAAGGTAACCTAATTTTTGCCGATGAAGAAGGGGTGCCTCGGGGGCATCCCCAAGCTTTGACGCTTGTATCTCTTGGATATTTATTGGGGTGCATGGCATCCCCAAGCTTGATCTTTTGTCCATTCTTCAACTCATCTCATCATTCTCCAATCCCTACACTTGAAAACTTCCTTCATATAAAACTCAACACAATTCTATTAGCAACATTAGTGTAAGCATAATAATGAATCAACCCTTTTTGGATCAGATTTCAACTCAAAACCACCACATATATAGCATATACTACTGTATCAACTTCCCCAAAAGTTTCGTGATCAAAAGAACTAAAAAAGAAAGCGATCGAGAGGCAAACACAAATAGTGGCAGAAATCTGTCAAAACAGAACAGCTGACAAAGATCGATTTTTTCTAGGGTTTTTTGTTGCTCAAATCAAAAAGTGTAAAGCTAATGAAAGTTTGGATATAACCTGGGGCATATGCACAGGAAATCGCAGGTCAAAAAGATATTCATAGAATTTTCACGAATTTTTACGGTGCAGCACCAAAATATGTTTCAGGACAGCAACATCCCCAAATCTTACCTCACTCAAATTAGAGGTTTCTCTTGGCACAACAACGAAATAAAAATGATAAGGAGTGGTTATTACAGTAGTAATAACTTCCAAGACTCAAATAAAAGAAAAAGAACTAAAAGTAAAACATTGGGTTATTTCCCAAGAGTGCTTTTCTTTAACGCCTTTGAGCTAGGCTCAGTAATTCGAGAAGATGCCCACATAAGAAATATGTATTGAAGCAAAAGAGAGCATCAAGGAGCAAACATGAAACACATTTAAGTCTAACCCACTACCTATGCATAGGAATCTTGTAATAAAATAAATCAAAGAAGCACATAGTAACAAGCATGGGTAGATAAAATAAGAGCAACTTTGGAACTTCCAATATAAAGAGAGGTGTTTTAGTAACATGAAATTTCCAACAACCATATTTTCCTCTCTCATAATAATTTTCAGTAGCATCATGAACAAACTCAACAATATAAATATCACACTCACCCTCCTTTAAGCATGGAGGGCGATCAAACAAGGTATTAGTTAAAGAGTTACTCTTATTGGGAGGTAGACATGGGTAGCTCCATTCTTCCTCCTCTTGATCATCACTCTCCTCCTCTTTTTCATCCAATGAGCTTCGAGTTTCAGCAATTTCTTATCCCATAGGCTCCTTCAAGGCATTAGTCTCTTCCATTGGAGATCATCTATTAAGATATTTAAGAATATAGCCATTTTCTTCCTTGTAATTATCAAAGCAAAATTTAAGTATATCATAAACCTCATATTTATAAGGTGCATCATCAGTATTTTCAATCAAATAAGCAAGTTCGAATGCACCCTTCCAAGCAATAAATTCTTCAATTTGTTCCACATCATAATAAGTCATAATTTCCATTAATATAAGAAGATATGGTAACATCAACATTATACTCACATTGAAAAGGGAGGTGTTTATACCTCCTACAGCAACAAGATTTATCAAAGCAATAAGTAACATTATAAGGAGAGCACACATTTCTAGCAATGATATACAATTTATCAATTTGTTCCCATAAGTGTTTCCCTTTTTGTGACAAGCGGTGTTCCTCATAATAATTTTGTTGCTCTTCCGTGAACCCACCTTGCCAAAAAGATTTAGGTTCAAAGAAACCAACCATTGATAGAAAGCATGATAAAGCAAGACAATAACAAACCAACAAAAATAACAACTATAGTAGGAACTAATTTTTTGTATTTTTGTAAAAATATGCAAGCAAAAATAAAGTAAAGCAAAACAATAACAAAGTAAAGATTGTGCGTGCGAAACTCCCCTTGCAGAAATCTTCTTTATCCCCGGCAACAACGCCAGAAAAATAAGCTTGATGCAGGCAGGATAACAACCCAGTTGGGAACCCCAAGAGGAAGGTATGATGAGCACAGTAGCAAGTCTTTCCCTCAATAAGAAACCGAGGTTTATCGAACCAGTAGGAAAAAGCCAAACTTCAGAAGGTGATGCCTGCTAGCTTCGCGATAGCTCCGGACAATTTATAAGGTGCCTCCTCCAAGGCTTTGCTTTGCACCAGCAGCAACGTGGTACCTGCACACAAGACAACCAAGTACTTTGCTCCCAACTTACGATGAGGTTGTCAATCTCACCGGTTTGCTGTAGACAAAGGATTGAGCATATCGAGTGGAAAACAATAGAAGTATGTGAGAAAGTAAACAATACGAGTAAAATTAAACAGTAATAGCAATGTAAAGGAAATTGGACCGGGGTCCTCAGTTCACTAGTGGTGTCTCTCCATAAGATAAATAACAACATGCTGGGTGAACAAATTACAGTTGGGCAATTGGTAGAATAATGATAACGTGCATATGTCACGAGGATCACTATGAGATTTACTCTGGGCATTACAACAAAATACATAGACCGCCATCCAACTACATCTATGACTAATAATCAACTCGCGGGGATATTGTCCGAACACCCCTCGAGTATTAAGTTGCGAACAACAGATAACTGCATTAAGAAAAGTGTGTAATGTAAACAAAACAAATGTCCTTGGACACAAGAATGTTGTTTTCTCCCTAGTGGCAACAACACATCTACAACTTTTTGTCACTCCCCCAGATTAAATAGAGGCATGAACCCAACTATCGAGCATATATACCCCTCTTGGAGTCACTAGTATCTACTTGGCCAAGATAGCTACTAACAACAGAGAGCATGCAAGATCATAAACAACATAGAGATAACATAAGATAATATTCAGCACATCAACTTAACATAACACCAATATTCATCGGATCCCAACAAACACAACATGTAGAATTACATAAAGATGATCTCGATCATGTAGGGAAGCTCATGAGATCTAAACATGAAGCACATGGTGGAGAAGATAACCAACTAGCTACTGCTATGGACCCATAGTCCAAGGTAGAATACTCACTCATCGCGCTGGAGGCAAGCATGGCGATGAAGAAGACCTCCGGTGGCGATTCCCCTCTCCGGCAGGGTGCCGGGAAGAGCTTCTGGACCCTCCCGATCTCGGGTCGACGACGGTGGAGGATCGCGATGTGTTTTTGGAAAATTGATCGGGTCTTTAGGTTTTTCCCATCGGGGGGTCTTTATAGGCGATGGGGCAACGTCAGAAGTGGACCAGGGTGCCCTCACCATAGGGCAGCGCGGCCAGGGGCTGGGCCGCGCCCCCTGGTGGTGAGGCTGGCCCCTGGCCCCTCTCCGTCTCCTCTTCGGTCTTCTGGAAGCTTCGGTAAATATTAGGAGGTTTGGCTTTTGTTTCGTCAAATTCTGAATATATTTCCTATGTAACTTTTCTGAAACACAAAAATAGCAGAAAATAGGGAACTGACACTGTGGCATCTTGTTAATAGGTTAGTTCCGGAAAATGCATAAAAACGCCATAAAGTGTAACAAAACACTAAGCAAATGGTGTAAGAACAAGCATGGAGCATCAAAAATTATAGATACGTTTGAGACATATCAGTACCCCGTTGGCGATTCTTGATGATACGTGTATACTTACAATGACAAGAGCTTGCTTGGGACCCTAAGTCAAGTAGCATGAGGTTTGGGTATTCATACTTCACGGGATACGAGGTTTTCAACTTATGATTTGTCAAGCACATGCTCATAATTGTTCTCGCATTAACTTTAACCATTCAAGATGCCTATGAGGGGGCAATGAGAGCTCAAAGCTAGTAAGTACCATAATTTTTGAAGGTTTATAAAACTTGCAATCACTGCTTCCCTCTGCGAAGGGTCTTTCTTTTACTTTTATGTTGAGTCTCCACCTTCTACTTTTATGCACCGTCTAAGAGAGCATAGTTGCCATTCTGAGTTTAATGTGCATTGTCCCAAAGTTATGATTGATTGATTTATGATTATGGTTTCACTTGTTCTTAAATTATTTGTATCTAGTCGCCCTCTTAAACTTGAAGGTGTCCTATGCATTTATGTTTTGCTATTCCATGAAGGACAAGCTAAAAACCATTTGCTATGTTTTTCCATATGATTTGAACACACGTTTGACTTTCATTGTTTCATTATTCATGATCTTTCATTTGTGTTTCTTTTCGTGTTATAACATGGTTGCTAAGTTCTTATTGTCAAGATTATGTCTTTTATGCCCATGTTTTAAGTTCTTTGATCACAGCACTCAATGCTTTACATAGATGATCAAGATTGTGATGGTGCATGTCACCTAAAAAATTATTCTTTTGTTATCACATACCTACTCGAGGACGAGCAGGAGTTAAGCTTGGGGATGCTTGATACGTCTCAAACGTATCTATAATTTTTCATGCTCCATGCTTGTTTATACACCATTTGCTTTGAGTTTTGTTACACTTCGTGGCATTTTTATGCATTTTCTGGAACTAACCTATTAACAAGATGCCACAGTGCCAGTTCCCTATTTTCTGCTATTTTTTGTGTTTCAGAAATGTTACATAGGAAATATTCTCAGAATTGGACGAAACAAAAGCCGAACCTCCTATTTTTACCGAAGCTTCGCGAAGATCGAGGATGAGACAGAGGGGGGCCAGGAGCCAGGCTCACCACAGGGGGGCGTGGCCTAGCCCCTGGCCGCGCCACCCCATGGTGAGGCCAGCTGGCCCCACTTCTGACGATGCCCTTTCGCCTATAAGTTCCCCTCGACGGGAAAAACCTAAGGGACGGATCTCTTTCCCACGAAACATACTGCAAGCCGCCGCCGTCACCATCGCTAGATCGGAAGGATCCAGGAGCTCTTCCCGGCACCCTACCGGAGACAGGAATCCCTGCCGGAGGCCTTCTACACCACCATGGTCGCCTATGGAGTGATGTGTGAGTAGTCTACCTTGGACTATGGGTCCATAGCAGTAGCTAGATGGTTGTCTCCTCCACTATGTTCTTCATGTTTATATCTTGTGAGCTGCCCTACATGATCAGGATCATCTTTATGTAATCATACATGTTGTGTTTGTTGGGATCCAATGAGTATTGGTGCTATGTTAAGTTGATGTGCTGAATATATATCTTATGTTATCTCTATGATGTTTATGATCTTGCATGCTTTCCGTTGCTAGTAGCTATCTTGGCCGAGTAGATGCTAGTTACTCCTAGAGGGAGTATTTATGCTCGATAGTTGGGTTCGTGCCTCTATTTAATCTGGGGGAGTGACAGGAACCTCTAAGGTTGTAGATGTGATGTTGCCACTAGGGAGAAAACAACATTCTTGTGTCCAAGGACATTTGCTTTGTTTACATTACGCACTTTGCTTAATGCAATTATCTGTTGTTTGGAACTTAATACTCAAGGGGTCCTCGGACGATTCCCCGCGAGTGGATTTTTAGTCATAGATGCAGTTGGATTACGGTCTATGTATTTTGTTGTAATGCCCAGAGTGAATCTCATAGTGATCCTCATGACATATGTATGTTATCTTTGCTCTATCAATTGCCCAACTGTAATTTGTTTACCCAGCATGTGTTATTTATGTTTTGGAGAGACACCACTAGTGAACTGTGGACCCCGGTCCAATTTCCTTTACATTGCTATACCATTTTACTTTTACTCGCACTATTTACTTTCTTGCATACTATTATCCTATTACCGCTCGATACGCTCAATCCTTTGTTTACAGCAAACCGATGAGATTGACAACCTCATCGTAAGTTGGGAGCAAAGTTCTTGGTTCTGTTGTGTGCAGGTTTCACGTTGGTAGTGGTGAAAAGTTACACGCCGACAAGCAGTTGATCTGGCGCCCTTGTCCAGAGTGTCACGAAGCTAGCAAGCATCACCTTCTGAAGTTTGGTTCTTTCTCCTACTGGTTCGATTAACCTTGGTTTCACAACTGAGGGAAGACTTGCTGCTGTGCTCATCATACCTTCTCTTGGGGTTCCCAACTAGTCGGTGATCTATATCAACACCGCACCATCAAGAAGCCTTACCATAAAGCTTATAGGAATTACAAGCCACCTTATTTATTCAACTATACTCTAGTTGAGGTTTAACACCATCTCAAGTTAGCTTATCACTTAAGAAGACATTTCAAAATTGGTAGAAGAATCATGAAGCCTAATACTCCCTTAGGAAAATTTTGTCCTAATTAGGATACACTAAACCATCTATCAGAGACAAGTGTGCCAAACCTAGGCAATAAGACAATCATGTCTAGCACATAATTAGGGTGTTGTTGAAACCCTAAACCTTAGTAAGCCAGGAAAACCGTACTATGCTTATAGACCTAACCCCAAGAACAAGAGTAGAGTAGTAAAACCTATCTAGTGGATCTTAAACTCAATCTTATCCAAGTCAATGGATCAAGCCTTTGAATGTTGGCTTTGCCCAATGGACAAATCATCAATTCAAAAATAGGTGAAGAAAACAACTATAGTGTACCTAGTTGTGAATATGAACCTATATATCTTCTTTGTACTTAAGTACAAGAATTCCATCTACCAATTCTGTTGTGGAGTAAGATCACTACTTCAATCAGAGAAGCTAAGTAAATGATATTTACTCTAATCCACACTAGAGCACATCTAAGCTTTAGTGATCCAGGAAGCAAGTCAACTCTATAATTTCATGTATAGTTTTTACTTAGCTCTAGTAACCAATCTAAGAGATAATTTGTTAGTTAGAGGCAAATCTATCTTGCTAAAACCTCCATCCCATCTATCTACTCTAATCTTGTATTCTTTTGAATACATAAATATCTTCTGACAAATGGACTGATCCATGTGTCACATTCCAGCTCATACCTACAATTGCACACTTATTAGTGTATTCTTAACCTAGGAAAATGATAGTGGTTCCATGTGTTTTGGAACTACATTTCCTTTGAAAGGTTTCATTTATATCTTTGTCTTGACAAGAACTATCTTCTATCTTGTAAAATGTGGAGATGATCCATACCTCTCACATCCTTGTGAAGCAATCCTTTAGCACTAAAACCTAATGTTATTATGTGTGGATGAAAATCATAAGTACTTAGGTAAATAAACCAAGATCTTGTCTATTGTTTAAGAAGGACAAAAAACTACATATCTTTTCATTTGGGTAACCACACCAATCAATTATCCTTTGAAATTCTCAAGGATAATCCTTCCACTCCAATTCTTGTTTGCTGGTGGAAATCCACTAAAGCAAAACTACCTAAAATTCCTTATATGGAATCTTAATTCTAACCCAAGGAGTTGTTTTTAAAGATCATATAAAGTACTTTGAAACAATAGGAAGCTCATTTGGGATAGTTCTGCAAATGGTAACCTAGTTGTAATACTAAGTCCTATATGAAAGAAAGGCCATGGAAATATTTCTAGAAGTAATTGATGGCACGGTCTTGATGTGGGTGATTCTTCTTCTTCAGTCCTCGGTAACGGTACCAGAAAACTTGTGATGTTTTGCTGGCATGTAGTTGATAATGTAAATGACCGGCCAGTTGGAAACCCCAAGAGAAGGTTTGATGAATACAGCTGCAAGTTTTCCCTCAGTTATGAAACAAAGGTTATCAATCCAGTAGGAAAAAGCCAATACTCCAGAAGGTGATGCCCGCTAGCTTTGCGGCAGCTCCAGAAAATTTATAGGGCGCCTCGTCCAGGCTTTGCTTTGCGAGCGGCAATGTGGAACCTGCACACAACACAACCAAATACTTTGTTCCCAACTTACGATGAGGTTGTCAATCTCACCGGTTTGCTTGAAACAAAGGGTATGAGCGTATCGAGTGGAAAACAGTAGTAGTATGCGAGTAAAGTAAACAATGCGAGTAAAGTAAACAGGTGAAAGCAATATAATGGAAATAGGACCGGGGTCCACAGTTCACTAGTGGTGTCTCTCCATAAGATAAAATAACACATGCTGGGTAAACAAATTACAGTTGGGAAATTGATATAATAAAGACAACGTGATATGTCAAGAGGATCACTATGAGATTTACTCTGGGTATTACAACAAGATACATAGACTGCCATCCAATTGCATCTATGACTAATAATCCACTTGTGGCGAATCAATCCAAGAACTCCACAAGTATTATGTTGCGAACAACAGATAACTGCATTAAGCAAAGTGTGTAATGTAAACAAAGCATATGCCCTCGAGCATATGAATGTTGTTTTCCCCCTAGTAGCAACAACACATCTACAACCTTAGAGGTTTCTGTCACTCCCCCATATTAAATAGAGGCATGAACCCACTATCGAGCATAAATACCCCCTCTTGGAGTCACTAGCAACTACTCGGCCAAGATAGCTACTAACAACGGAGAGCATGCAAGATCATAAACAACATAGAGATAACATAAGATAAAATTCAGTACTTCAACTCAATCATAACACCAATATTCATCGGATCCCAACAAACACAACATATAGAATTACATAACGGTGATCTCGATCATGTAAGGCAGCTCACGAGATCTAAACATGAAGCACATGGTGGAGAAGACAACCATCTAGCTACTACTATGGACCCATAGTCCAAGGTAGACTACTCACTCATCGCGCCGGAGGCAAGCATGGCAATGAAGAAGACCTCCGGTGGTGATTCCCCTCTCCGGCAGGGTGCCGGGAAGAGCTTCTGGACCCTCCCGATCTCGGGTCAACGACGGCGGCGGATCGCGATGTTTTTCTAGAAAAGTGATCGGGTCCTTAGGTTTTTCCCGCCGGGGGGTCTTTATAGGCGAAGGGGCGGCGTCAGAGGTGGACCAGGGGGCCCACACCATAGGCCGGCATGAGCCAGGGACAGGCCGCGCTCCCTGGTGGTGTGGTCGTCCTGTGGCTCCTTTCCGTCTCCTCTTCGGTTCTCGGGAAGCTTCGGTAAATATCTGGACGTCTGGCTTTTGTTTCGTCCAATTTCGAGAATATTTCCTGTGTAACTTTTCTGAAACACAAAAATAGCAAAAAATAGGGAACTGGCACTGTGGCATCTCATTAATAGGTTAGTTCCGGAAAATGCATAAAAATGCCACGAAGTGTAACGAAACACTAAGCAAATGGTGTAAAAACAAGCATGGAGCATCAAAAATTATGGATACGTTGGAGACATATTAGCATCCCCAAGCTTAACTCCTGCTCGTCCTCGAGTAGGTAAGTGATAACAAAAGAAATAATTTTTTAGGTGACATGCGCCTACACAATCTTGATCATATATGTAAGCGTTGTGCGCTGGGATCAAAAGAACTTAAAACATGGGCATGAAAGATATAATCTTGATAGAAGAAACTTAGCAACCATGTTATAACATGAAAAATAACACAAACAAAAGATCATGAAAATGAAACAATGAAAGTCAAACGTGTGTTCAAATCATAAGGAAAAACATACAAATGGTTTTCAGCTTGTCCTTCATGAGAGAGCAAAACATAAATGCATAGGACACCTTCAAGTTTAAGAGGGCGACTAGATACAAGTAATTTAAGAACAAGTGAAACCAACATCATGAATCAATCAATGAAAACTTTGGGACAATGCACATTATACTCAGAATGACAAGTATTCTCTCTTAGACGGTGCATAAAGATAGAAGGTGGAGACTCAACATAAAAGTAAAAGAAAGGCCCTTCGCAGAGGGAAGGAGTGATTGCAAGTTTTATAAACCTTCAAAAAATTATGGTACTTACTAGCTTTGAGCTCTCATTGCCCCCATCATAGGCATCTTGAATGGTTAAAGTTAATGCGAAAACACTTATTGTCGTGGGGATGACTTATGGGGCATGCCACGAGCCGAGCTATCTGACGGCTGGCGTCCCAGGAGTCTCCACGGCTCAAAGACAAGCAGACCGGCTTCGCCCGAAAGGCCGGCTACGCCAGCAGCCGGCTGGCGTTTCCACCGTGGAAGGCCGGAGCCGGACGACGAAGATAAGAACCCGCCAATGGCCGTTTCGCTGAAAGCGGGCTTGCCCCGACAAGAGCGACAGAGGCCAAGGACAGGAGTGACGAGCGCCACGACCAAGTCTAACCAATAGCGACCGAGGACCCTTCCCCACGATAGGATCCAAGGCAAAAGGGAGGGCATATGCCTCCCAGATGCTGGTCCCAGGGGAAAGGTACTTTATAAAGCGAAGCTGTCAGAGCAGGGCGGAGGGATCACGCTGAGGAGGCCGCCGTCGAGGAGCCGGCAGCCGGCCGAATCGTTACCCAACCTGTAACCAGGCCCCCGCCTATATAAGGGGGCCTGGACCCTTGGCGTAGGGGATCCGATCTTCTTCTTCCTCCTCTAGCCCGAACAGCTCGAGGAGCATTGTAATCGTTACTATCCAATCAATACGAAGCAGGCAGGAAGTAGGGGTTTACCTCCACCCGGGAGGGCCCTGAACCTGGGTAAACCGTGGTGTCACAGTAGGCATAATCCCGAGTCGAGCCCCTCGTCTCCACCGTCGAGGCCCTCCGATAAGCCTACCCATGGCTACTGTCTCTAAATTCCCACGACAGTTGGCGCCCACCGTGGGGCAAAGCGCGGCGGCGAGCGGAGTCAAGTTCCGGCCGGGACCCTCCGGCGAGAAGGTCGCCTCCGGCCTCGTCTGGAGGTTCGGCACCTTCGACTGCATCGACGACAACTTGGCCTACTTCAAGAACGGCCTCGGCGATGACGGCTCCTTCCTCGACGTCGGCAGCCACCGCTTCTACGTCGCCAAGCCTTTCCTGGAGGAGGGAACCGATGTGCTGGACCCTCTCTGTGACGCAGATTCCAAAGACGGCGAAATCAGCGACTTTTGCAGCATGGTTGAAGTGCTGGCCCTGGAGGAGGATGGTGGCGGCGGCCCATCGTGCTCCGCGCGCCCACCGCTCGAACGCTCACCTCCCCGGAACATGGTCTTCCACCTCCAGAGCGGGACGTGTTGGACGCAGCCATCACGGACCTGCGCGCTCCGCTCGACATCTCCGCGGATCTGGTCAAGGTTTCCGAGGATCTGGAACGGACGCGCCTCAACCTCCTGAAGGAAGCGGTCGACGTCGATGACACACGTCGACGCGTCCTCTCCACGATCAATGAGTACAACGTCGCACACGGCTTCACCCCGGCTGGAGATGGCCCAAGCCAGGCGGGACAAGTTCGTCAACGAGGCCGCGAGCTGGGCGCGGAGCTGAACTAGGCAGCGCCCTCGGCGAAGCTACCTCCGATCATCAATAAGCCGACCTACAGCACGCCCACGAAGAACCTCCGTGCGGCGCGCTACATCACCTCTGAACTGGATGGGCTGCAAGGCGAGGACTTGCGGGAGAAGCAAGCTCGGATCCAAGAACTCCTGAACGCTGCCGATCTACAGAAGCAGGCGATGGAGCCGCGCGGAGAGGCGAGTGGCACACGATACGAGAACCGTATCGTCGTGGCCGGCCAGAACAAGTCGCATGGAGAAGCTTCGTCGCCAAACCATGGCCCGGCGGAGCACAGCCGGAGCAACCGAGCTCCTGGCAAGAGCGGTGGAAATCACCGCACCCAGCACTCTGGCCATCACAGCCGGCATCCCCGAGATCTGGCCGCGGTCACCAGCAAGCCGCGCTACCCCCCTCGGGCAGAGGCAGCGGAGCCGGTGCGCGGCAAGTCCGCGGCACCAGACCGGCCGGCTTGGGGAGCCGGCCAGGGCGCTCAAGGTCATCAACCAGCTCGCTCACACGTGAGCCTGAGGATCCGGGAACGCGTCGACCCGCCGAAGGACGACGCACGCCATCGGCTCAACCTGCTGGCGGACTCCAAGTTCGACGAGGAAGAGTCCTCAGCGGGGCCGGTCTGTTTCGGCCCTCGCATCCACAACGAGCCCTTCCCTGCCAAGTTTGCACTCCCGCGTGACATGTCCAAGTACACCGGGGCGGTGAAGCCGGAGGACTGGCTGTCGGACTACGTCACGGCCGTCGACATCGCGGGCGGCAACAAGAGGACAGCGGTGCGCTACGCGCCGCTCATGCTGACAGGATCTGCTCGGACGTGGCTCAACAGCCTGCCGGCTCTACAGATCAACTCCTGGCATGATTTCCAAGAGGCGTTCATCAAGAACTTCACGGGAACCTATAAGCGACCGCCCCGCCCACGACAGCTGGCCCTCTGCAAGCAAGGCCCCGATGAGCCAGATCGTGACTACCTCACGAGATGGTCTGAGCTGCGCAACTCATGTGAAGGAGTGGGCGAGGAGCAAGCCATCGGCTACTTCACGGACGGATGTAGAGAAGGAACCCTACTGAAGCACAAGCTCCACAGAGCCGAGCCGAAGTCAATGGCGGACTTCATGGTGATAGCGGACAAGTACGCTTCCGCCGACTCTGCAGTAAGGGTGCAGTGCGTTGAGCCAGCGCCAGCCGGAGGCCAATCTCAGCCGGCAGCCGGCCAAGGAGGACATCACAACCGTGATCGACACGGCAAGAGGAAAGATGAGCGCCGTGACAATAAGTACGGCTCCCAGCAAGTGGCTGCCGTTCAAGGAAGCCCGGGGGCTACGGGTGGAAGCCAAAAACGCAAAGGGGACAAATTCAGCAAGGACAAGTACACCATCGAGGTGATGCTGGACCAACCCTGCAAGTTCCATAGCGTTTCAGGCAAGCCAGCAGCGCATACCACTCGCCAGTGCAGTTTCACCAGGGATCTGGAACAAGGGAACCACCAACTGCCCGGACCCCCGCCAGGCCTGCCAGTTGAACCGCAGGGAAAAAAGAATCGACAACCGGCCAAGGCAGTGGGGGATTACCCCGAGGAAGCAAATGTGGAACAATACCACGTGTTCACTTCCCAGATGGAGGATCCAAAAGATGAGCCGTGGTTTGGAGTCAAGGTCAACACTGTCGTACAAGTTGGACCGCAGTTCATGCACTGGTCTGATGCGTCCATCACCTGGGGGCGCGAAGATCACCCGCCACTCATGCCGAAGCCCGGGCGCTACGCGCTGGTCTTGAACCCGATTTTGTTCTCTGAGACGCATACATGCCGATTCTCACGTGTATTGATTGATGGAGGCAGTAGCATCAACCTTCTCTACCGCACTTCGATGGAGAAGCTCGGGATCCCAGAGATCCAACTGAAGCCGTCCAAGCTCACCTTCCATGGGATTGTACCCGGGCACTCCTGTACGCCGATGGGAAGGATTGAGCTGGAGGTGCTGTTCGGCGAGAAGGACAATCATCGTCGCGAGCCGATCTGGTTCGAGGTGGTGGACCTCAACAGCCCCTATCACGCGCTGCTTGGTCGACCGACCTTGGCCAAGTTCATGGCAGTCCCGCACTACGCCTACTTGAAGATGAAGCTCCCAGGCCCTCGCGGGGTGATTACTGTCACTGGATGCTACAAGAAGTCCATAGAGTGTGCGAGAGCCAGCTCTAAGCTGGCAGAGGCCTTGGTCATCGCTGAAGAGAAATGACAACTGCTGTAGAGGGTGGCGGCAGTTCAGCCAGGCCGCTTGGTGTCGGGACTGCCGGCTCCACTCCTCAAGCCGGCAAGCCACCCCAAGGAAGTCCCGCCCGAGGCGGGCAAGATGACAGAGGTTCTTGTCTCGGGGGCTGGCCCCTCCTCGAGGTAGGAGGGAGCGTGTCGCAGCTTCGCCTGAGACAAGTCAAAGATCGCTTAAGACCTTCGGCTAAGCCAAGGCAAAAACCTTGTATCCCGAACAAGTGTCGTTGAATAAAAGGAAGTTGGGTGGCATACGGCCGATCCCTAGAAAGTGTGCTCTAAAGTGCCTTTTACCTTTCTAAAGTGTTATTCACGGGGGCTGGAAACCGGCTCCAAACGGGAGCCGGCAGCCCCAACCCGACGAATCGATCCTCCTGCCAGACGAACGAGTACTGAGTGCGGACCGGACCCCGAGCCCCAGTAGGCCGGATTAAACCTTGCGGTCACGGGCGCGCCAAATGCCGATCTCCTTGTCATAACGCTCGCTGTCGAGCCCCCGGAGAGTCTGTAGCTCGTCGATTTGGGCGCCGCGGCTCTCAACTTCGCTCCCCAAGGTCACGCGAAGCTCGTTCACCTTGCCGTCGTACTCTGCAGAAAGGATTCTTCTCTCTTCAGCCAGCTGGCGATCAAACTCCAGTCGCAGCGACGACTCCGCCTCTCGAGCCTTCGCCAGCTCAGTTTCCAACTCCTGAGTCCGGACGGCCTGGGCTCGCAGGCCCTGAAGCTCCTCTGCGTGCTTTCGCTTGAGCGACTCAACAGCGTCGGCCGACACCGAGTCGACCAACTGGGACTCAAGCGAAACAATGAGCGAGGCAGCATCTGAGAATGGAGGTGTGAGAATCGAAGGGGCAGTAGCAACACGTCGAAGCAAAGGGCCAGAGCTTACCGGACAGCTTCTCCAGCTCTTTCTTCAGATCCTGATACTGAGCCTTGCCGGCGCGATACTTCGCCAGCAACTTCTGGAAGACGCTGGCTCGAAGTGCGTTTAGGTCCTGGGAAAAACAGAAAGGCAACGGTTCTTAGCGAAGTCCATTTTCGAGTCAGCTGTTTCTACAGCTACCTCGAAACTCGGGGGCTAGGAGGTATGGCAAGATGGACCGTGAAGCCGCAGATCATGTCTCCCAACCAGTAGAACAAACCAGAGGCTAAGGGCGCAGCACTCATATTGGTCATCCGTATAGCGTCAAGGAGTTGAAAACCGGCGTTCTGAAGCGACCCCTTGACAACAGCAAACTACTTGTCCAGCTCCGCCAGAGTCGGCTTGCTGCCCTGAACCTTGAGCTTCTCTCCGGCATCGGCGCTTGAGGCGGTGTCTGCCCATTCCTGCTAAAGTTGGCTGGCAGAGCTCAAGCTCCCAATGCTGGGATCAGCCACGGAGACAAGAGCCTTTCCATGGGAGGCGCCCGTGGTCACTGCCTCAGGAGCTGGCAAGTCATCACCACGTTCGCTCCTCGCCACCCGAGTGGTGAGGAGCCCTCGCGAAGCTTCACCAGAGCTGGAGACTAACCCAAGAAACAGGGAATCAGCAGTCGCGCCAGCCCACGTCCCAGCCGCAGGCACCGCATCCTGCACGCTCGGCACAAGCTCGAGGCTGGAAGGGGTCTGGGCAGCCGGCCCCGGGAGCTCCAGCGGCCTCGCGCGTACCGGGGCCTCCTCCGTGGCTCCCGTCGCGGCCTCGCGTGCGCCTTCTTGACTGGGCAGGTCGGAGGATGCGTGGATAGCGGCATCGTTCCCCACCGTGACGTCTTCGGTGGTAGGAGGCACCGGTGTGACAACCCCGTCCGAACTAGTCTCCTCGGCGGGCGTGGAGTCAGTCTCAGGTGCGGCAACTAGGTGGGGAACAGCGTCCGCAGGCACCTCTGGATGCGCAGGATCCTCTGCCCTAGTGTCGCCCGCCACAAGCTTCAACCGCGGGGAGCAGCGAACGTCTTCAACGCGACCCGAGTCACCTCCCATTTCCTCCCTGCGTGCCCTCTTGTGGCAGGAGGACTTGAGAGCCGGGGTCACGATTCCCCCAGAAGCGACGGTGGGAGGAGGTTGGGCAACCGAGTCGACGGAAAGGGGCGACCTGCGAAGAGTGCGACCCATGACCGAGTCAATGGGGGCCGCAACGCTAAAGTAAGGATGAGAAGCAAGGAAGCGGGAAGCTCACCCGGCTACGACGATAGCCCGCCGCTTGGCCACCTTCTTCGTCTTAGGACGGCGCAGGTCCCTCGCCGCCGGCTCCGGTTTCTTGCGCTTCTCAGCCGGCTCGGAGGAGGCTGGCTGAGCCCTTCTCTTGGTGCCGGCTGGGTCGTCTTCGGCCTCTTCGCGGCCTGCTGGCTCTGAGGCGACAGTGTGCGGCCCTCGAGACTCCAGCAAATCCACGATTGGGGGAGCTTGAGCCCCAGCCGCGGCTGTGGCGGCCACGTGAAGGGCGACGCCCCCGAGGGTGGTAGCTGGTCCTGTTTCACCGTCATCATCCTCGAACCGATCTCCTAAGAGGGAGGGGCCTGGAAACTTACTGGAATGATTGAGGGGCTCGCCCGAATCCTCGAACTCCTCACTTCCTTCGTCACCGTGGATGGCGCTTGAGCTCTCAATGGCAGCCTGAGAGCTAGCATCCTCTACCTCCTCGGCTTCGTCCCAAACGACTTTATCATCCGATTCGGCTCTGTCAGCGGCAAAGCCAGCTTGACGCTGAGTCAAATTCTCCGCCGTCTGCAGAGCAAACAAGTTCTGCCCGGACCAAGTAAACAGAGGACAGTGGATCAGAGTCGCGAAGGAGGAGAAGCACAGGGGCCAGGACCAATGTGCTCACCTCAGCAATTGGATTGTCCCGGTCGTGAGGTTCCAGTCCCCACGTCCACGAGGCCTGAAGCTTGACATCGGCGATACGGTTCGCCTTCCGAGCCACCTCCAATGCGGACAGCGCCTTGGAGGAATGACGAGTAGGATCCCTGGCGGATCCCAGGAAGCACATCTTGTGCGAGCGGCGCTGGAGCGGAGACACGCAAGCGACCAGGAAGGCGAGGAGGAGGTCGGTCGGCTCCAGGCCACCCTCTGTTTGCAGGGTGGTGATCCGCAGAAGAATCTCTTCCATGTCCGGCGATGGGCGAGGGAGAGCGGCGCTCCAGTTATCCCTCTCGGGCCCGCCCGCCTCAAAGGGCGGCAGATTGATATGGTTTTCGCCCTCCTTCAGGTTCTTCGCGTAGAAGAAGGAGCGCTGCCAATTTTTGCAAGACTCCTTCCCTTTTATGCTGGGGAAGTCCGCAGTCTTGCGCGCGTAGAAGGAGGCGGTGCCGCATATCACCGGAACGGTCTCCGCCGTCTGGGTCTTGAAGTAGATCAGCCGGCGGAACAACTCAACATTGGGCCAGATGCCCAAATACGCCTCGCAGAGGGTCGCGAACGCGGACAATATCATCATCGCATTCGCCCCGATGTGATGTGATTGCAGTTGAAAGTGGTCCAGGAACCGGCGCATGAAGCTGCTGGCGGGCAGCGCGAAGCACCGAGGGAAATGGTCATAGAAGACCACCGTCTCCCCAGGCCCAGGAGCGGGGACCCGTTCGCTGCCAGCGGGATGGCAACCCACGAGGTCCGCGGGCGGAAGCACTCGACCCTGGCGCAGCAGCTCGATCTGTTTCTCCATCACCCACGAGCCTTCCCAAGATCCCTTCGGCAAAGCGGGTGGAGCGGCGTCTTTGTCCGCGGCCGCCCCCTTCCCTTTGGACCGGGACGCCTTGGGAGCCATCCGGGCGCGGATCTGGATGAGCGGAATGGTGGCGGAGTAAGCGAAGAACCCTAATCCCTTGGGGACGAAGCTCAGGAGCAGGGGATTCTAAGTGGAGCAAGTGCGGAAGGAAGAAGAGACGCGGGCGACCGATGCTCTGTTTCAGGGCGGTCCCCAGTTTAAAAAGTGAGGGGGCGGGTCAGTTGCCCATCTCACCCGCGATGGGTCGGCAACTGACCCCTTTCGTCATGAGCCACGATCGCATAAAGATCGGGCAACCGCCGTGGTTGCCACAAAAGATCATGGGCCGGGGCTGAACGGACGTGACGCGACGGCGCGCGGACAAGTGTGTCTCGGTCCAGCCCCTGAGGGAGCAAGTCCTAAGGAGCCGGACAGCGGCAGCCGGCCGCGTGGCGGTCGCCAGCCGGATCGATCTCGGAACCGGTTCGTCCCGAGGCGGCCCGCAATACTCCGCAGGACCTGACCTCGAGGCCAGATGCTTTCGAGTCAAATAGAGGATCCTGGGACTTTGACGAGGACGGACGAGATTTCGACGAGGACGAGCAAGACTTCAGCGAAAAGAGGAACACGCCGAATCCCCATGCTAGCCCATGAGACTCCGCCAGTTTCGGGGGCTAGTGTCGTGGGGATGACTTATGGGGCATGCCACGGGCCGAGCTATCTGACGGCTGGCATCCCAGGAGTCTCCACGGCTCGAAGACAAGAAGACCGGCTTCGCCCGAAAGGCCGGCTACGCTAGCAGCCGGCTGGCATTTGCACCGTGAAAGGCCGGAGCCGGACGACGAAGATAAGAACCCGCCAACGGCCGTTTCGCCGAAAGCGGGCTGGCCCCGACAAGAGCGACAGAGGCCAAGGACAGGAGTGACGAGCGCCACGACCAAGTCCAACCAATCAGCGACCGAGGACCCTTCCCCACGATAGGATCTAAGGCAACAGGGAGGGAATATGCCTCCCAGATGACGGTCCCAGGGGAAAGGTACTTTATAAAGCGAAGCTGTTAGAGCAGGGCGGAGGGATCACGCTGAGGAGGCCGCCGTCGAGGAGCCGGCAGCCGGCCGAATCGTTACTCAACCTGTAACCAGGCCCCCGCCTATATAAGGGGGCCTGGACCCTTAGCGTAGGGGATCCGATCTTCTTCTTCCTCCTCTAGCCCGAACAGCTCGAGGAGCATTGTAATCGTTACTATCCAATCAATACGAAGCAGGCAGGAAGTAGGGGTTTACCTCCACCCGGGAGGGCCCTGAACCTGGGTAAACCGTGGTGTCACAGTAGGCATAATCCCGAGCCGGGCCCCTCGTCTCCACCGTCGAGCCCCTCCGATAAGCCTACCCATGGCTACTGTCTCTAAATTCCCACAACACTTATGGTGCATATGCTTGACAAATCATCAGTTGAAAACCTCGTGTCCCGTGAAGTACGAATACCCAAACCTCATGCTACTCGACTTAGAGTCCCAAGCAAGCTCTTGTCATTGTAAATATATGTGTATCATCGAGAACCGTCAACGGGGTACCTCCTGCCCGATGACATGGAATTAACAAGCCCACATCAAAATGACAAGACAAAAAGACAATGAACACCTCGACATCTCTTTTATTTACCATTGGTATAGCTTTTAATTGTGAGATGCGTCATCGAATGTCCACTATGGGCATGCTGTAAATTTCCACCATGAATGATGCATGGCTTAGATTAGCGGCCCACACGTTTACCTAACACATATAAAAACTCCATGATCCCGCAATATTCCCAACTTATTTCACATCGCGAGTATCCATAAACAAAAGATCACGATATCAACTCAAATGAAAGATAGTGCAATGTTGAAAGCTTGCCCCATGACGGCATGGCTGGGCTAATTTCCAACTTACAACTTGCAAGCATAATAACTCAACATAAGAGAGCCACAATGTCAAAAAAATTAAAACGAGAAAAGTAAAGTGTGCCATCAGGTTCGTGAGAGCTTTACTGACCAATTTTCGCATAACACCAAAAAGAGTTTAATTTGAAGGATAGATAAAAGCAAGTCAAACGTACTTTGGAATAGCAAATTGCTAATAGGTATGTATGGTGGACACATTGGAACAACCTGGTTTTTAGTAGTTGGATGCACGAGTAGAGCTCATACTCAGTACAAAATGAGGGCTAGCAAAAGACTAGGAGCGACCAACTAAGAGAGCAATAATGGCCATAATCATGCAAAGCGACAAAGCAACATTAAAAGAAGCATAATATGGCATCAAAAGTCAAAAACTAAATGATCATAGAGGCTTATGGTGACTTTGTATGAGTCTAACATGTGTGAGCATGCGCCAAGTCAACCCTAATAAAGCATCAAGGAGAAAACCAAAATAATGCTTTCAAATAATAAAAACAACGCATGATTTTTTTCAAAGGCTCATTAAGCAATCTCAGTCATTTGAGACAAGTCATGCTACAGAAAAACCACTAAGCATACTATCAAAAATACATCAAGCACGACATGCAAAAGCCTAGGCCGCAGTCTACACAAGCTCCTTCTTGTACTACTTTTTTGCATAAAGCTTTTTCTCTTTTCCAACACCATTCAAACTTTTTATAACAACTCTTTTTGATGGAAACCAACATGGACCAGAGGAAAAAATACACCTTGATACAAAGATATAACAAGATCTGAACAGAAATCAAGGCAAAAATCGAAAGCTAAACACAGTTCTAGAAAAAGAGAACACTCGTTGAAATGATAAGAATGAAAAACGGAGTGTTCTTCGCAAATGAAAAGCAAGGCAACTTATCCAAAAGAAATTTGTTGGGGTCCAACCATTTATTGAAGCAAACAAAACTAAAGAAAACTGAAAACTAAAACAAATGACGCGTCAAGAAAAATGCATAATGCATGAAGCAATAAAAATATAGTGTGTTGAAAGGTGACCCAATTTTTGCCGATGAAGAAGGGGTGCCTCGGGGGCATCCCCAAGCTTTGACGCTTGTACCTCTTGGATATTTCTTGGGGTGATGGGCATCCCCAAGCTAGAGCTTTTGTCCATTCTTCAACTCATCTCATCATTCTCAGATCCCTACACTTGAAAACTTCCTTCATACAAAACTAAACACAAATTTATTAGCAACATTAGTGTAAGCATAACATTGAATCAACCCCTTTTTGCTTCAGGTTTCAACTCAAAACCACCACATATAAAGCATATACTACTGTAGCAACTTCCCCAAAAGTTCCGTGATCAAAAAACTCAAAAAGAAAGCGATCGAGCGGCAAACACAAATATTGGCAGAAATTTGTCAAAACAGAACAGCTGACAAAGGTCGAATTTTAGAGGGTTTTCTGTTGCTCAAATCAAAAAGTGTTCAACTAATGAAAGTTTGGATATAACCTAGGACATATGCACAAGAAATCGCAGGTCCAAAAGATATACAGAGAATTTTCACGAATGTTCACGGTGCAGTACCGAAAACTGTTTCAAGACAGCAACATCTCCAAATCTTACCTCACTCAAATTAGAGGCTTCTCTTGGCACAAAAACGAAATAAAAAGGATAAGGAGAGGTCATTACAGTAGTAATAACTTCCAAGACTCAAATAAAAGAAAAAGAACTGAAAGTAAAAACATTGGGTTATCTCCCAAGAGTGCTTTTCTTTAACGCCTTTGAGCTAGGCGCAGAAAATGCGAATCAAGTAATATCAAGTGATGAAGCATCAAGCTCATAATTTGCTCTAAGAATAGAGTCAACAAGTAATTTCTTTCTCTTTCTAGGGAAGTGTTCCATACCTTTCTTGAGTGGGAATTGATATTTGATGGTGCCTTCCCTCATCTATTATATTATTAAAATAACTAACAATTAATGGTGGAGATTTTACATCCCAAAACTTAGAAGTTTAAACGGTAAAGATTTAGTGGATCTACGTGATTCACATGGAAGCTTAAAATAGCTAGGTTGATTTCAATCTAATGTCCCGCTTCAGCACGATACAACCAATCTGAAAGCAATGTAATGTCCGACGTCAATGCGCATTGTGTGATCGGGAAAACACAGTATTATCCCTGCGTGATCTTCTCTCTCAACGCAATTGATTTTCTAAACCAATGAGACAGCGCACGACGATCTTCTGTCCTAGGGCTCGCGGCAAGCATCGGAGAGGAGGCCAGCATCCTCGGCGCTCGACCACACAATGTCCACTAGTCCATCTTTCTCCGCTGTGCCAACTGTGCCAAGGTTGTCAGCCACACCATCTTCCTTGGCTCATGGTGGCCATTGAAGAGGAGGCCGCTGGCCTGGAGCACGTACATCAGAACAAGGCAACAAGCTGCATGCGTAGCGGGCAGACGTGGAGAAGGCATCAGCTCTTGGGGTCTATTCACAGGTGGTGGTATTCCGCATTATTTCGGTGATTTATTTGACAAATTTACACACATATCAATTCATTAGCTGCTGTATATGACAGATATTTGATGCGGCACGTCGAAGCTCTGGAACATTATTGCACGGATTTCTGGAGTTGTCACGAAAAAAATATTTAGACAACAAATAAAAGTTTAGCAGAGTATGGTTAGGTTGTATTTTTCCTTTTATCTTCATCTCTTCATCTGAATTAATCACGAACCAGGCCATGGAAATACTACTATTCCCATCTGTGTATTAATTATGTTCTAAATATGCATCAGTTGAAGATTTAGGTAAATTGAGCTTACCAGGTACTTTTGCTCGGTGCAATAACACAATTTTTTTCATGGATTACTAAATGCTAATGACAAGAACTAATTGAATTTTTTCTAGCATTTGTTTAAAGCTAATGAATACATATGTAATAGATTTCAGTTTTGTTCGACGAATTACTTTAATAGATAGTTCAAGAACTGGATGGGTGATTCAAGCTGGAGGTCGCAGCGGAAGGGAGCGACGCGCCATGTTGCATGCGAGGTAGAGTGATTCAAGTACTTTTGCTTAGTAGAGTGACATAATTTTTCATGGATTAGTGAATGATAATGGCAAGCACTAAATGAATTTACTTTAATAGGAAGTTTAAGAACTGGAAGGGTAATTCGAGCTGGAGGTCACAGCGGACGGGAACGACGCGCCATGTCGCATGCGAGGTAGAGTGATTCAAGTACTTTTGCTCCGTAGAGTGACATAATTTTTTCATGGATTAGTGGTAATGGCAAGCACTAGATGAATCTATTTTCTATCATGTGTTTAAAGCTAATGAATACATATGTGCTAGATTTTGATCTTTGTCTGAATAATTACTTTAATGGAAGGTTAAGAACTGGATGAGAAATTTGAGCAGGAGGACGCGGTGGACAGGGGGGACGTGTCATGTCGCACGTGAGGTAGGGTGACTCCATATTGGACTGGAGGAGCGGTGGACGGGAGCGAAGCGCCATGTCGCAGGCGAGGTAGGGTTAGAGGTAGGGTGATTCCATATATCGGACTCACTGTATATTGTAGGTGGTTTCGTTACATGGAGCAGATACAGTTACTCTGGTTATTTGAGCTGGACGGTCTTCAGATATTTGCATCAGGGGACTTGCAACATTTGGGGCATTGGGAGAGAAGATATCCACCATGCAGCTGTTCAATGCATAAAGGCGCAAGCCGTTCATACTACTATGTGGAAGTTCTGGAACATGTCGAAGGAGAAGCTTTTCTACAAATCCGGGTAATTGGCTTTTGATCCTTCTGAACATAACACTGAAATGGACCTACACAAAGGAATTCTCCTCACGTTGTGGAGATCCTGGCATCTAAGAAATGGCATCGTGCATGCTAAAGGAGATGCAACAATTGATCATTCGGTGAATTCCTTCTCTCTTTGAATTTTAGTTCTTAGTCTCATGCTACAACTCATTGTAATGAACATACCAAGATTCTGGCTGACCCCAAAGGAAAGATACATGTTCTGAACATGGAGCGGCTAACTGAAGATAACGCCAGCGATCATGCAAAAACTTCATCTCCAGGCCGCTGGGAACCACCTCCTGAGGGCTGGCTCAAAGCTAACGTAGATACATTTTTTTTGTTGAAACATGTGTGGCGGCCATGGGTGAGATTATCAGAGATCACCGAGGAAACACCATTGTCGCTGCAGGTAACATTCTGTCGAACAATCAAACATAGAGGAAGTCGAGATGATGGTGCGGCTAGAAGGTGTATGCATTGCTGCAGACTAGGACAGATGACTGGTGATCATCGAGAGTGATTGTAGCCAGATCGTCATGGATAGAACAACTTAAGAGGCATCGGTGTCCCGCTTGAAGGGCGTTTTCCATGATTTTCTGAATTTTTGCTTCCTTGCAGCCTGTCTGGAGTTGTGTTCTTGCCAAAAGGTTTTAGAACTGTGTAGCTCATGAAGTTGATGCTTATGTGCGGAAGACAGGGAGTAGCCTTGACCTGAAATAATCTTTTTCCCATGCAGGTGGACAAGGCTATGGCCTTTGATTGTAACCCAGAACTCTATCATATAGATGAAATCGTTTTGGCTCTTACAAACAAAAAGCCAAACAAAAAATGATGTAAAGTTTGGTAATAAAGACCGAACATGGATGCTAGGGAAATCCATTATTTACTGCTTACAATCTAATATGTTAATCTTCGTATATAGAAGAAAAGGTTGGGACATTAATTATTATTGCACGTAGTATTACCCAAGAAGGGCACAAAGTTTTCGTAACAAGATTGCCTAAGATCACAATTTCTGTAGCACTAATATGTATACTTTCATTCATGGTAGTATCTTATAGCTAAGAGACATACTTTATAATATGTTTGCCCGCCAATCAAAATTACCAAGGATGTAATTTTGTGCATTATTTCATAACTAACTATTTTGGGATATATTCAATAGTTTTCTAAAAATCTAAAAGATTATAAAGAAATAAGAAGGGAAAGTGAATAAAATGCAAATGAAACTCATATTAGTTTTGCACACAACTCATCACAAATCTAGCCGCGCAAATGCGCGGGCCACTCTGCTAGTTTCAATGATAGCACCTACAGTTCGAAGAAAGGGTCTTCCCAAAATAATAGGACATGAAACATTGCATTCAACATTTATAACAAGAAAATCAACGGGAACAAGGTTATTGTTAACCATAATAAGAACATCATTAATCCTTCCCAGAGGTTTCTTCTTAGCAACATCAGCAATAGGAACATCATAATAACACTTTTCAAGCGGTGGTAAATCAAGCATGTCATAAATTTTTCTAGGCATGATAGAAATACTAGCACCTAGATCACATAAAGCATGGCAATCAAAACCATTAACATGCATATCAATGATGGGTTCCCAACCATCTTCTAACTTCTTGGGAACAGAAGCTTCTTGCTTCAACTTTTCATCCCTAATTTTCAGAAGAGCATTGGTAATATGCTTAGTAAAAGCAACATTTAAAGAACTAGCATTGGGACTCAAAGCAAGCTTTTGCAAGAACAAAATAACTTCAGAAATATTGCAGCCATCAACATCAAAATCATTAAAGGAAATAGAGCTATCATCTCCTACACTCCAAAAAATTTCAGCACTCTTTTGAGAAAAAGTTTTGGCAGTTTTGGGCTTTTTAACACAAGGAGTGGGAGTTTTCTCTACACCAATCAAAGTAAGAGGATTACTAGCATTTGGAACAACATCATTAGAGGTAGTAATGGTACATACCTTCATCTTTCTAGCCATCTCATCTTCTCTTTCCCACCTGGCATGCAATTCTGCTAGCATCCTAACATTTTCATCAATTCTAACTTGGATAGCATTAGCAGTGGCAAAAGTATTGTTCTCTTTCACATCATTAGGCAACACTTTTAATTTTAGAAGTTCAACATCATGATCAAGGCTATCAACTTTAGAAGCAAGAATATCAATTTTGCCTAACTTTTCCTCAACGGACCTGTTAAAAGCATTTTGCTTACCGATGAAGTCCTTGAGCATTACCTCAAGCTCGGAGGGTGCGGCCCTAGTGTTGTTGGAGGAATTACCACAAGGGTTACCATAACCATTACCATTGGTAGAAGGATACGGCCTATAATTGTTACTAGCAAAATTGTTCCTATAAGCATTGTTGTTAAAATTATTGTTTCTAATGAAGTTTACATCGACATGCTCTTCTTGAGCAACCAAAGAGGCTAAAGGAACATTATTAGGATCAACATGAGTCATATCATTAGAAAGCATAAGCATAATAGCATCAATCTTATCACTCAAGGAAGAGGTTTCCTCAACAGAATTTACCTTCTTACCTTGTGGAGCTCTCTCGGTGTGCCATTCGGAGTAATTTACCATCATATTGTCGAGAAGCTTTGTTGCGGCGCCCAAGGTAAGGGACATAAAAGTGCCTCCAGCAGCAAAATCCAATAGGTTCCTTGAAGAAAAATTCAGTCCTGCATAAAAAGTTTGGACAATCATCCAAGTAGTCAGTCCATGAGTGGGACAATTCTTGATCATAGATTTCATTCTTTCCCAAGCCTGAGCAACATGTTCTTTATCAAACTGACTAAACTTCATAATATTGCTACGCAAAGCTATAATCTTAGTAGGAGGATAGTATCTACCAATAAAAGCATCCTTACACTTAGCCCATGAATCAATACTATTTTTAGGCAAAGACAGCAACCAATCCTTAGCTTTTCCTCTCAAAGAAAAAGGAAACAACTTAAGCTTAATAATATCACTCTCTACATCCTTATATTTATGCATCTCACATAGCTCAACAAAATTGTTGAGATGAGCTGCAGCATCATTAGTACTGGCACCAGAAAATTGCTCTTTCATAACAAGGTTCAACAAAGCAGGCTTAATCTCATAAAAATTTGCAGCAGGAGTAGGTGGCACAATAGGAGTGCAGATGAAATCACTATTATTAGTGCTAGTAAAATCACACAACTTGGTGTTTTCAGGAGTAGCCATTCTAGCAAAACTAAAAGCAGACAAGTAAAAACAACTATAAAGGATACTAATTTTTTGGTGTTTTTGATAAAATGAAACAAGTAAAAATAAAGTAAAGCAAAACATAAAACAAAGTAAAGGATGTGCGTGTGAAACTCCCATTGCAGAAGTCTTCTTTTTCCCCGGCAACGGCGCTAGAAAACTTGTTGATGGCGCGGTCTTGATGTGGGTGATTCTTCTTCTTCAGTCCTCGGTAATGGTACCAAAAAACTTGTGATGTTTTGCTGGCGTGTAGTTGATAATGTAAATAACCGGCCAGTTGGAAACCCCAAGAGAAGGTTTGATGAATATAGCAGCAATTTTTCCCTCACTTATGAAACCAAGGTTATCAATCCAGTAGGAAAAAGCCAATACTCCAGAAGGTGATGCCCGCTAGCTTTGCGGCAGCTCCGGACAATTTATAGGGCGCCTCGTCCAGGCTTTGCTTTGCGAGCGGCAACGTGGAACCTGCACACAACACAACCAAATACTTTGTTCCCAACTTACGATGAGGTTGTCAATCTCACCGGTTTGCTTGAAACAAAGGGTATGAGCGTATCGAGTTGAAAACAGTAGTAGTATGCGAGTAAAGTAAACAATGCGAGTAAAGTAAACAGGTGAAAGCAATATAATGGAAATAGGAACAGGGTCCACAGTTCACTAGTGGTGTCTCTCCATAAGATAAAATAACACATGCTGGGTAAACAAATTACAGTTGGGCAATTGATAGAATAAAGACAACGTGATATGTCAAGAGGATCACTATGAGATTTACTCTGGGTATTACAACAAGATACATAGACCGCCATCCAACTGCATCTATGACTAATAATCCACCTGTGGCGAATCAATCTGAGAACTCCACAAGTATTATGTTGCGAACAACAGATAACTACATTAAGCAAAGTGTGTAATGTAAACAAAGCATATGCCCTCGAGCATATGAATGTTGTTTTTCCCCTAGTAGCAACAACACATCTACAACCTTAGAGGTTTCTGTCACTCCCCCAGATTAAATAGAGGCATGAACCCACTATCGAGCATAAATACCCCCTCTTGGAGTCACTAGCAACTACTCGGCCAAGATAGCTACTAACAACGGAGAGCATGCAAGATCATAAACAACATAGAGATAACATAAGATAAAATTTAGTACTTCAACTCAATCATAACACCAATATTCATCGGATCCCAACAAACACAACATGTAGAATTACATAACGGTGATCTCGATCATGTAAGGCAGCTCACGAGATCTAAACATGAAGCACATGGTGGAGAAGACAACCATCTAGCTACTGCTATGGACCCATAGTCCAAGGTAGACTACTCACTCATCGCACCGGAGGCAAGCATGGCGATGAAGAAGACCTCCGGTGGCGATTCCCCTCTTCGGCAGGGTGCCGGGAAGAGCTTCTGGACCCTCCCGATCTCGGGTCGACGACGGTGATGGATCGCGATGTGTTTCTGGAAAAGTGATCGGGTCCTTAGGTTTTTCCCGTCGGGGGGTCTTTATAGGCGAAGGGGCGGCGTCAGAGGTGGACCAGGGGCCCACACCATAGGCTGGCGCGGGCCAGGCCATGCCCCCTGGTGGTGTGGCCGCCCTGTGGCTCCTTTCTGTCTCCTGTTCGGTTCTCTGAAAGCTTCAGTAAATATCTGGACGTCTGGCTTTTGTTTCGTCCAATTCCGAGAATATTTCCTGTGTAATTTTTCTGAAACACAAAAACAGCAGAAAATAGGGAACTGGCACTGTGGCATCTCGTTAATAGGTTAGTTCCGGAAAATGCATAAAAATGCCACGAAGTGTAACGAAACACTAAGCAAATGGTGTAAAAATAAGCATGGAGCATCAAAAATTATGGATACGTTGGAGACGTATCAGTAATCATCCAAGTTACTATGGAAATAGCCCAGCCACTAATAAGACTTGGTAGTTCAAGATATTGTTTTAAACATAAAACCATTTTTAAATATTGTGAGTCATTTATAATTCCATGTATGATTAGGTGGCAGATAAAATAGCTACAAGTCAAGTTCAAATAGTTAGGAGAGGAAGGAAATAAAATACTCCTCAATAAAGCTTAAGAGAATTCAAATATTGGAATGATTCCAATATCCTCAATATGGCAAACCTCTAAATAGTAAATCCAAAACCCTTTCATAAGGCCATCATAGAAATAGTTGCAAAACTTTTTAAACCGTCCAATCGAGATAATAATCCTTAGGATCAGCAATACCCTAAGTCTTTAATTCCAAATTTGAATTGTACAACATTGTTATTGAACGACCAATTGGAACTAAGTACATATTTGGATCTTTGGTAATCATCCTCTTTGATCAATTAAGTTTTCACTTAATTAAGATTAAAGTCCATCTTTGGATATTTGTAGATCAATAATACTATTAATTAAGATTTCACTTAGTTAATAATATTCATACCACATTTGGAAATTATTGTTAATCCTTATTGTTAATTAAATTTTCACTTGATTAAGATGAAAGATTACAATAATGAGCCACATTTGCAAAATAACTCTTCACTTAAAAATACAAAGAAGCCCAAGTGTATTTATTAATCAAATATTTATTATCAAAGCCCAACTTGTGACAAATGCCACTTGTCATGATCCAAAAATAAAATTTCCAAAATACCAAATAGGAACCTTAGCCACTAAGTTACTTCAAGGCTAAGTTATCTCAAGCACATGAGAGCTTGACACCTCATCAATGCAAAGCATGAGTCGTCATATGAGGTGTCATCATAGGAACATTCTAGAGTACACAAGAGTACTCCAAGAATATGGATTAATTCAAGAACTTAACAGAAATCAATAATAAGATTACCCGAGCATGGATTCCATCAAAAACAATTATAGCAAGTCTTTGATCATTAAAAAGATCAAGAACTTGATAATCATAATTAGAAAGTGATTAAGAAACTAACTGTATGATTAAAACAATTGGATATGAATTTAACACTAGCATAAATGGAATTCATCAAAAAAAAATTGGTGGCCAAGTGATCACAAATTCAAAATGTGATTAGTAGGTTCATGATTTGAGTGAATCTGGACATAAATCCAAAATACAAGGACGGTTGCACAGTTCTTAAAGCACACATAAATCCAAATTACAAGGATGGTTGCACAATTCTTAAAGCACACGCGTCATCACCATAGTGAATCACAAACACTATAAATACCCCCTCATCCCATTCACATTCACCCACAAATTTCTCAGAGTATGCTCATAAAGAACACCTTGAGGCCAGTGGCTAGAGGTTGGAGCAAAAGCTCACAAGGAACTCTCAAGCCAGTGGTAGAGAGTGAGAAGTAGAGGAGCAAGCTCACTCTTGTGAGTAGCCCATTCCCAAAATCCAATTAAAGAGGTAGGAGAAGGCCATGAAGAAGAAGAAGCAGGGAGGTGCTGCCCAATCTTCACCAAGCACACTTTGGGATCTACAAAGGTTATTAGCTATGCTAGTAGTAGTATTGGGTAGGATTAGTGAGGGGTGAGGATCCGATTGGTGAGGACATAGGAGAAGAAGATTTGCAAATCTTCTCAAGCAAATCTGGACAAGAACACTTCTATGTCCAGAATTGTATCTTTAGGGCATCTGCACATCAAAAGTCACTGGAATCAACCCATCATTAAGTCTATCTAAAAGGACCTATGAATTAGAAGAACACAAACCATAAGGACTAAAGTGCATAATAGCCATGCAATGTTAATCCATCCTGATGTCTACGAACGCTTCTATTCTTGTAGAGAGTGTTGGGCCTCCAAGTGCAGAGGTTTGTAGAATAGCAGCAAGTTTCCCTTAAGTGGATCACCCAAGGTTATCGAACTCAGGGAGGAAGAGGTCAAAGATATCCCTCTCAATCAACCCTGCAATTAAGATAAAAGAAGTCTCTCGTGTCCCCAACACACCCAATACACTTATCAGATGTATAGGTGCAGTAGTTCGGCGAAGAGATAGTGAAATACAAGTAATATAGATGATTATAAGTGGTAATTTCAATCTAAAATAAATATCGCTGCAAGCAAACATGTAACAGAACTGGTTGTAAACGGTGTTTCAATGCTTAGAAACAAGGCCTAGAGATCATACTTTCACTAGTGGCGCCTCTCAACAAAGATAACATAATTGAGCACATAAATATCAATCTTCACTATTCTACTCCGAACTACTCTCTGGTTGGATAACGAACACTAATCATGCATAGGGCTACAAAGCACTCCTTAAAGTTTGCATTCCCCAATCTAGATTAGCCCACACTGTCACCTTGAGTGCACTAGACGGTTCCAGACAAACACCAACAATTCATAGAGACATCCAACTCAAATCATAACTCATGATAAGTATAACTGTAAACTTTAGCCTAAAAGACACATATAATGCGCACACTGTCACCTTCACATCATGGGACAAGGTGTCTCCGGAGATTACAAGAATAAAACCACTTGAGTAGCATAATAGATGAATAGTAACATCTACTAATTCAACTAGATACAAAGCTCATGATCACATAAAGATCACACCATGGGAGAGAGAGATGAACCACATTGCTACCGGTAGAGCCTTTAGCCTCAGGGGAGAACTACTCCCTCCTCATCATAGGAGATAGCAACAGCGATGGAGATGGCGGTGGAGTCGATGGAGACGGCTTCGAGGGCAAATCCCCGTCCCGGCAGGGTGCTAGAATAGAGACTTTCATCCCCTGAATCTCGTCTGCGACGGTGGCGGCGCTGCAGAACTTTATCTGGAAAAACGTTGATTCCTCTAGGGTTTTTGTGTCGGAGGCTTTATATAGGAGGAGGGATGATGTCAGAGGGCACTAGGGGGGCCCACACCAGGTGGTGGCGCGGCCAGGGGTGTGATGGCGTGTAGATGTCCGCCTAGTTGGGAACCCCAAGAGGAAGGTATGATGAGCACAACAGCAAGTCTTCCCTCAGTATGAAACCAAGGTTTATCGAACCAGTAGGAGAAAGAACCAACTTCCGAAGGTTGATGCTCGCTTGCTTCGTGACAGCTCCAGATAATTTATATATGGCGCCTCGTCCAGGGCATAGCTTTGCACCAGCAACAATGTGGAACCTGCACACAACACAACCAAGTACTTTGTCCCAACTTACAGTGAGGTTGTCAATCTCACCGGTTTGATGTAAACAAAGGATTAAGCGTATCAAGTGGTAAAAGGTAATAGTTTGCAAGAATATAAATAAAGTGAGTAAATGGTAAACAGTAATAACAGTGTAAAAGAATGGAACGGGGTCCACAGTTCACTAGTGGTGTCTCTCCATAAGGTAAATAACATGTTGGGTAAACAAATTACAGTTGGGCAATTGATAGAATAAAGGAAGCATACAAAATGTCATGAGGATCACTATGAGATTCACTTGGGCATTACAAAATAATACATAGAGCGTAATCCAACTGCATCTATGACTAATAATCCACCCACCGGATGTCATCCGAGCAACCGTTGGGTATTAAGTTGCAAGCAACATATTATCGTCTTAAGCAAAGTGTGTAATGTAAATAATATAAATGTCCTTGAACACAAGATTGTTGTTTTCTCCCTAGTAGCAATAGCACATCTACAACCTTAGAGGTTTCTGTCACTCCCCCAGATTACTAGAGGCATGAACCCACTATCGAGCATAAATACTCCCTCTTGGAGTCACTAGCATCTACTCGGCCAAGATATCTACTAGCAATAGAGAGCATGCAAGATCATAAACAACATAGAGATAACCTAAAGATATTAATTCAGCACTAGTTGAATGCCCATGCGTTGCCACGGGCTCTTATATTTTTGTCTCATATCTAGAATTACACATCAAAATTGACAGATATAGAAAGAGATATAGAAATAATGCGCTCCAAAAATAGTACAATGGTATTTTGTTTAAAATGTATTTACGTAGAAGCTAGAACAACTAAAAACTATTCAAATGCGCGGTAAGCGTGATCAGCAATGTACAGATCTCGATGTGATGATATCGCCGTTTGGCATTCCATACCTGTTTACTATCCAATTCAAGAAAACTAAGCCTAAAAATCGTCCAAAAATCCAATCCATTGATCCACATAGTATTTAGAAAATATACCCATATGCGCTACAACTGGAAGGAAAATGACGTATATTCCTTCTTCGGAGCCTGTTGGACTACCGATAACTTCCGTCGGCTGGCTGATAATGTGCGTGAGCGCTGCAACCACGGCAAAAAACTTGTACTCCGCGTATCTACTCTTTGTACCGTCAACAGCCCACTCCATGTACCACCGGTTAACGAAGCGAATGTAGCTCTTGTTGGCATGTGGTCACGTAGACTGTCTAAACTTGCCCGTGTGGTTGTTAAACACAGTATTTTCACGTGCATGATCTCGATGGAGACCCTAGCCGCAACAATTTGTAAGTAAAACGAATCATCAATGAAGGCGACAATGAAGTCGACATTAGAACTTGACATAAATTGGAAATTTATGAGCTTAAAGCAAATTAGACATGGCTAGATTGGCTAAAAAAGAAAGCACTTCTACAACCACACAAATAACCATCAGCTAGCTATCTTTGGTCATAGTGCAATTCCTACTTTTCCCGAATGAATGAGCTGATCTGTTAAAACCAGGACTTTCTAAGTTCACATCATCCATTTGGCCTTTTCAGTTAAAAAAGCTAAAGAAGCATATGTGTTTTGATTATGGCGACATGAAACTGTAGAAAATAGTCATTTTGCTATCAACAAAGCAATAATTAATCACAAAATGTTCTAAGGTTTGTAGCATCGAATTAAGCAGTACGTTCAGAGAACAATACACTCTACTTGCCTTGCTCGTTCACCTGAACCAACTGCTATGGGGAGGTCTGCAGAAGCGCCGTGGTAGAAGACCACTGGCACTCGGCCAGCGACTTCACGCGCGCGGCGACAACGGAGTTCCTGCTGGGAAGAACGTGTGCTTGCTATGTTGGTTAAATCGACAAATCCCCTAAATCAGCATCTGCGGAGTGCCCGATGTTGTGGTCAGTTGCTTGTATGAGCTATAGGCTATAGCTAGGTGGATCTTGCTCTAACTATAGTAATTCTGATTTCATCAGGCAACTTGTTCCTCAGCATTCTTTATAGACTTTCAGTCTAGCGTTCTGCGAGGAGCCGGAACAACAGCCCGTTTGCCTACCACCGCATGACCAGACCCCTGTCCATGTCCTGCAGCTTCACCTGGGAGTAGCAGCAGGGCGGGGTCGCCGTGTAGGACAACGACGGCTGGGACCTGGGAGTAGTCGGATAGCGGCGGAGATATGTATGATGGCGGCGGCGATATGTATGATGACGGCGGCTTGGGAGTTCTGTCCGCCGTGAAGCACATCCCAGTAGCGGGGAAGGTCAACCAGGTCAGGACGGCGGCGGCGATGTGTATGACTAGGTCGGGCCTGATGACCCTCGATCTAGTTTGCAAGTTCTTGATCTAGTCACCGGAGTACTTGATCTGTCCCCCGTGAAGCACGTCCCAGTCGCGGGGAAGGTCAACCAGGTCATCAGGTTGCTCTATCTGTCCATCCTCTCACGATGGCGTGAGCATCTCTGGCCTCCTTTTCCAGTTAGGACCGCCTCTACTCAGAAGTCAGCAAGAAACACCACCACGAGCTCCATCGTTTGCTGCTTCGCCTACCTGGACCCCGACCCAACCCCAGACCAACTCCCAGCGCAGCTTTCCCAACCTAGAAGGTGCCCCTTCCGCCCCCTCCTCTCTGCCGCAGCGCACACCCGGCGCCCCTCCTAGGTGACGGGCGTTTTGTGGTGCCGTCACCACGGCCGCCGTGCCCGCCGCCAGGGCGGTCGACGCCGACGTCTGCAACGCCTGCGTCATGCCCGAGCTGCCCACGGAAATCCGCCCGTTCAGCTCCACAACCCTCCTCTCCGGCGTATAGAACGGGTCCTGGATGGCGCCATCCATCGGAGTCCATCTCGAGCTTCTCCATCGCCACCAGCCCACCACGGCACCACACCCCACCACTGCTTGAGAGGCGGGAGGGGATAGGATTCAGAGGCTAAAATGAAAACTTCCTAAATTGTTTGGACTGCGGGTTCATTACTATATTTTTTAGGGGCTAAAACGCAAGACGGAGCGACGCATGGACGAACCTACCATCGATCCCAATTTTATTCGTAGAGATATCAACTTGACATAGTATCAATATTCATCGGATCCCAACAAACACAATATGTAGAATTACACAACGATGATCTTGATCATGATAGGCAGCTCACAAGATCTAAACATGAAGCACAAGGAGGAGACGACAACCATCTAGCTACTGCTATGGACCCGTAGTCCAAGGTAGACTACTCACGCATCACTCTGGAGGTAGGCATGGTGATGACGGTGGCGGCTTGCAGTATGTTTCATGGAAATTGATTGGGCCCTTAGGTTTTCCCATCGAGGGGAATATATAGGCGGAAGGGTGGCGTTAGGAGGTGGACCAGGGGCCCACACCTGCCCCTAGCGTGGCCTGGGGGTGGCCAGCGCCATGGGGTGGCGTGGCCGCCTCCTGGCTCCCCTCCATCTCAGCTTTGGAATCCGTCACGCTTTGGAAAAAATAGGAACTTTGGCTTTTCTTTCGTCCAATTCCGAGAATATTTCCTGTGTACCTTTTCTGAAAAACAAAAACAGCTGAAAATAGGGAACCGGCACTATGGCATCTCGTTAGTAGGTTAGTTCTGGAAAATGCATAAAAACCCCACGAAGTGTAACAAAACACAAAGCAAATGGTGTATAAATCAGCATGGAGCATCAAAAATTATAGATACGTTTGAGACGTATCAGGGTGGACCCGCACCACCAGGTGGTGTGGACACTTCCTGGCCCTCCTCCGTCTCTGCTTTGTACTCCGTCTCGTGTCGGGGAAAATAGGAAATTTGGGCTTTGTTTCATCCAATTCTGAGAATATTTCCTTTGTAACTTTTCTGAAACATAAAAATAGCAGAAAATAGGAACTGGCACTGTGGCATCTTGTTAATAGGCTAGTTCTAGAAAATGTATAAAAATGACACGAAGTGTAAACAAAACATAAAGCAATTGGTGTAAAACAAGCATGGAGCATCAAAAATCATAGATACGTTTTCAACGTATCAAGCATCCCCAAGCTTAACTCCTGCTCGTCCTCGAGTAGGTAAGTGATAACAAAACAATAATTTTTTAGGTGACATGCACCAACACAATCTTGATCAACTTAAGGTAAAGCATTGCATGCTGAGATCAAAGTACTCTAAACATGGGCATAATAGATATAATTCTAACCATAGAACTTAGCAACCATGTTACAATATGAAAAGAAACACAAACAAAAGATCATGAGTAATAATGCATTGAAAGGTGTATGTTTGTTTGAAGCATATAGAAAACATAGCAAGGTGGTATTCAGCTTGTCCCTCATGGAGTAGCAAAACATAAATGCATAGGACACCTTCAAAGTTCAAGAGGGTGACTAGACACAAATAATTTGAGAACAAGCAATACCATAATCATGAATCAATCAATAATAAATTTTGGGACCATGCACATTATACTCAGAATGACAACTATGCTCTCTTGAAAGATGCTCCAAGAACAACATATAGCATATGAAGCAATAAAAATATAGTGTCTTGAAAGATGACCTGATATTTTTGTTGATGAAGAAGGGGGTGCCTTGGGCATCCCCATGCTTTGATGCTTGTAATTCTAAGATATTTCTTGGGGTGACATGGGCATCCCCAAGCTTGAGCTTTTGTCCATCCTTCATCTCATCTCATCATTCTCCTTTCCCTACACTTGACAACTTCCTTCATACAAAACTTCACACAATTCTTATTAGCAACATTAGTGTATGCAAGATAGTAGATCCACTTTTGGTTCAGTTTCAACTCAAGTACAACACTTATTAACACATTAGCTACTTTAGCAACTTCTTCTAAAAGGTCCATGATCAAAAGAACTAAAAAAAGAGATCAAGAGGCAAATGCAAATAGTGGCAGAAATCTGTCAATACAGAACAACAGGTAAAGATCAATTTTTTCAAAACTCTTCTGTTGCTCAAATCGAAAAGTGCAAAACTAATTAAAGTTATATAATAACATGGGGCATGTGCACAAGAAATCGCAGATCAAAAAGACGTTCTGGGAATTTTCACGAATTTTTACAGTGAAGCGCAGAAATCTATTTCGGGACAGCAGCTTCCCCAAATCTTACCTTCCTCGAATTAGAGGTTCTTCTTGGCACAAAAACGAAATAAAAATGATAAGGAGAGGTTATTACAGTAGTAACAACTTCCAAGACTCAAAAAAAAGAAAATTTACTGAAAAGAAAACATTAGGTTATCTTCCAAGAGTGCTTTTCTCTTAACGCCTTTGAGCTAGGCGTAGTAATTTGAGAAGATGCTCACATAAGTGCCAGAAAAGAGCTTAAGGCAAAGGCGCCAGAAAAGAACTTGAAGCAAGAGAGAGCATCAAAAAGCAAATATGAAACACATTTAAGTCTAACCCAGTTCCTATGCATAGGAATCTTGTAAGAAAATAAATCAAAGAAACACATAGTAACAAGCATAGGAAAGAAAACATGTGCAACTTCAAGATTTTCAACATAAAGAGGGGAAACTTAATATTGTTGAGATGCATAAAACCGTGTTTCCCTCTCTCATAATAAATTTTAGTTGCATCATGAATAAAATTAAGAATATAACTATCATATAAAACATTCTTATCATGAGCCACATGCATAAAAGAATTAATACTCTCCACATAAACATAGTCATTCTTATTAATCGTAGTAGAGCAAATTCAACAACATAGCTATCAATATTATTCTCATCACCATAATCATCAAATATAGGAGGCATATTATAATCATACCTTACTTTCTCCTCAATAGTAGATGGACTGAAAATATCATACTCATCATTGTAATCATCATATATCAGAGGCATAGTATCATCAAAGTAAACTTTCTCCTCCATGCTTGGGGGACTAAAAATATCATGCTCATCAAAACTGGCTTCCCCAAGCTTAGACTTTTCCATAGCATTAGCAATAATGGTGTTCAAAGAGTTCATACTAATAACATTGCTATTAGCATGCAAGTAAAGTTCCATAGGTTTTTTAATTTTCTCTTCAAACACTTGATGTCCTAACTCAACATAAATACTATAAAGCTCTCTAATTTTGTTGTTGTTTTCCATTAAGCCTAACTAGTGAAAATAAAAATAAGAAACAAAAAGATATAATTGCAGAGTCTAAAGGAAATAACTTCGAGCACTCACATACCAGCAACAGTACTAGAAGATAGCTTAGTAGCCAGAAGATGTGAGTATCTTTTACCTTACCTCCCCGGCAACAGCGCTAGAAAAGAGCTTGGCGCGTGGTTGACGTGGGAGGTTATTCTTCTTCAATCCTCTGGCAAAAACTATCTAGGATGTGAGTAACTTTTACCTTTCCTCCCTGGCAATGGCGCCAGAAAAGAGTTTGATGTCTACGTGTAACATCCCAAGATTTTATCAAATTTTGGGGTAAAATTTTTGTGCTTGTTTTGTTTGTATTGATTGAAATTTCACAAGGATTTAAAACTTTTTGAGTTTATTGAAAAGCTTATGACAAAAACTATCTCAAACTTTCTAATAATTCTTGAAGAACCTCTTTGAGGAAATGAAAGTTTCCAAATTATTATTTTTGCACGCAATTCTATGCAAGCTTGCTTGCAAAGAAATGAATTACAAAATGTGTATTTTATTAAAGGGTGCACTTTTAAAACTATATTTGAAAATGGATCTCAAAATGTTATTTATAAAATATATGCTTTGATTTCAAAAGGTTTTTTTTTCAAAACCCTAATTCTATTTTGGTTATGCAAGCAAAGCCTTTTTGCTAAATTTATAAAGCCTTTTTGAAAATCTTGTTGTATACTGAAAACTAGTTTTCTTACTGTTTTAAAACATTGTGCTTATTTTAAGAAAAAATTAGGAATTTGTTTGAATTGATTTGGTGCCTTTTTGCAAAAGATATAAAGAAAAGAGAAAAGGAAAAAGAAAAGAGAAAAAAGAACAAAGAACAAAAAAAATAAAAACATAAAAGAAGGCCGGGGTGTCCCTTCCGGCCTAGCCCCACATGTGGCCTGCGGCCCAGCAAGGTTGGATCCCGAAAGGGTACCGTCGTCCCTCCTTTCTCCCGCTGACATCCCTATCCCACATGTCAGTATCGCCTTCCTCCTCTGGCCACAGTCCTTCTCCCACACGGCTACTCTCCTAGCCGTCCATTGCCTCCGCTCGGCCGAAGCCATAACCCCTCCTCCAAGACTCGGCGCCCTTAAATAGCCCCCTGACCCCCTCTTCTTTCTCCTTTCTTTTCTCTCGCGAAATCCTCTCCAAGACGACGAATTCCTCGTCGGAGAACCGCAGATGGCATCGCCAATCTTCGACGATTCCTACCCGGTCGGCCATCCCCGCGCCCTTCTTCTCCCCCTAACCTCCTTCCCTCGACCCGGCGCACCTCCCTGACCCCTTTTCCTCATTTTATCCACAGCGAATCGACACACTCATCCACGACCGAAGCAAACCGATGCCCCATCTCGCCTCCAGCCGCCTTCCCACGCCGTTGCAGGGAGCAAACGATGACGACACCACTCTCGAGCTCACCGAGGTAATTCCCACACTGTCCGCCTATCTGCCAGCCCCAGGAACCCCCAGAGCATCACCAACGTCCACCATCTGGCCGCAGACCTTGATGGCGATGACCAGAAACCCTAGCCGGTAAGAATCTTCTCCTCTTTCTCCTCTCGACCGTCGGATCTCGATCGAACGGAGCAGAACAGATCACTTATGCGAAATGGTATGGATCAATCTGATCCCTCCGATCCACATTTAATCTAATGGCCCAGAGGGTGAATCCGCATGAACAGGTATCCTCCAATGAGGTGGCGCCATGTGTCAGCCCCCAGATCAAACAGATTTTCAAATTAGAGTTTTGAATCAGATTTTGTCTGAATCTTGTAAAATTCATAACTTTCAAATTGTGCATCCAAAATTTACAAACTTTATGTCTATGGAAAGCTAAGAAGGTGCAGAATCTATTAGGCAATAAAATTTCATAGTTTCTGTATTCAAATTGAATACATTTTCAAACTGAATCAAATCCTTCTGCCACACCAATAAATTCATATCTTTTGTTCTATGCATCCAAAAATTGCAAATTTGTAGTATTTGGAATCCTCTAATCATGTAGAACATCATAGAATCAAGAAACATCAAAGTTGATACGTGCACACACTTTGTGCATTCAAATTTAGCCAAATCACTAATTTGATCATAACTTGAGTTCAAAAATATATTTTAGAATGAATCCAATTGCAGTAGCTTTGTTTTACTGTAATCTATTATAGTGACCTCACCTTTTAAAGATGACGATCCCTATGTTTTTAAGTGCTAGTCCCTAGATCAAACGCTAGCACACATAGTGTAAGATGTAATATGAAGAAACAAGGTCATTTTATTACATCGCATGATCCAGCAATTACATAAAGGAATTTTACAATGCTCTTAGCATAAAGCTTTCAGAGTTTACAAAGAAATCAAAACAGCATGGAGTCCTTCTTCTTCATGTGCCACAGGCGAACATGCTGTGGATAGACTCGTAACCCTGTCGTACCTTTCTTATCATCAGAAACCTGCAACATGAAACGTTGCAGCCACAAAGGGTCAATACACTTGAATTGTATTGGCAAGATGTCATTGTTTGGTGGACACAATTGGAACCTAACACTTAAATGAATATTTGGCTAGGTGGAGCTTCAGGCCTATTTGCGCTAAGCAATTTTATCCTATCATTTTCTTGAAGCAAAACTTTTAGCTGGACAACTTGACTTGGGTGATCTACCCCTGTAGCCACAGGCCGTAGTTATCGTACGGGACACACTGGTCGATAGATACCTGCATCAAATGTCAAAACCTCAATTACTACATATGGACAACTTGGTTTGGGTGAACCATTCCTGCAGACACTGGCACATAGACATGGCACAGGAACTGCTAGCCAATAGACACTTGCACCAATTGCCATATTCCCAGTACAACCCACAAGTTTTAATTTTAAGAAGTTGGCATGATGAGATCCTTGAATAGCTTCAAAATCATGTCGCTCAAAATTGTCCGTAACCGGGGACACGGCTAAGTACTTAGTATTAACCCTCTGCAGAGGTGGTGCACTTTTCCCACAAGACTCAGTCAACCTCTTTTGCCATGATGCTCATTTTGCTCAAATGGCCAAGTGAAGACCAAGACGAGACCTTTCAGAGGCAATCCCTTAGACCAACCCGGACGCGCTCCCAAATACCAGCCTCTGTCCGTCTGGCTGAGTTCTCGCAACTTAGTTAGTCAAGACAGAGCCCATATGACTCGTGGTTGCACTGGAAGCTTCACGACATTGAACATCTCCAATCTCTTTGTTCCTGGATGGCCGTCCACAAGTGAGATACACCTGCTGGTTCAGAGGTTCGACGACATGACCCCAGGGAACCACTCAACACAAATCCATTCTTACCACTTTCCACCCAGGAATTTTATTAACTTAGTTGTTTTCTTTGGTTTTTGCAAAACAATGGTTTTCAACACTTAGGCAAAACATGTGATAACCCTTCCCACAATAAGTGTAAGGCAACCTATAGCAGCAGTAGTTCTATTAGGAGATGCAAAAGCTAGACATAAGCTAGACAAAAGACTTAGCATAAAATCATAGCCGTTAAGACGTAAACTTATAAAAACACCTACACATGCATCTTCTACAAGAAAGCTACAAGTGATAATACTTTTGTAGGACGGGGAGATGATGACACTTGCCTTAGTAATTTTCTGAAGATTGTACTTCTCCTAATCAACACACATAGCTCTCCGTACAACTATAAGATAGAAATGATTCACAACATAAATACACCATCCAAGGCAACATAATCAAACAAGACAACAAAGGTGTTTATTTGATTTAGCTTAGTCTTGTTTTGTCTTAGTGATATTTGGACAAAAGATTGGGCATGGAGTTCGTTTGTTAGGGATGGAGAGCTTTGGCTAAGTCAAGGACTTAAGATTGGTGGGGGTTTTCTAGATTGTTAAGAGGTGTTAACACTTAGTAAAAATAGCCTCAAGGAGATTTTTAGGCTTGGTTTGAGAAGATGGATAAATAAATTCTAAGTCATGAGGTCTAACACTATCATCTTCTTTGACTCGAGGTTCTCTTCTCTTGATCTTCTTCTTTGACTTCAACTCCTTGTCTTCTCTTCAACTTCTGGTTTGGCCTTCAACTTCATGTCTTCTCTTCAACTTCCTCTTCATGGTCATGATATGGGAAAACTTCTATGCCGTAGTGTTGGAGGGGTAGTCAAAAATACTTAGAAGAATTTTGGGTAAGAGGGAATTGATAGTTTTGCACTTGGGCAAGAATAGAGAGTAGATTTTGACTAAGTTATGATAGATTTGATGTGGTCATTAGGACTTAGGATTATTCACACCATTTGCATAGTGGAACAAAAAAAAATAGCACAATGTGCATGATAGGAATGTGGGATTTGATATTTGCAAGGTGTTTCAAATAACACAATTCTAGCAAAAAGGATGTGCTAAAGGTGTTGACTTTGAATACCTAAGATATGTGTGTGAAGTGTTCTGGTGGTTTTATAATATCAAGATATTCAATTTTGCAAAAGGAATTATGCCTAAATTAATTATAGAATTAAATCTAGGAAGAAAATACTCAAATCTCCATTTGAATTTGAATACTTGATAAAATTGGTTCAAATAATTTGTGTAGTAGTTCTACTGGATAGAGGATAGCAATAAGATCCATTTGCAAAAAGAATCAATTGGAAAGTATTTATAGAATTTGAACTATATCAAAATTACTCAAACTCACATATTCAAATTTGAATATTTTGAAATATTTGGAAAGTGAGATTTTATTTCCGAAGTGTGTTCTACACATTTTTAGGAATCCAGAGTCATATTATTTGCTATTTTTGGATCTGTGGTTCAGAAGATATGATTTTCCAAAGTTTCAACACAAATCTGGCTATTTTCTAAATCGATTTTCTATTTAAACGAGGGGCTGGCCACATGGCGAGTTGTGATTGGCCGGTACCAGTTCGGTCGGATCGTGGCTGTGAGACGTCGGATCTTATGAGATCTGGATGATCCAGATCTGGCTATACCTGTTCGATTAGTGATCTAATCTGCATCGCTGGATCTAGATCTGATGGCGAGAAAATAAAAGGAGGGGAGATGCTCACTACGGCTAGGGTTCCGATCACCGACGGGGACTCCGACGGCTCTGGAGATCTCGGTGAGGTAGCTACCATGGTTTTCTTGACCAAAGAAGGTGACGACGGTGTTCCACTTGATGCGTCGGAGATGATGGCGAGACGACGGTGTCGGGGGTTTCCTGGAACAGAGGTGAGGCACGGCTAGAGATTAATGGCGGGTCGGGGTTGCTCCGGGCGTGATGGAGCATGATGATTGCAGGGAGTATTAGAAGGAGGCGATTTTACCAGGAGATTCAGAACGGAGAGGCGAGATCGGTGGCGCAGTCTGCAAGCTCGTGGTGCTTCGGTTCTCTACAGATTGGTCGCCGGAGTTGCGGTCGCGGGCGGTGGCGTCTGGTAGAGGATGAACTCGTCGATCTAGCACGTTTTTGAGCAAAGCAAGGTGTCTGTAAGATGCTAAAGAATATGGGAACGATGTTGGCGCAGACTATAGTTTACGGGGATGACAGAGCTTACCAGCAATCGAGGAATTTCTCGGCGGCAGTGACAGATCGGCGTGGGGTGATTCGTGCAGCCTGGCGGCTCTGGAGTTGGGAGAAAAGAGGGGAAATGGAGAGGAGATGGAGGCTCTTATATAGGCACGAGCGGGGAGTCAGATTAGGATGGGAATCGGGCGAATTGAAGCGAGGAAATCACGGAGTCTCTGGGCGAGATATCCGGACGGAGGTTGATGACGATGACGTGGCCTGAGAGCTGGGCCTCGCCTGTAAGTGAGAGAAGAAGAAAAAGGGATGTACCGATTCGGGAATCTGTTGGGCCGCAGGCCTGATTTGGTTCTGCGCCGAATCGTTGCCCGGGGGCCCTTTTCTAGTTTTTTCTTCTTCTCTCTTTTTCCTTTTTCTGTTTTTCTATTTCTTCCATAACTTCTTCAAATTTGGTCCAAATTGGTTCAAACCAATTTCTAAAAATTTATAAGATTCAAGGCAACAAGTGCGGACAGTAAGAAACATGTTTTCATAATAGAAAAAGATTTTTTATTAAAACTTTATAAATTAGCCAAAGAGCTTATTTGCATAAAAGAAAATTGTTTGAAAATAATCCTTTTAAATTCAGAGATTAAACTTTATAAAAATAGTTTTGAAATTTATTTTCAAACATTCCTTTGGCATAGCAAACTTTATTTGATATAAACCTTTTATAAATGTTACCTTGCATTGAGTTTGCATAGGTTTGGGTAAATGCAAATTTAATATTTTGAGAAATCTATTTTCTCAAAGTAGTTCTTCAAGGAATAAAAGAAAGACTGAAATGGTTTTCTAATAAGGTTTTTGAATAAAGCAAAAAAAATTAATTCCTTGTGAAATTTTAATCAATACAATATACATGGTTCCTATTTTATTTATTTTCACATTCCAAAATTTTGGGATGTGACAGACTACCACCCTTAAAAGAAATCTCGTCCCGAGATTTGGAGAGGCTAGAAGGAAGATAGGTTTGGGGTTACCAGGTGGGCTACCACCCTTAAAAGAAATTTTGGTAGGTAGTCTAGGTCTTTGGGTTCAGACTGGGCACACCTTGGACATGCCTTGGCACTGGGTCATCTTTTGTACCATATGTTGCTTCTACCTTTATTTCCAATAGGTGGGTGTCTATTCTCACACCATAGCATCAATTCTTCTTCAGGATGGCATTGAGTATAACTTCCTCCATTATAGAGCTTCTGTACAACAAGGTAGTTGTTGAACTACTTTGGACACTGAAGAGTCACTCTTTGGGTCAATCAGAAGACCAAGTTGAGTGTTCTCATAGCTTCTTTTCATACCCTTATTTGATCTTCATAGACTTGCAAGTCATCTTCAACGGTAAGCTTGTGGTTCATCCTCACCATATTCCTACATCTTGGCAATACTTTGCCTATTATAAGGGTACAATATCTTATCCTCCTAGGGTTCAGGTTTAACATTGTCATCTCTCTTGTAGGTATGTCTCTCTAGATTTACCATTCTTCATTACAAGAGCGAACAATTTGAGTAGTCATCATGGGGGCCAATCCATAACACACCCAATCATTGCCTTGTATTTCAGTTTCGTACATCTCGTATACTAACTCTTGGTCAACCTCACTAGTTTTGACAAAAGATTCTATGGATATTGAACCCATGTTTCAATTGTTGAGATTTTTAGAAAACAAATCTATCGATCCTTAGCTAGTGGTTTGCGTAAACTCTCATATGGTAAAATCTCTTAGCTTGCAGATCCTTCGGTTTGCCATCTCTTGTTCTATGCATATTATTCTTGATGCTGAGCATCTTTAGCTGGAGCTGATAATGTTGTTGTCTTCATGGAGGGTTGTCAAGAAAACACTCGTTTGGGTTTGAATAAAGATGAGTAGATAGAGGGGATCTAAAGAGAATTCCTACCCCAAACACAACAGATCAAGGCAATTCATATTACAATCAAGATCTAACAAGCATTTGTCACATCAAGCAACATCATTCAACCGCAAACAAACTAATATGGTCATACCACAATTTGTTATGATCATAACGTACTACGATGTCGTTCTTACATAGATCTTAAATGGGGGTCCAACTAAAGCTTCTTGGATGTCTTCCAGGTAGTAGTCTACTCCTTTCATCTTTGGGGTCCTTCTAGGTGTTGTGCAGTCTATACTCGAGTCTTTCTCCAAGCTCTTTGATAGCTTCCATGTAGTGCTTCTTGCAGAGTCGAGGAATAATATATGGAGCATCAGTCTCTTCTTGATGTTTTTATGAGATATGAACTCTAAAGAAAGGAGAATATTTTTGAAGATGGAAGTAGATGGGAATGGAAGAAGTTAAAATTGCAAACACCCCTTTAATAAAATCTAAAACAGTTAGATTTTCATCCTAGGGTCTTTCATCTCTCATCTTCTTGTGCTTCTCTTGAATCATGAACTTATCTTCTTGCTCCTAGAATGTCGCATCCTTCAGTTGGGCAGGTAGCTCATCATTTGCTAAATAGTTCGTTGGTCCTATTGTTATGAAGATCCTTCGTGAGAGTTTCTAAGTCCTAGAACTATTGATGCAGAAGCTTCCTCCCTTTGGTGATTGCTCGATCTAACTTGTTGACGATGTTGAGAAGACGAGTTCCGAAGCAGGTGGATCTTGAAGTCCTTAGAGATGTCAAGGCTTAAGCTCTTTGTCCTTGAGTTGAAATGAAGAGAAATAGAGACAAAAATGACTAAGGGAAGAGTTTACGAGATAATGAGTGTGTAAATTTTTAACTTAGAAATAAAAGCAACTCCTATATTTCTAAGGGGTTTTTGTCCAATCCTAGGGTTACGAACCTAAGGGCAACGCAATGCTCTGATACCATTTGTAGTGACCTCACCTTTTAAAGATGACGATCCCTGTGTTTTTTAGTGCTAGTCCCTGGATCAAACGCTAGCACACATAGTTTAAGATGTAATATGAAGAAACAAGGTCATTTTATTACATCGCATGATCCAGCAATTACATAAAGGAATTTCACAATGCTCTTAGCATAAAGCTTTCAGAGTTTACAACGAAATCAAAACAGCATGGAGTCCTTCTTCTTCATGTGCCACAGGCGAACATGCTGCGGATAGACTCCTAACCCTGTCGTACCTTTCTTATCATCAAAAACCTGCAACATGAAATGTTGCAGCCACAAAGGGTCAATACACTTGAATTGTATTGGCAAGATGTCATTGTTTGTTGGACACAATTGGAACCTAACACTTAAATGAATATTTGGCTAGGTGGAGCTTCAGGCCTATTTGCGCTAAGCAATTTTATCCTATCATTTTCTTGAAGCAAAACTTTTAGCTGGACAACTTGACTTGGGTAATCTACCCCTGTAGCCACAGGCCGTAGTTATCGTACGGGACACACTGGTTGATAGATACCTGCATGAAATGTCAAAACCTCAATTACTACATATGGACAACTTGGTTTGGGTGAACCATTCCTGCAGACACTGGCACATAGACATGGCATGGGAACTGCTAGCCAATAGACACTTGCACCAATTGCCATATTCCCAGTTCAACCCACAAGTTTTAATTTTAAGAAGTTGGCTTGATGAGATCCTTGAATAGCTTCAAAATCATGTCGCTCAAAATTTTCCATAACCGGGGACATGGCTAAGTACTTAGTTTTAACCCTCTGCAGAGGTGGTGCACTTTTCCCACAAGACTCAGTCAACCTCTTTTGCCATGATGTTCATTTTGCTCAAATGGCCAAGTGAAGACCAAGACGAGACCTTTCAGAGGCAATCCCTCAGACCAACCCGGATGCGCTCCCAAATATCACCCTCTGTCCGTCTGGCTGAGTTCTCGCAACTTAGTTAGTCAAGACAGAGCCCATATGACTCATGGTTGCACTGGAAGCTTCACGACATTGAACGTCTCCAATCTCTTTGTTCCTGGGTGGCCGTCCACAAGTAAGATACACCTGCTGGTTCAGAGGTTCGACAACATGACCCCAGGGAACCACTCAACACAAATCCATTCTTACCACTTTCCACCCAGATATTTCATTAACTTAGTTGTTTTCTTTGGTTTTTGCAAAACAATGGTTTTCAACACTTAGCGAAAACATGTGATAACCCTTCCCACAATAAGTGTAAGGCAACCTATAGCAGCAGTAGTTCTATTAGGAGATGCAAAAGCTAGACATAAGCTAGACAAAAGACTTAGCATAAAATCATAGCCGCTAAGACGTAAACTTATAAAAACACCTACACATGCATCTTCTACAAGAAAGCTACAAGTGATAATACTTTTGTAGGACGGGGAGATGATGACACTTGCCTTAGTAATTTTCTGAAGATTGTACTTCTCCTAATCAACACACGTAGCTCTCCATACAACTATAAGATAGAAAAGATTCACAACATAAACACACCATCCAAGGCAACATAATCAAACAAGACAACAAAGGTGTTTATTTGATTTAGCTTAGTCTTGTTTTGTCTTAGTGATATTTGGACAAAAGATTGGGCATGGAGTTCGTTTGTTAGGGATGGAGAGCTTTGGCTAAGTCAAGGACTTAAGATTGGTGGGGGTTTTCTAGATTGTTAAGAGGTGTTAACACTTAGTAAAAATAGCCTCAAGGAGATTTTTAGGCTTGGTTTGAGAAGATGGATGAATAAATTCTAAGTCATGAGGTCTAACACTATCATCTTCTTTGACTCGAGGTTCTCTTCTCTTGATCTTCTTCTTTGACTTCAACTCCTTGTCTTCGCTTCAACTTCTGGTTTGGCCTTCAACTTCATGTCTTCTCTTCAACTTCCTCTTCATGGTCTTGATATGGGAAAACTTCTACGCCGTAGTGTTGGAGGGGTAGTCAAAAATACTTAGAAGAATTTTCGGTAAGAGGGAATTGATAGTTTTGCACTTGGGCAAGAATAGAGAGTAGATTTTGACTAAGTTATGATAGATTTGATGTGGTCATTAGGACTTAGGATTATTCACACCATTTGCATAGTGGAACAAAAAAAAATAGCACAATGTGCATGATAGGAATGTGGGATTTGATATTTGCAAGGTGTTTCAAATAACACAATTCTTGCAAAAAGGATGTGCCAAAGGTGTTGACTTTGAATACCTAAGATATGTGTGTGAAGTGTTCTGGTGGTTTTATAATATCAAGATATTCAATTTTGCAAAAGGAATTATGCCTAAATTAATTATAGAATTAAATCTAGGAAGAAAATACTCAAATCTCCATTTAATTTGAATACTTGATAAAATTGGTTCAAATAATTTGTGCAGTAGTTCTACTGGATAGAGGATAACAATAAGATCCATTTGCAAAAAGAATCAATTGGAAAGTATTTATAGAATTTGAACTATATCAAAATTACTCAAACTCACATATTCAAATTTGAATATTTTGAAATATTTGGAAAGTGAGATTTTATTTCCGAAGTGTGTTCTACACATTTTTAGGAATCCGGAGTCATATTATTTGCTATTTTTGGATCTATGGTTTAGAAGATATGATTTTCCAAATTTTAGCACAAATATGGCTATTTTCTAAATCGATTTTCTATTTAAACGAGGGGCTGGCCACGTGGCGAGTTGTGATTGGCCGGTACCGGTTCAGCCGGATCATGGCTGTGAGACGTCGGATCTTATGAGATCTGGACGATCCAGATCTAGCTATACCTGTTCGATTAGTGATCTAATCTGTATCGCTGGATCTAGATCTGACGGCGAGAAAATAAAAGGAGGGGAGATGCTCACTGCGGCTAGGGTTCCGATCACCGGCGGGGACTCCGGTGGCTCTGGAGATCTCGGCGAGGTAGCTACCATGGTTTTCCTGACCAAAGAAGGTGACGACGGTGTTCCACTTGATGTGTCGGAGATGATGGCGAGACGACGGCGTCGGGGGTTTCCTGGAACAGAGGTGAGGCACGGCTGGAGATTAATGGCGGGTCGGGATTGCTCCGGGCGTGATGGAGCATGATGATTGCAGGGAGTATTAGAAGGAGGCAATTTTACTAGGAGATTCAGAACGGAGAGGCGAGATCGGTGGCGCAGTCTGCAAGCTCGTGGTGCTCCGGTTCTTTGCAGATTGGTCGCCGGAGTTGCGGTCGCGGGCGATGGCGTCTGGTAGAGGATGAACTCGTCGATCTGGCACGTTTTTGAGCAAAGCAAGGTGTCTGTAAGATGCTAAAGAATATGGGAATGATCTTGGCGCAGACTATAGGTCACGGGGATGACAGAGCTTACCAGCAATCGAGGAATTTCTCGGCGGCAGTGACAGATCGGCGTGGGGTGATTTGTGCAGCCTGGCGGCTCTGGAGTTGGGGGAAAAGAGGGGAAATGGAGAGGAGATGGAGGCGCTTATATAGGCACGAGCGGGGAGTCAGATTAGGACGGGAATCGGGCGAATTGAAGTGAGGAAATCACGCAGTCTCCGGGCGAGATATCCGGATGGTGGTTGATGACGATGATGTGGCCTGAGAGCTGGGCCCCGCCTGTAAGTGAGAGAAGAAGAAAAATGGATGTACCGATTTGGGAATCTGTTGGGCCGCAGGCCTGATTTGGTTCTGGGCCGAATCGTTGCCCGGGGGCCTTTTTCTAGTTTTTTCTTCTTCTCTCTTTTTCCTTTTTCTATTTTTCTATTTCTTCCATAACTTCTTCAAATTTGGTCCAAATTGGTTCAAACCAATTTCTAAAAATTTCTAAGATTCAAGGCAACAAGTCCGGACAGTAAGAAATATGTTTTCATAATAAAACAAGATTTTTAATTAAAACTTTATAAATTAGCCAAAGAGCTTATTTGCATAAAAGAAAATTGTTTGAAAATAATCCTTTTAAATTCAGAGATTAGACTTTATAAAAATAGTTTTGAAATTTATTTTCAAACATTCCTTTGGCATAGCAAACTTTATTTGATATAAACCTTTTATAAATGTTCCCTTGCATTGAGTTTGCATAGGTTTGGGTAAATGCAAATTTAATATTTTGAGAATTCTATTTTCTCAAAGTAGTTCTTCAAGGAATAAAAGAAAGACTGAAATGGTTTTCTAATAAGGTTTTTGAATAAAGCAAAAAGTTTTAATTCCTTGTAAAATTTCAATCAATACAACATACATGGTTCCTATTTTATTTATTTTCACATTCCAAAATTTTGGGATGTGACATCTATTCAGTAGCATCACTTCCCAATTTTCTTGAACCACTTCACCATTATTCAAATTCAAATATGTGGATTTGAGTATTTTACTTCATAGATTAATTCTATTTCTTTTCAGCTTATTTCTTTCTACAATAGTAAATCCTATGATCATAGCTAGCTATCAAAGTTCATCTTGACACTACCTTGACCCATGTCATATCTATCTAAATCACACTTGTTTAGCTCACTGATATGTCTCTAACGTATCCACAATTTTTGATGCTCCATACTTGTTTTTACACCATTTGCTTAGTGTTTCGTTACACTTTGTGGCATTTTTATGCATTTTCCAAAACTAACCTATTAACGAGATGCCACAGTGCCAGTTCCCTGTATTCTGCTATTTTTGTGTTTCAGAAAAGTTACACAGGAAATATTCTCGGAATTGGACAAAACAAAAGCCAGACGTCCATATATTTACCGAAGCTTCCAGAGAACCAAAGAGGAGAGAGAAAGGAGCCACAAGGCGGCCACACCACCAGGGGGCACGGCCTGCCCCTGGCCCGCGCTGGCCTGTGGTGTGGGCCCCCTGGTCCACTTCTGACGCTGCCCCTTCGCCTATAAAGACCCCCTGACAGGAAAAACCTAAACACCCGATCACTTTTCCAGAAACACATCGCGATCCGCCGCCGTCGTCGACCCAAGATCGGGAGGGTCCAGAAGCTCTTGCCGGCACCCTGCCAGAGAGGGAAATCGCCACCGGAGGTCTTCTTCATCGCCATGCTTGCCTCCGGCGCGATGAGTGAGTAGTCTACCTTGGACTATGGATCCATAGCAGTAGCTAGTTGGTTGTCTTCTCCACCATGTGATTCATGTTTAGATCCCGTGAGCTGCCTTACATGATCGAGATCACCGTTATGTAATTCTACATGTTGTGTTTGTTGGGATCCGATGAATATTAGTAGCTAGTTGGGTATTTATGCTCGATAGTGGGTTCATGCCTCTATTTAATCTAGGGGAGTGACAGAAACCTCTAAAGTTGTAGATGTGCTGTTGCTACTAGGGGGAAAACAACATTCATATGCTCGAGGGCATATGCTTTGTTTACATTACACACTTTGCTTAATGCAGTTATCTGTTGTTCGCAACTTAATACTTGTGGAGTTCTCGGATTGATTCGCCACAAGTGGATTATTAGTCATAGATGCAGTTGGATGGCGGTCTATGTATCTTGTTGTAATGCCCAGAGTAAATCTCATGGTGATCCTCTTGACATATCACGTTGTCTTTATTCTATCAATTGCCCAACTGTAATTTGTTTACCCAGCATGTGTTATTTTATCTTATGGAGAGATACCACTATTGATCTATGGACCCCGGTCCTATTTCCTATATATTGCTTTCACCTGTTTACTTTACTCGCACTGTTTACTTTACTCGCATACTACTACTGTTTTCCACTCGATACGCTCATACCCTTTGTTTCAAGCAAACCGGTGAGATTGACAACCTCATCGTAAGTTGGGAACAAAGTATTTGGTTCTGTTGTGTGTAGGTTCCATGTTGCCGCTCGCAAAGAAAAGCTTGGACGAGGCGCCCTATAAATTGTCCGGAGCTGTCGCGAGGCTAGCGGGCATCACCTTCAGTCGTTTGGCTTTTTCCTACTGGATTGATTACCTTGGTTACATAACTGAGGGAAAACTTGCTGCTATATTCATCAAACCTTCTCTTGGGGTTTCCAACTATCCGGTCATTTACTTCATCAACAAACGTAATCAAGTTCTCTAGCACCTTCAATACTGCGCCATCAATAAGTTTTCTGGTGCCGTTGCCGGGGAAAAAGAAGATTTCTGCAAGGGGAATTTCGCACGCAAATCCTTTACTTTGTTTTAAGTTTTCCTTTACTTTTACTTGCATCATTTTATCAAAAACACACAAAAATTAGTATCCTTTATAGTTGTTTATTATGTCTAGTTTAGTTGCTACTACTATGTCGCCCGAGGATATGATTTTCACTTTCAAGCAAAAGAATGAGGAAAGTTTCAAGGAAGCTTGGTCTAGAATTTATGATTGGCATGGAAAAACTAAACCGAAAATGACTTTGAGTTTGCTTCTTAGTTGCTTTTACTTTGGACTTGCTCTTCGTTATAGATATGCTTTGGATGCTACTGCAGAAGGAGATTTCCTTCATTGTGATGGAGATCGAGCTTTCAATATTATAAAAAAGTTGATTACAATTTATAGCATGCCAACTGATTTTGATTCCTCTCTTGTGAGCATTTTTAGTAGACTTAATACTCTTGAACCTCATACTGCTTGTTTAAATTATTGCTATAGTACTTTGCGCCAGCATTTTGATTATGTGCCATCAAATTCTGAACCTTCGAGTTGGTACCCTATGGTAAAAATCACCATTAATGGTGAAACTTTTCATGCTCGTTGTGATATTATGTCTGAATTTTGTCTTATGCCAAAGGATGTTTATGAATCTTTGAGTCTTTGGAAACTTTCTGAGGGGGGAGAAGAAATTTCTCATGCTAATAATGCCACTATATTTCCCGTTGGAATAGCTGAAGGAGTTTTTACAAAAGTCCTAGGAAGAATGATATCTACTGATTATCTTGTTATTGACTGTGTAGGAAAAGGACAAATCACACTTGGAAGGTCTCTACTGAAGCTCCTAGGCGCCGTTATTGATGTGGGAAAAGGCAATATAAGATTCATCTCTCCACCTTGCAATAGTCACGTCTTTCCTAGAGTTAAGAGCAAAGGTAAGAAAGGAAGATGTAAGGCACCCGCTGACCTTAGCACTTCATCACTTGATATTACTTGATTCGCATTTTCCGCGCCTATCTCAAAGGCGTTAAAGAAAAGCACTCTTGGGAGATAACCCAATGTTTTTACATTCAGTTCTTTTTCTTTATTTGAGTCTTGGAAGTTATTACTATTGTAATAACCTCTACTTATCATTTTTATTTCGTTTTTGTGCCAAGAGAAGCCTCTAATTTGAGTGAGGTAAGATTTGGGGATGTTGCTGTCCTAAAACAGTTTTCGGTGCTGCACCTTAAAAATTTGTGAAAATTCTCTGTATATCTTTTGGACCTGCGATTTCTTGTGCATATGCCCCAGGTTATATCCAAACTTTCATTAGTTGAACACTTTTTGATTTGAGCAACAGAAAATCCTCTAAAAATTCGACCTTTGTCAACTGTTCTGTTTTGACAGATTTCTGCCAATATTTGTGTTTGCCGCTTTATCGCTTTCTTTTTGAGTTCTTTTGATCACAGAACTTTTGGGGAAGTTGCTACAGTAGTATATTCTTTATATGTGGTGGTTTTGAGCTGAAACCTGAAGCAAAAAGGGGTTGATTCAATGTTATGCTTACACTAATGTTGCTAATAAATTTGTGTTTAGTTTTGTATGAAGAAAGTTTTCAAGTGTAGGTATTGGAGAATGATGAGATGAGTTGAAGAATGAATAAAAGCTCAAGCTTGGGGATGCCCATGCACCCCAAGAAATATGCAAGAGGTAAAAGCATCAAAGCTTGGGGATGCCCCCGAGGCACCCCTTCTTCATCGGCAAAAATCAGGTCACCTTTCAACACACTATATTTTTATTGCTTCATGCACTATGTGTTTTTCTTGGAGCATTAGTTGTTTTAGTTTTCAGTTTTGTTTAGTTTTGTTTGCTTCAATAAATGGTTGGACCCCAACAAATTTCTTTTGGAGAAGTTGCCTTGCTTTTCATTTGCCAAGAACACTCTGTTTTTCACTCTTATCGTTTCAACGAGTGTTCTCTTTTTCTAGAACTGCGTTTAACTTTTGTTTTTCACCTTGATTTTTGTTCAGATCTTGTTATATCTTTGCATAAAGGTGTATTTTTTCCTCTGGTCCATGTTGGTTTTCATCAAAAGATTTGTTATAAAAAGTTCGAATGGTGTTGGAAAAGAGAAAAAGCTTTATTCAAAAAAGTGGTACAAGTAGGAGCTTGTGTAGACTGCGGCCTAGGCTTTTGCATGTCGTGCTTGATGTCTTTTTGATAGCATGCTTAGTGGTTTTGCTGTAGCATGAATTGTCTCAAATGACTGAGATTGCTTAATGAGCCTTTGAATTTTTTTGCGTTGTTTTAATTATTTGGAAGCATTATTTTGGTTTTCTCCTTGACGCTTTATTTGGGTTGACTTGGCGCATGCTCACACATGTTAGACTCATACAAAGTCGCCATAAGCCTCTATGATCATTTATATTTTGACTTTTGATGCCATCTTATGCTTCTTTTAATGTCGCTTTGCATGATTATAGCCATTATTGCTCTCTTAGTTGGTCGCTCCCAGTCTTTTGCTAGCCCTCATTTTGTACTGAGTATGAGCTCTACTCATGCATCCAACTCCTAAAAACCAAGTTTGCCATTGTGTCCACTATAAATTCCTATGCATGTTATTTGTAAGCCATTCCAAGTAAATTTCCATGTGCTACCTTTGAAAAAACCTTCAAAACACTTCTCGTTTTGTGACACTGTTTTCAGATCATGGGGACGTAGTGGTCGGATTTGCTATCTTCCATATTGCTTATTCCAAAAAGAAAAAAAGGAGAAAAAGAAAGAAAGAAAAAAGGCACTCCTCCATGGTATGTGAATGTTGGTGGGCACCCGATGGAATCGGTTAGCCATGGTTTGAGAAAGGAAAAAGGTGGGGAGGAGTGCCAAGCTTTATAAAAGAGCATAAAACTGCCAATCTCTCTCAAAAACTTGCTTCATTTTTGTATGGAAGATAGTAAGAACCCCATTGCCAGTCGTTCACAAAAACAACCACCTCTCAAAACCCCCAAATTTTATCTCTCTATTTTACAAATAAAAAGCTCTAGCACATGTTTAATCACTGCTTCCCTCCGCGAAGGGCCTTTCTTTTACTTTTATGTTGAGTCACCACCTTCTACCTTTATGCACCGTCTAAGAGAGGATAGTTGTCATTCTGAGTATAATGTGCATTGTCCCAAAGTTTTCATTGATTGATTCATGATGTTGGTTTCTGTCGTGGGAATTTAGAGACAGTAGCCATGGGGAGGCTTATCGATGGGGCTCAACGATGGTGACGATGGGTCCGGCTCGGGATTGTGCCAACGGAGACAACTCGGTTTACCCAGGTTCAGGGCCCTCCCCGATGGAGGTAAAACCCCTACTTCCTGCCTGCTTCATATTATCTCGACAGTAGCGATTACAGTGCTCCTCGAGCTGTTCGGGCTAGAGGAGGAAGAAGAAGATTGGATCTCCCTAGTCTAAGGGTCCAGACCCCCTTATATAGGCGGGGGTCTGGTTACAGGTTAGGTAGCGGTTCGGCCGGCTGCCGGCTCCTCCGTGGCGGCGTCCTCGGCATGATCCTCCGGCCCCGCTCTGACGATCGCGCTTTATAAAGTGCCTTTTCCCTTGGACCGGCATCTGGGAGGCATATGTCCTCCCTTTTGCCTCGGATCCTGTCGTGGGGAAGGCTCCTTGATCGCTGATTGGTTGGGTTCGGTCGTGGCATTCGCCACTCCCGTCCTTTGCCTCTGTCGCTCTTGTCGGGGCCAGCCCACTTTCAGCGAAACAGCCGTTGGAGGGCTTTTGTCTTCATCGCTCGGCTCCGACTCTCCTCGGTGGAGTCGCCAGCCGGCTGCCGTCGCAGCCGGCCCTTTGGGCGGAGCCGTTCTTCTCATCCTAGAGCCGTGGAGATTCCTGGGACGCCAGCCGGCAGATAGCTCGGCCCTTGGCATGCCCCATAAGTCATCCCCACGACACTAGCCCCCGAAACTAGCAAATTCCCATGGGTTAGCATGGGGCTTCGGTGGGTTCTTGCTCTCGCCGAAGTTAGCTTGTTTCCGCCGAAGTCCCAGGATTCTTCGTTCGGCCTGGAGTCATTGGCCTCGCGGTCAAGTCCTGCGGAGTGTTGCCAGCCGTCTCGGGATGAGCCGGCTCCGAGACCGATCCGGCTAGCGGCTGCCACGCGGCCGCCCACCGTTGTCCGGCTCCTTGGGACTTGCTCCACTTGTCCACGTGCCGCTACGTCACGTCTGATCGGCCCCGGCCCCATGATCTTCTACGGCAACCACGGCGGTTGCCCGATCTTTATGCGGTCGTGGCTCGTGATGAAAGGGGTCATCGTGGGCGAAATGCGCAACTGACCCGCCCCCTCACTTTTAAATCGGGAACCGTTCCTGAGGCAAAGCACCGGTTGCCTGCTTCTCTTCCTCCTTCGGCATTCGCTCCACCTGAATTCCTCTGCTCCCAAGCTTCGTCCCCACGGGATTAGGGTTTACTGCTCGCTTCGCCGCCATTCCGCTCATCCAGATCCGCACCCGGATGGCTCCCAAAGCCTCTCGGCCCAAAGGGAAGGGGGCGGCCTCGGACAAGGATGCCGCTCCACCCGCTCTGCCGAAGGGATCCTGGGAAGGCTCTTGGGTGAAGGAGAAATAGATCGAGCTACTACACCAAGGTCAAGTGCTTCCGCCCGTGGATCTCGTGGGCTGCCGTCCTGCCGGCGACGAGCGAGTCCCCGCTCCTGAGCCTGGGGAGACGGTGGTATTTTATGACCATTTCCCCTGGGGCTTCGCACTGCCCGCCAGCAGCTTCTTGCGCCAATTCCTGGATCATTTTCATCTGCAGCCGCACCACATCGGGGCAAACACGATGATGACGCTGGTCGCGTTTGTGGCCCTTTGCGAGGCGTACTTAGGCATCTGGCCCAACGTTGAGCTGTTCCGCTGGCTGATCTAGTTCAAGACCCAGACGGCGGAAACCGTCCCGGTGGTATGCGGTACCGCCTCCTTTTATGCGCGCAAGACCGCGGACTTCCCTGGCATAAAGGGGAAATAATCTTGCAAGAAGTGGCAGCGCTCCTTCTTCTATGTGAAGAATCTGAAGGAGGGCGCTGACCATATCAATCTTCCGCCCTTCGAAGCAAATGGGCCTGAGCGGGACAGCTGGAGTGCTCCTCTCCCTCGTCCCATGCCGGACATGGAGAAAATTCTCCAGCGGATCTCCACTCTAGAGAAGGAGAGCGGCCTCCGACCTCCTTCTCGCCTTTTTGGTTGCCCGCGTGTCACCTCTCCAGCGTCGCTCGCACAAGATGTGCTTCCTGGGATCGGCCAGGGATCCAACTCGTCACTCTTCCAAGACACTGTCAGCGACGGAGGTGGTGAAGAAGGCAAATCGCGTTGCTGATGTCAAGCTTCAAGCCTCGTGGAAGTGGGGCCTAGAGCCTTATGACCGAGATAACCTGATTGTTGAGATGCGCTTGCCGGGTTTGGCTTCTATCTCTCCCCCCTTGTGATTCTGATCATCTGACCTTTGTTTATTTGGCTCGGGCAGAACTTGTTTGCTCTGCAAACTGTAGAGAACTCAGCCCAGCGTCGAGCCGGCTTTGCCGCTGACAGAGCGGAGTCAGACGACGAGGTCGTTTGAGACGATGCTGAGGAGGAGGAGGACGCTGGCTCCCGTGCCGCCGTCGAGAGCTCAAGCGCCACCCATGGCAATGAAGGAAGTGAAGAGCTCATAGACTCGGGTGAGCCCCTCAGCCACTCCAGTAAGTTTCTAGGTCCCTCCTTCTTAAGAAACTGGTCCAAGGATGATGATGACAAAGCAGGATCGGTTGCCACCCTCGGGGGCGCAGCCCTTCATGTAGCCGCCGCAGCCACCGCTGGAGCTCAAGCTCCCCCGATCGTGGATTTGCCAGAGTCTCGGGAGCAACATCCTGTTGCTTCAGAGCCGGCAGACTATGAGGGGACTGGAGGCAGGTCGGCTGGCGCCAAGAGAAAGGGTCAGCCAGTTCCGACCGAGCCGGCTGAGAAGCGTAGGAGACCGGAGCCGGCAACGAAGAACCTGCTCCATCCTAAGATGAAGAACGTGACCAAACGGTGAGCTACCACCGTAGCCGGGTAAGCTTCCCGCCTCAGTGCTTCTTACCATTATTGGCCGCCGCAGTTCTGATCGACTCAATCGTGGGGTGCCTTCTTTATAGGTCTCCCATTTCCATTGATCTGGTTACACAGCCTCCCCCGTTTCCGCCTTCGGGGAAGCTGTGACCTCGGCTCCTGACCTCCCATGCAACAAGAGGGCGCACAGGGAGGATGCCGGCGGCGACCTGGGTCACGCTGAAGAGGACCGCCGCTCTTCGCGGTTGGAGCTTGTCGCAAGCGAAGCTGGGGCGGAGGAGCCTGCCCGCCCGGAGGCACCGGCGAATGCTGTTTCCAGCCCGGCTGCTGCGACCGAGGCCGAGCCTGCACAAGCCGGGGAAACTGCCTCGGCAGAAGCTGCCATGTCTCCTCCCGCCATCGGCGAGATCACGGCGAGGGATGTCGCCGCCGCCAGTGCGTCCTCTGACCCGCCCGGCCAAGAAGACACGCGAGAGGCCGCAACGAAAACGGTGGAAGAGACCCCGGCGCCCGCACGGTTGTTGGAGCCCTCGGAGCTGGCTGTCCAGACCCCTTCCATCTCTGAGGTTGCACCGAACACGCGGATTGTAGCCCCTGCAATTGGGGCAGGGGCTGGCGTGGCCGCTGGTCCCCTTTTCTTTGGGTTGGCCTCCAACTCCGGCGAGATTCCTCAAGGACCTCTCACTACTCGGGTAGTGGGGAGTGAGCGTGGTGAAGCCTTTCCAGCTCCTGAGGTTGCGACCAGGGACGCCTCGAGGGGGAAAGCTCCTGCTGCTGTGGCCGGGTCTGGCGTTGGGACTTTAAGCTCTGCCAGCCAACTTCAGCAAGAATGGGCAGACACTGCCTCGAGCGTCGAGGCCGGAGGAAAACTCAAGGTCCAGGGTAGCAAACTGACCCTGGCGGATCTGAACAAGCAGTTTTCTACCATCAACGAATCGCTGAGGAATGTTAGCCTCTAGTTCCTCGATGCAGTACGGACGACCGATGTAAGTACCGCACCTTTAACCTTTGATTTCTTCTGTTGGCTGGGAGGCGAGGCTCGCAGCTCTGTGGCCAATTTCTCTATGCACCCTAGCCCCCGAGTTTCAAGGTAGCTGCAGCGGTAGCTGGCTTGAAAATGAATCTCGCTAAGAGGCATTGCCTTTCTATCTTCTGCAGGATCTGAATGCGCTCCGAGCTAGCGTCTTCCAGAAGCTACTAGCGAAGTATCGCGCCGGCAAGGTTCAATACCAGGGTTTAAAAAGGGAGCTGGAGAAGCTGTCAGGTAAGCTCGGGACCCTCCGCTTTGAAATGCTACTACTGCCTTTTCCGCTCTCATACTTCCATTCTCAGGTGCCGCCTCGCTCATCGCCTTGCTTGAGTCCCGGTTGGCCAACTCGGTGTCGGCCGACGCAGTTGAGTCGCTCAAACAAAAGCACGCGGAGGAGCTTCAAGGCCTGCAAACTCAAGCTGCCCGGGCTCAGGAGTTGGAGACGGAGCTGACGAAGGCTCGAGGGGCAGAGTCGTCGCTGCGGCTGGAGTTTGACCGCCAGCTGGCCAAGGAGCGAGGAATCCTCTCCGTGAAGTACGATAGCGAGGTGGACGAGCCTCGCGTGTCTTTGGAGAGCAAAGTCGAGGTCCACGATGCTGAGATCAACGAGCTGAAAGCTCTTCGGAAGCTGGACAGTCAGTGGCATGACAAGGAAAACGGCGTTTGGCGTGCCCGAGACCGCAAACTCCAGTCCGACTTGCTGGGATTGGAGCACGCTCTTCACGATATACTTGCCTCTCTGTTTCCCAGCTTCTGCTCTTTCACGCTGTTTCCTCACTCTCTGATTGCTCTCGCAGAGGCTTTTCCCAATTCCGATGGAGCCGCGGCAACTGCACTGGAGGAGTATAGAGTAGAGCAAGAGATCGTCCCTAGCAGCGACCCCAAGGCCCAACCTTCCTCAGGGGAATTGATGGCATCGATCAAAGGCCAGCTTCACCCAGTTGCTAAGCTGGGCGGGGATCTCCGCCAAGCTGTTGTTTCTGTCTTTAGAACTTTGTGGCCAGGGCGAGCGGTGCCTGACGAGGTCGAGGCGCTCCTCAAGTGGATTCCGCTTGCGTCCAACCGGGTCGACGTCTGGAAAGAGTCCGTGGCTCGAGCCGACGCTGAGCAGGCTTTGGAGTTCGTGCTCTCATGGTATCCAGGCGTTAACCTAGACCAACTGGAGAACCTTCGCGAGGGCGGATTGGCAGGTCTCGACAAATCCAATCTCCGCCAACGCGCTTGCGCCATCACAGAGTGTGCCGATACCGATGTGCTTTTCGACGCTGGGGATAGCGACAAGTCCTTGGACGACGCGGATTTCGAAGAGCCCAGCTCTGCGGAAGAACCTCAGAAGGCCCCCGAGGATCTTGCTGACAACTCCATTCCTCCGTCCCCCAGCGGCGACGACTTTGTCTTGGCAGCTAGAACTGGCGACGCTACTCCACTGGATCCAGCCGGCTCGCCAATGGCCCCCTGACTGTATCAGGACTTCCTTGTTCGTTTGTACGCATGCTGAACTTATGCCGTACCCAATGACATTTCGTTCATGTATACTGATGACATTTCACCCTAAGTCCCATATGTATTGGTTTCTAGTCGTTTATGAACCGGATTTAGCCTGACCTCTTTCGACTTTTTCCTTTATCTCCCCATCCTTCGGCCCTTCTAACCCCAACCGGCAGCCTGGTGCCGGTTGGTCTCCCTTGGACTGGCAGCCGAATGCCAGTCTAGGGTGGGAGCGTGCCACGGGATGAGGAGTAGTACTTCGGTGTGTAAGAGATCCGGCTTGGTCCAGTCCACACACAACTATTAACCAACGCACGCGGTTCGTGGGCGAACGCTCATTAACGTTTTTGCGTTCTGCCCTCTTAGCAATTTTCCTGTGTGGGTGACCTGCCAGCTCCATCGCCCGCGGCTCGGGATGGAGGTTGGGCTCGGGGTCCGATCCGCACATAGTACTCATTCGTCTGACAAGAAGCTCGGTTCATCGGGTTGTGGGCGTTTCCTCTTAGCTATTTTCCTAGGTGGGTGACCTGCCGGCTCCACCTCACGCGACGCGGGATGGAGGTTTTTGCCTTGGTTTAGCCGAAGGTCTTAAGCAATCGATATCTCGACTTGTCTCGGGCGAAGCTATGAGGTGCTCCCTCCTACCTCGAGGAAGGGCCAGCCCCCGAGACAAGAGCTTCTGCCTTCTTGCCCACTTCGGGCGGGACTTCCTTGGTGCCGCCTGCCGGCTTGAGATGAGGAGCTGGCTGGCTCGACGCCGGGCGGCCCGGCTGGTCCGCCGCCAATCGCTGTAGCAGCTGACGCTTCTTCTCAGCGATGACCAGAGCCTCCGCTAGCTTAGAACTGGCCCTTGCACACTCTATCGACTTCTTGTAGCATCCGGTGACAGTAATCACCCCACGGGGGCCCAGGAGCTTCATCTTCAAGTAGTCATAGTGTGGGACTGCCATGAACTTGGCCAGGGTGGGTCGACCAAGCAGCGCATGATAGGGGCTGTTGAGGTCTACCACCTTGAACCAGATCGGCTCGCGATGATGATTGTCCTTTCCGCCGAACAGCACTTCCAATTCGATCCTTCCCATTGGCGTACAAGAGTGTCCCGGCAAGATCCCATGAAAGGTTAGCTTGGTTGGCTTCAGCTAGATCTCTGGGATCCCGAGCTTTTCCATCGAAGTGCGATAGAGCAGGTTGATGCTGCTGCCTCCATGGATGAGCACGCACGAGAATCGGCAGGTGTGTGTCTCTGAGAACACAATCGGGTCCAAGACTAGCGTGTAGCCCCCGGGTCTCGGCATGAGTGGCGGATGATCTTCACGCCCCCAGGTAATAGATGCGTCAGACCAGTGCATGTACTGCGGTCCAACTTGTATGACAGCATTCACCTCGACACCAAACCATGACTCATCCTTTCGATCTTCCATCTGGGAAGTGAACACGTGATATTGTTCCACATTTGCTTCCTCGGGGTAGTCCCCAGCTGCTCTAGCCGGCTGCCGATTCTTGTTCCCTTGCGCTTTAGCTGGCAGGCCTAGCGGAGGACCAGGCAGTTGGTGGTTACCTTGCTCCGGGTCTCTGGTGAAACTGCACTGGCGAGTGGTATGCGCTGCCGGCTTGCCTGAGACGCTATGGAACTTGCAGGGTTGGTCTAGCATCACCTCGATGGTGTACTTGTCCTTGCTGAACTTGTCTCCTTTGCACTTCTGGCTTCCACCCGTAGCCCCCGGGCTTCCTTGAACAGCGGCCACTTGCTGGGAGCCGTACTTGTTGTCACGGCGCCTGTCTTTCCTCTTGCCGTGTCGATCACGGTTGTGATGTCCTCCTTGATCGGCTGCCGGCTGAGATTGGCCTCCAACTGGCGCTGGCTCAACATATTGCACTCTTGCAGCAGAGTCGGCGGAAGCATACTTGTCCGCTATCGCCATGAAATCCGCCATTGTCTTCGGCTCGGCCCTGTGGAGCTTATGCTTCAATAAGGTTCCTTCTCTACACCCGTCCGTGAAGTAGCCAATGGCTTGCTCATCACCCACTCCTTCGCATGAGTTGCGCAGCTCGGACCATCTCATGAGGTAGTCACGGTCTGGCTCATCTGGGCCTTGCTTGCAGAGGGCCAGCTACCGCGGGCGAGACGGTCGCTTGTAGGTTCCCGTGAAGTTCTTGATAAATGCTTCTTGGAAATCATGCCAGGAGTTGATCTGCAGAGCCGGTAGGCTGTTGAGCCATGTCCGAGCAGATCCTGTCAGCATGAGCGGCGCGTAGCGCACCACTGTCCTCTTGTTGCCACCTGCGATGTCGACAGCGGTGACGTAGTCTGACAGCCAGTCTTTCGGGTTCACCGCCCCAGTGTACTTGGGCATGTCGCGCGGGAGCGCGAACTTGGCCGGAAAGGGCTCGTTGCGGATGCGAGGGCCAAAACAGACCGGCCCCACAGAAGATTCCTCCTCGTCGAAGTTGGAGTCCGCTAGCTGGTTGAGCCGATGGCGAGCGTCATCCTTCGGCGGGTCGACGCGTTGCCCGATCCTCAGGCTCGCGTGCGAGCGAGCTGGCTGATGACCCTGAGCGCCTTGGCCGGCTCCCTGGGCCGGCTGGGCTTGCGCCGTAGACTTGCCGCGCGCCGGCTCCGCTGCGTCTGCCTCAGGAGGGCGACACAGCTTCCTGGTGACCGCAGCCGGATCTCGAGGCTGCCGGTTGTGGTGGCTAAAATGCTAGGTGCGATGGTTTCCGCCGCTTTTGCCAGGAGCTCGGTTGCTCCGGCTGTGCTCCGCCGGGCCGTGGTTGGGTGACGAAGCTTGTCCCTACGACTTGTTCTGGCCGGCTACGCCGATGCGGTTGTCGTGCCGGGTGCCCCTCGCCTCTCCGCGTGGCTCCATCGCCTGCTGCTGCAGATCGGCGGCGTCCAAGAGTTCTTGGATGCGGGCTTGCTTTTCCCGCAAGTCCTCGCCTTGCAGTCCATCCAGTTCAGAGGTGATGTAGAGCGCGGCGCGAAGGTTCTTCGTGGGCGTGCTGTAGGTGGGCTTGGTGATGATTGGAGGCAGCCTCGCCGAGGGCGATGCCTGGTTCAGCTCCACGCCCAGCTCACGGCCTCGTTGACGAACTTGTCCCGCCCGGCTAGGGCCGTCTCTAGCCGGAGTGAAGCCATGGGCGGTGTTGTACTCTTGGATCGTGGAGAGGACGCGCCGACGAGTGTCTTCGACGTCGAGCGCTTCCTTGAGAAGGTTACGGCACATCCGCTCCAGATCCTCGGAGATCTTGACTGGATCCGCGGTGAGGTCGAGTGGAGCGCACAGGTCCGTGATGGCTGCGTCCAACATGTCCCGCTCTGGAGGTGGAAGAACTTGTTTCGGTGGAGGTGGGCGTTCAAGCGGCGGGCGCGCGGAGCGCGGTGGGTCACCGCCACCATCCTCCTCCAGGGCCAGCACATCGACCATGGTGCAAAAGTCGGTGCTTTCACTATCGTCGGAGTCTGTGTCACATAGAGGGTCAAGCACATCGGTTACCTCCTCCGGGAAGGGCTTGGCGACGTAGAAGCGGTGGCTACCGATGTCGAGGAAGGAGCCGATGTCGCTGAGGCCGTTCTTGAAGTAGGCCAAGTTGTCGCTGACGCAGTCGAAGGTGCTGAACCTCCAGACAAGGCCGAAGGCGACCTTCTCACCGAGAGTCGATGAGGGTCCCGGTCGGAACTTGACTCCGCTCGCCGCCGCGCTTTGCCCCACGGTGGGCGCCAACTATCGTGGGAATTTAGAGAAAGTAGCCATGGGGAGGCTTATCGATGGGGCTCGACGATGGTGACGATGGGTCCGGCTCGGGATTGTGCCAACGGAGACACCTCGGTTTACCCAGGTTCAGGGCCCTCCCCAATGGAGGTAAAACACCTACGTCCTGCCTGCTTCGTATTATCTTGACAGCAGCGATTACAGTGCTCCTCGAGCTGTTCGGGCTAGAGGAGGAAGAAGAAGATTGGATCTCCCTAGTCTAAGGTTCCAGACCCCCTTATATAGGCGGGGGTCTGGTTACAGGTTAGGTAGCGATTTAGCCGGCTGCCGGCTCCTCCGTGGCGACGTCCTCGGTGTGATCCTCTGGCCCCGCTCTGACGATCGCGCTTTATAAAGCGCCTTTCCCCTTGGACCAGCATCTGGGAGGCATATGCCCTGCCTTTTGCCTCGGATCCTATCGTGGGGAAGGCTCCTTGATCACTGATTGGTTGGGTCCGGTCGTGGCGTTCGTCACTCCCGTCCTTTGCCTCTGTCGCTCTTGTTGGGGCCAGCCCACTTTCGGCGAAACATCCTTTGGAGGGCTTTTGTCTTCATCGCTCGGCTCCGGCTCTCCTCAGTGGAGTCGCCAGCCGGCTGCCGTCGCAGTCGGCCCTTCAGGCGGAGCCGGTCTTCTCATCTTAGAGCCGTGGAGATTCCTGGGACACCAGCCGGCAGATAGCTCGGCCCTTGGCATGCCCCATAAGTCATCCCCACGATAGTTTCACTTGTTCTTAAATTACTTGTATCTAGTCGTCCTCTTAAACTTGAAGGTGTCCTATGCATTTATGTTTTGCTCTCTCATGAAGTACAAGCTGAAAACCATTTGTATGTTTTTCCTTATGATTTGAACACAAGTTTGACTTTCATTGTTTCATTTTCATGATCTGTCATTTGTGTTCTTTTTCATGTTATAACATGGTTGCTAAGTTTCTTCTATCAAGATTATGTCTTTCATGCCCATGTTTTAAGTTCTTTTGATCCCAGCGCACAACGCTTACATATATGGTCAAGATTGTGTAGGTGCATGTCACCTCAAAAATTATTTCTTTTATTACCACTTACCTACTCGAGGACGAGCAAGAGTTAAGCTTGGGGATGTTGATACGTCTCTAACGTATCTATAATTTTTGATGCTCCATGCTTGTTTTTACACCATTTGCTTAGTGTTTCGTTACACTTTGTGGCATTTTTATGCATTTTCCGGAACTAACCTATTAACGAGATGCCACAGTGTCAGTTTCCTGTTTTCTGCTGTTTTTGTGTTTCAGAAAAGTTACACAGGAAATATTCTCGGAATTGGACGAAACAAAATCCAGACGTCCAGATATTTACCGAAGCTTCTTGAGAACCGAAAAGGAGACGGAAAGGAGCCACAGGGCGGCCACACCACAAGGGGGGCGCGGCCTGCCCCTGGCTCGCGCCGGCCTATGGTGTGGCCCCCCTGGTCCACTTCTGGCGCTGCCCCTTCGCCAATAAAGACCTCCCGACGGGAAAAACCTAAACACCCGATTACTTTTCCAGAAAAACATCGCGATCCGCCGCCGTCATCGACCCAAGATTGGGAGGGTCCAGAAGCTCTTCCCGGCACCTTGCCGGAGAGGGGAATCACCACCGGAGGTCTTCTTCATCGCCATGCTTGCCTCCGGCACGATGAGTGAGTAGTCTACCTTGGACTATGGGTCCATAGCAGTAGCTAGTTGGTTGTCTTCTCCACCATGTGCTTCATGTTCAGATCTCGTGAGCTGCCTTACATGATCGAGATCACTGTTATGTAGTTCTACATGTTGTGTTTGTTGGGATCCGATGAATATTGGTGTTATGATTGAGCTGAAGTACTGAATTTTATCTTAAGTTATCTGTATGTTGTTTATGATCTTGCATGCTCTCCGTTGTTAGTAGCTATCATGGCCGAGTAGTTGCTAGTGACTCCAAGAGGGGGTATTTATGCTCGATAGTGGGTTCATGCCTCTATTTAATCTAGGGGAGTGACAGAAACCTCTAAAGTTGTAGATGTGCTGTTGCTACTAGGGGGAAAACAACATTCATATGCTCGAGGGCATATGCTTTGTTTACATTACACACTTTGCTTAATGCAGTTATCTGTTGTTCGCAACTTAATACTTGTGGAGTTCTCGGATTGATTCGCCACAAGTGGATTATTAGTCATAGATGCAGTTGGATGGAGGTCTATGTATCTTGTTGTAATGCCCAGAGTAAATCTCATAGTGATCCTCTTGACATATCACGTTGTCTTTATTCTATCAATTGCCCAACTGTAATTTGTTTACCCAGCATGTGTTATTTTATCTTATGGAGAGACACCACTAGTGAACTGTGGACCCCGGTCCTATTTCCTATATATTGCTTTCACCTATTTACTTTACTCGCACTGTTTACTTTACTCGCATACTACTACTGTTTTCCACTCGATACGCTCATACCCTTTGTTTCAAGCAAATCGGTGAGATTGACAAGCTCATCGTAAGTTGGGAACAAAGTATTTGGTTGTGTTGTGGGCAGGTTCCACATTGCCGCTCTCAAAGCAAAGCTTGGACGAGGCGCCCTATAAATTGTCCGGAGCTGTCACGAGGCTATCGGGCATCACCTTCAGTCGTTTGGCTTTTTCCTACTGGATTGATTACCTTGGTTTCATAACTGAGGGAAAACTTGATGCTATATTCATCAAACCTTCTCTTGGGGTTTCCAACTGGCTGGTCATTTAGTTCATCAACAAACGTAATCAAGTTCTCTAGCACCTTCAATACCGCGCCATCACTCACACATATTGAAATTACAATTGTGTTATTTGAGTAAAGTGTGATACATCTCAATCATAGTTTCTACTTTTGCCAATGTGGTGTTGTTATAATCTATACCTTAGCACATGATCATATTCCATGTATCCAATAGAATCCTTGAGCCATATACTCAAATATCACTCATTCATGTTCAATCCTTTGCTCACTTAATCTTGATCACATGTATTGAAACTATTCAAATTGCAAATGAGTTAATTGAGTAATTCAATGTTTCATAAATCCCTACATTGTACCTAAGTGTAATATATGCTATTTAAGAATAATTGTTGTCACATTTATTCAATAGTATTGCTATTGCACTATTCGACACTTATGTGATCTAATTCACATGAGTCATCCAAGTTCTAATCATGCCTTGGTAAAGCCTAAAGACAACATCAATTATGTCTTGCTTAGCCAATTCTCTCCAATCATTTTGACGTTTCTAGCTAAGCTCTCAAGTTCATATCTCACAATCCACAATTCTTTTGCCATATCTCCTCTGTCACAATATCTTGAGAAATCTAAATTGTTAAGCAAACTCCTTTTTAATTGTTGTCTTGTTTGATTGTGTTTGTGTTTGTATTGTATGTTTATATTGTGTTATTTTTGTGCTATAGCTTTGTACAAAGAGCTACGTGTTTTGTTGAGAGAACTGAAAGATCTTGGACTACACAAAGGCAAGTGACACACATATCTTCTACCTACTTTTACTACTGCATTAGTGTTTTCATTAGTATGCATGATAGGTGGAATATTCAACTGTTTTACAAAATACTAGATCCTAGTAGTGTGTAGCCAACCTCAAACACCACCTGATAGGATGCCAAATACTTTGAAAAATATTGATGCTATGCTATGTTCACCTTCTCAAAGTTGTCTTGTGAATAAATTAACAACTTCAACTAAAATGAACTACCTGGGTGGATTGGTTTGATAAGATGAGGCGAAGAAGGTGGGTCCTGGGGCACATGCCAGGAAGGATGTGTACTCAGAATACTGCTCGGGCATGCCACTCAGGATTAAAGGGATTACTATGGCTTTCATGTTTTAGAGTACTTCCAGTGCAGCCTTATGACACTATGGGCTCTGTCTTGATTGAGTAGGATTAAGGGTTCAGCCATGGGTACAGACAGAGAGTGGTAGCAAAATATAGGGGGCACGGTCAGATCCGTTTGGTTGAATGCTTCTTCTGAAAGGTCTTGTCTTATTTTATTCTTTGAGGTAAAATAAGTCTTAAGGTGAAAGTTCACAACCCCTGCAGGGTGTCAAAATCTAAGTGTTTAGCCGTGTCCTCGGTTATGGAAAATTGAGTCTCCAAGTCATGGAATGTACAAAAGAATCTCGTCACCGTTTCTGAATGATTTAAAACTTGACTAGAAACCTTAGGCAGGAGCTCAGGATCATCCCCTTCAAAAGGTGTGGTTTCCTGGTTGTTCCAACTTTGTTGAGTTGCGCCCAGAACTAAATACCGGCCAGTATATAATGTATGGGGGTTATCTTGACCCTTATAAACTAAAATTTTGAAAAAAAGTTTTGAAAAGTTTTATAGGATAAAATTGGCTTTATGCAAATTAGCTTATGAGATCCACCAGCCAAATATCATATAGTATAGTCTTCTCACAAATGCCACCAAATATGTGTCATTTGCCAGTACATTGTTGTACTGACCCCTTTGGGCTGCCTATTTAAACGTGCAGGTTTTTTGGATGAGGAACGTTTAGTAGGATCTCGAGTCTACATTCCAACATGTTTGCCTGTGGCACGTGATAAAGATGGAGGCTCATTGCTACTGTGCTTTATGCTGTGTACTAGTAAGGTTGAAGACCTAAGTATCTGGATTTACGTTGTAATATTTGATACTATTGCAATGATTACTATATTTTGTACTGTGGTGCTGTAAGTGATCCAGGGAGTAGCAATTAACACATGAGTTCTGCCTTTAGAAAAAGGTAGGGCGCTACAAAGTGGTATCAGAGCATAGTGTTACCTGTAGGATCGAGACCCTAGGTTTGGAATAGACTAGGAAGCCCTAGGATTCCTTTCCTCTACAAGAAAAATCTCCATTTCGGTATACATAAATAAAATTTATCTACATTCCAGTTTAACATCTCTCCTCATAAGACTTATCACATTAATTTGTTCTACACTACTTTGCTTTCAAAATTTTAGATGACCAGCCTCCATGAATCCATCAAGAAAGGACCCGTGATGACCATGACCCTGAAGTGTGAGACTGAATTTCCCAAAGCACTGAAGAATCTCATGTTAAGCATGGGAATGCAAGGAGAAGCTGTTTACAAGGGATTTCCCGTGATGGATGAAGGTCAAGAATATTGGTGGGTACAACTCCACCTATACAAGAAAAATGAAGATGACCACAAGAAGATGGGACTCTGGATGTTCACCAACTCCGAGATCTATACATCATTCTTTGACTCCGCAAGATGTGCTGCATGGGCAGTGATGCCTGGTTGATGACCAGCCCGTTGGGAACCCCAAGAGGAAGGTGTGATGAATATAGCAACAAGATTTTCCCTCAGTTAAGAAACCAAGGTATGTCGATCAGGAGAGGAGAGACAAACGACTGAAGGTGATGCTTGCAAGCTTCGCGACAGCTCCAGACAATTTATATGGCGCCTCGTCCAAGCTTTGCTTTGCGAGCAGCAACGTGGAACCTGCACACACACAACCAAATACTTTGTTCCCAACTTGCGATAAGGTTGTCAATCTCACCGGTTTGCTTGAAACAAAGGGTATGAGCGTATCGAGTGGAAAACAGTGAAAGTATGCGAGAAAAGTAAACAGTGCGAGTAAAGTAAACAGGTGATAGCAATATGATGGAAATAGGACCGGGGTCCACAGTTCACTAGTGGTGTCTCTCCATAAGATAAAATAACACATGCTGGGTAAACATATTACAGTTGGGCAATTGATAGAATAAAGATAAACGTGATATGTCAAGAAGATCACTATGCGATTTACTCTGGGCATTACAACAAAATACATAGACTGCCATCCAACTGCATCTATGACTAATAATCCACCCACGGGGATATCGTCCGAACACCCCATGAGTATTAAGTTCTGGACAACAGATAATTGCATTAAGCAAAGTGTGTAATGTAAACAAAGCATATGCCCTTGAGCATATGAATGTTGTTTTCTCCCTAGTAGCAACAGCACATCTACAACCATAGAGGTTGTTGTCACTCCCCCAGGTTAAATAGAGGCATGAACCCACTATCGAGCATAAATACCCCCTCTTGGAGTTACTAGCAACTACTCGGCCAAGATAGCTACTAACAACGGAGAGCATGCAAGATCATAAACAACATAGAGATAACATAAGATATATTTCAGTATAGCAACTCAATCATAACACCAATATTCATTGGTGTCGTGGTTTCGTCAACAGATCTGCCATAGAGGTAGGGGTATGGCGGTTTGTGGAAGGGGGTGAACACGGTGGAGCGATCCAGGACGGTGGTAGCACGAGTTTACCCAGCTTCAGATCCCGCGACGGTGGCGAGATCCTACGTGCTGCTATAATTCACTATATGGCAACAAGTGCTCGGTTACAATGATGAGGTTGGCTGTTTCGCTATGCGATTGGCCGTAAGATTAGTCTGATGCCTCAAGGGCTGCTCCACGCCGGGCTTATAAAGGCGCCTGGCGTGGGCTACATGTTGGTACCGGAGCGGATTCAACTTGGAGTCCTAGACTAAGTCCTGCGCGTACGCTACAAGGTCACCTGCCATGGGCCGTCATCCGGATCCGCCATAAGCTCGCCGCTAGTAGCCCGCCATGGACCTGTCTCCGGATCCGCCATAAGCGCATGCGTCCAGTACCGCCGTGCCAACTTCAGCAACTGGGCCGCCCGGTATGGCGAATCCGCCATACCACCCCTGATGGGCCACCCTGGCCTGCTGATTTAGGACTACGTCGCTGGTATACTTATTTGGTATATCCCCAACAGTAGCCCCCAGGGAACTTCAAGATTGCCATCTACATCCGCCATGCTTGTTCTTGATAAGTCATTTCCGCCATAGCTCTTCTTCGCTGGGATGGCGGTTATCTTGATGTTCCTTTTTTCCATCTATCAATCCGCCGTAAATAACGGATCAAGCGACGTAGTTATCTTAGCGAGATTTTCGGGATCCAGTGGATCATACCGTTGAAATCCGCCATAAATTTTGGCACACGGTTCCTTCTAGGGCAAGATTTACAGTGCTCGCACTGTTTTCACCAAGTTACTTCTTTACCCTTGGACACGTGTCGGCAGTTTAGGGTTTCTGCGATCAGGATGAGCGGTGGTGATGGCGGGCACGAATCTCAAGGCCCGGGGTCTATATATACCCCGGCCTCTCACCCCCGGCCGGTCACCCCTCATTCTCCCCCGTCGCTCTCTCTCTCTTCAGCGCCACCACGAGAGCTTCGCTATCTCCGGCGAGCCACCGCGGAAAACCTCGCCGCCGGTAGCATTTTTCGCCGGAGAAACCTTCCCTCCGCCTGACGCCATGAACTCCGAATCACCGACCCGCCACTATTGCGATGCTGAGGAGGAAGACTCTCCTCTGCAACAGTCAGTCCAGGGAGATCATCCTAGGATGGCGGATTTGGATCCGGAGGACAACATGTCCGAAGCTGAAGAGGAGATGGCGGGTGCAAACCCAGATGACCCCGCAGCAGATGGCGAGGTTGAGGAAGAGGAAGCTGAGGACGAAGAAGAACAGATTCCCTAGAACCTCCACGGGTACTGGCAGAAATCCAACGTCAAGGACTCTGACGTCCAAATTATGGAAGGCGAGGGCACTGTGGCTCCTCAAGCTGAGTCGAGATGGCGGACTGACTTCAAGGCCCCAGTGCCTCTTCCTAACCCCTCCGAAATCGTGATGCTCAAATTTCACGTGGAGAGGGGTCTTAGTATGCCTCCATCTCTTTTCTTCACGAATCTTCTGAAGTACTATGGACTGCAGCTCCACCACATATCACCAAACAGCTTGGTGTCTGTGGCGGGTTACGCAGCTTTATGCGAGGGATACCTTGGGATCCACCCCAGGGTGGACCTCTTCCAACTTTTCTTCTCCGTGCGGCCCAATTATGAAGATGACGGATCTCTTCGAACCTGCGGGACAATTTGCTTTCTTCCGCGAAGGTCGAAAGAATACCCCTTCATCATGCCACTGGATTCCGCCATAGGATGGAGAGGGTCCTGGTTCTATATGGCGGACAAGCCTGCGCCATCTCAAGCCCGCGGCCTTCCTCCATTCAAGAACGTCGCTGCTGAGTCCCGCGACACCTGGACAGCTGTAAACGACGAATCCGCCACTCCCTATGTCAAACTCCTGGCTCGGCGGATTGCCAAGCTATCTGTGGATGGCTTGAAGGGAATCGACACCATCAACTGCTGGATATCCCGGCGGATTCAGCCGCTGCAACACCGTGATCGCCTGATGCACGAGTATACTGGTGTAAATGATGGCATGCGTTGTTCAGACCAGGGGCTAGACCCTAAAGTGGTCGAGAAGCGCATCCGTTCCCTGATGAAGTCTCCCAGGAAGAAACCTTTGAAGTTCGGCATGGCTATGTTCGAGAATGGCACCTGTCCTTCGGTAAGTTCCCTTTCCGCCATAATACTGTACAGTATCTTTATATTTTATAGGACATAACATTTTTCTTATTACCAGCTCAAATCGCTTGGCCCTGCTCACTTCGCCCATCCCCTTCACCGTTCCAACCTCAAATCTGCCGCCAAGGAGGAAGTTGTTCACTCTAGCGGAAACAAAGAGGAGATGGCGGGGAATGTGGAGGATACAGCCCACACGACCCAAGAGAAGGCGGTTTCCAAGAAACGGGGCGGTAGCGGAAAAACTCGCGGAGGTAGCGGGAAATCTGCTGATTCCCGTCGTTTCGAAGCTCAACGCAGGGCGGAGCTCGAAACGCCATCCGAGAGTACCGCTACCATCAATCTGCCCAAATCAAGGTAATCTTTGGACACCCTTCATTGTTTTGCTGCTTTCCATTTCTAATCCCTTTTCTCTTAGAAGAAAGAAGCCTACTGTCAAAGAGCCGTCCTCCAAGCGAGCCAAGCCCTCCCCTGCGACTATCCCGCTCACCCCTGATGCACCAACTCCCTCCGTTCGTATCGATATTGATATGGAGGATGCTGGTGGTCAGTTTGACCCAATGCCAGAAATCAACCCAACGACTGAAGCTGCGGCTAATGATGTCGTCCAAAGCGAAAAAGCTTCTGGCTCTCAGGGTCAAGTGGCGGATACTCCGTCTGGGGGCAGCTCATACTGGAGACAAAAGCAACTTGAGGTCGTCAATCTTATTTCTAGCCAGGAAGATGCCAGCAACCAGCTGTCCAGCGGCATTGCCGCTTTTGTTGAGAAAACATCAACTATGAAGAAGGTATGCACTCCCAGTAGCCCCCGAGCGCCATGGCGGATTCGCAAATTTAATCCGCTATGGGGCTCCAAAGTTGACTTCTGTAAGTTTTTGAATAACTTAGCCCTCGAGCGCTGGTAGTTCACACAGTGCTCTATAGAGAACTTAATTTTTATACTGAGTAGCCCCCGAGCGTTATGGCGGATAATTATCCACCATAAAGCCCTTAGAAGACAAAAGATCAGCATAAGTAGCCCCCGAGCATCATGGCGGATAATCCTTCATCATGATGCTCTAAGAGTGACTAAAAAAGAATCAGTGAGTAGCCCCCGAGCGTTATGGCGGATTCACATCCGGCATAAAGCTCTAAGATTGACTAACACTTCAAATTTTGCCAGAATTACAAGAAGGTGGTGGAGGACCTGGTCCAGGTCGTCAGCTCGCAGGAGAAGGAGCTGGCGGAGAAAGGCGCTCTTGTGGCAGATTTGCGGCAGCAGCTTGAGAATAGCGGTAATCTACCTTAAGTTTCCTTTATGCTTACTCAATCAATGCTGAGCTGACAAGACTCCGCCATGCAGACGCTGCCAAGCTCAAGTCCACACTTGAGGGGATGAAGAAAGGCCATGCCATTGCGATGGATGGGCTGAATGAACAGCTCCGGAAATCGCTGGCTGAAAACGCCACCCTCGAGAGGCAGCTGAAGGACCATGAGAACCAGGGCAAGAAGAAGGACAAGGAGATAGCGGATCTCCGCAAAGCCGCCGCTGACTTTGAGAAGCGGCGTGAAGGCTTTAACGAGCTCCTCCATCACTTCCAGGACAACTTGCTAGGTACCACTTCTTATAACGTAAAGGTTTTCACTTTCCGCTATGCAGTCCATGACACATCTTCTTCTTTCCGCCATGCAGCTTCCTTGGGGCAAAGCGAGATGGACACCGCTGAGGGCTTGCGCATGGCCACCGACGCAGCGAGGAAGGAGCTTGATGGCCTTCTCAGCGCTGGTCGCCAAGCGTGCGGGAGCCTGCAGATAGCGGGTTCTTCCAACCTTTCTGCCATCGCGCTCACACAGAAGCTACTGCTGGTGCCAGGGCTAGTGGCGGACTGGAAGCTGTCCTCTGCTCGGGGTGGTGCCAGGACAGCGCTGACCTTGGCGAAGGCCCACTATCCCGAGATGGACCTGGACCAGCTCACCTCCGGCATCCCTGAGAGCGGCGAGGACGGCGCGCCGGTGGACGAGGCCGCCATCCGGCAGAGCGTGCTGGGATACGATCAACTGTGCGCCCTTGGCACTCAGTTGAACGTATACTATGAAGCATACAAGCTGCCAGGGTCGCCAAGCCAAGCTTCGGAATCCGCCTCCGCGGCTACAGCAGGTGGTGATGGCGGCGATGAGGTGTCCTCCAAGATTCCGCCATCTTCGTGAGATGTGCCCTGCGATATGGCAGGAAAAAATACTTTGCATTAATTTGGCCCCTGAGTGGGTCTGTAATCTTAAACTTAAACTGCGTGTGATGTGTCCGCACTGTGACTGATCTGCTTGTGGCGGATCAGTGGAATGCTTGTGAACTTTTGCAGTTTATTTTTTTTATGAAGTGGTTTAATTGCGCGAAGAAACTGCCAGGCCTAGTTTTATGCAACTTGCAGTTTTTGCCATGCCCAAAAAACAACACTTAAAATTTTTCACGCGTAGGATTATGCGATCCGCCATCCGGCTCTCTGTGCTTGACTTTTCGTGAGATGGCGGAATCTTCGCACGAACAATCCGCTAGGGCGACGATACTTAATAGCAACCGTCCAGAACCCTGAGCAGATGGCGACTTAGATCGTCAAAAAGTCACTACTCTGGAATCCACACAAAGAACATCGAATGAAGATCAAAACATAAAAAAGCTACGCGGACCGCTTATGGCGGATTTAAAAGAGACGCAAGTGCAAAGCACAATTGCGCAAAAGGTTCTATACGATCTAAATGAACAATAAAGGAGGTAAAAGACTCAGAAGAAATCAAGAGTGAACCAAATGCTTTATTTCATTGATCATATAGAGGTGCCTGTTACATAGCTAGAGAAGTGCTAAGTGTAGAAAGGACGTAGCTGTGCGATGTTCCATGGACGATCTGTCTCGTCGTAGATATCGTCAGGGTCTCTTCGTTTGCGTTTCTTACTTGGTCGCTTATCTAGCTCGCGAATATCAATGAGGTAGTAGGAACCATTTAGTAGAGCTTTGCTGATGACGAAGGGTCCTTCCCAAGGCGGGGATAGCTTATGGGACTTCTGCTGCTTGAGGCGTAGCACCAGGTCGCCCTCTTTGAACGAGCGTTGGCGAACTCGCCTGCTGTGATAGCGGCGGAGATTCTGCTGGTAGATGGCGGATCTCTGGGCTGCTAGGTCTCGTTCTTCTTCCAGCAGGTCCACAGATAGTTGTCTGGACGCTTCTGCATCTTCTTCCTTGTAGGCCTCTACTCTTGGAGAATCGTACTGAACATCACTTGGCAAGATTGCCTCTGCTCCGTAGACTAAGAAGAAAGGGGTAAGGCCGGTTGATCTGTTTGGCGTGGTCCGTAGACTCCATAGTACAGATGGCAACTCCTCTGCCCAGGCTCCAGCTGCTCTATGTAGCGGTGCTTCTAGGCGTGGCTTGATCCCTGACATGATTAGTCCGTTGGTCCGCTCAACTTGGCCATTAGACTGTGGATGTGCCACAGATGCTAGGTCAAGGCGGATTCCGTTGTGATGGCAGTATTCCTCAACTTCTCCCTGAGACAAGTTTGTGCCATTATTGGTGATGATGCTGTGTGGGATGCCGAATCTGACCACAATGTCCTTGACGAACTTTAGGGTGGTTTTGCCATCAAGTTTTCTGATGGGCTTAGCTTCCACCCACTTCGTGAATTTTTCTACCGCTACCAAAAGGTGCGTAAATCCCGAAGGTGCTGTTTTTAGCGGACCCACCATGTCCAGCCCCCAGACTGCAAAAGGCCAAGTTATAGGGATCGTATGCAGTGCTGTGGCGGGCATATGGGTTTGCTTGGAGTACATCTGGCAACCATGGCAGAGCTCCACAATGCGGTCTGCATCTGTCTTGGCCGTTGGCCAGTAGAACCCATGGCGGAATGCTTTAGCTACTAGGGATCTGGCGGTGGCGTGATGCCCACATTTGCCTTCATGGATCTCTCTTAGTATTTCGATTCCATCCACATGGGATATGCATTTCATGAAAACTCCCGAGGTGCTTCGTTTGTAGAGTTGGCCATCTATGATGGTGTACGCTTTGACTCTACGCTCGATTTGTCTTTTCTGGACTTCGTCTTCAGGAAGTTTCTTGCTCGTCAGATATTCCAGGAAGGGCTCTGCCCATGGCGGATTGCTAGGCAAAACCGCCATAACAGGGGAGCTCGCTATCTCCGGATTTTCTGGATCCACCATCTTAACTGATGGTATGCGCAGATGCTCGAGGAATACGTCTGGCGGAACTGCCTTACGGCTGGATCCCAGTTTGGACAAGGTATCGGCCGCCATGTTATCTTCTCGCCGTACATGCTTTATGTCGTAGCCGAGGAAAGTTTTGGCCATCTCGTCCACTTCGTCCCTGTATGCCGCCATTACTTCATTCCGAGCTTTATATGTGCCAGCCACCTGCTGAGCCACAAGGTCAGAGTCTCCACAGCACATGATGTGTTGTACACCGATCTCCTTTGCGACACGTAGCCCGTGTAGTAGCGCTTCATATTCCGCGATGTTGTTGGTGGTGGGGAAGTGAATCTGGAGAACGTAGCTTAGCTCATCTCCCTTAGGAGATTTGAGTGTCACTCCAGCCCCCGAGCCGTGTAGCAACTTTGAGCCATCGAAGTGCATCACCCAATGTTCTGGCTCTGGGACGGGCGTAGTTTCCTGCGCTTCCTTCCAATCCGCCATAAACTCCGCCAAAGCTTGAGACTTGATGGCGGTGCGAGGCTTGTAGTCGATGTCGAAAGATGCCAATTCAATGCCCCACTTCGTAACTCGTCCTGTTGCGTCGCTGTTGTTGATGATGTCCTTCAGTGGGGCTTTGCTCACCACTGTGATCTTATGGTCATAGAAGTAATGCCTTAACTTACGAGAAGCTAGGAAAACTCCGTATGCCAATTTTTGGTAGTGAGGGTAGCGCTGCTTGGATTCCGTCAGGACCTCGCTGACATAGTAGACTAGTCGCTGTACGCCGTACTCCTGCGCTTCTTCCTTACGCTCTACCACGATGACGATGCTGACTACCCTATTGGTTGCCGCCATGTATAGTAACATGGGTTCCTGGTCTTCGGGTGCTGCTAGGACTGGTGCAGTGGATAACACTCTCTTCAGATCCTTAAGTGCAGCGTCTGCCTCGTCGGTCCAGACGAATTCGTCTGATTTCTTCATCAGCTTGTAGAGTGGCAAAGCCTTCTCGCCAAGACGACTGATGAATCTGCTCACTGCTGCCACGCAGCCTATGAGTCTCTGCACGTCTTTTAGGTCGATGGGCCGGGAGATGTCGAGGATTGCCTTGATCTTCTCCGGGTTAACCTCAATTCCGCGGTGGGAGACGATGAATCCTAGGAGTTGTCCAGCTGGGACCCCGGAGACGCACTTCGTTGGGTTAAGCATCATGTTGTACTTCCTGAGATTGTCAAAGGTCTCTTGCAAATCCGCTATAAGGCCATCTTGCTTCTTGGACATAACTGCGATGTCGTCCACGTATGCGTGGATGTTTCGTCCGATTTGATCCGCCAGGCACTTTTGCATAGTGCGCTGATATGTTGCTCCTGCGTTTTTCAGACCGAATGGCATTGTGACATAGCAATATGTGCCATAAGGTGTTACGAACGACGTAGCGAGCTGATTGGACTTTTTCATCTTGATCTGGTGGTATCCGGAGTAGGCATCTAAGAAACACAGTAGCTCCGATCCCGCCGTCGAGTCAATGACTTGGTCAATGCGAGGCAAGGGAAAAGGGTCTTTTGGACATGCTTTGTTCAGGCCAGTGTAATCTACACACATGCGCAGAACTTTTGTGTTTTTCTTAGGAACTAGCACCGGATTCGCCACCCACTTGGTATGTATCACTTCCTTGATGAAGCCTGCTTTCAACAGCTTGGAAATTTCCTTTGCTATGGCGCGGCGTTTTTCATCTCCGAAGCGTCTCATGGCTTGTCTTACTGGCTTTGAGCCAGGAATTATCTGCAGAGCGTGCTCGGCGAGTTCCCTGGGTACACCCGTCATGTCAGATGGCTGCCATGCGAAGATGTCCCGGTTCTCACGGAGGAACTCGACGAGCGCGCTTTCCTACTTGGGGGACAAATTTGTCCCAATGGCGGTGGTCTTGGTGGCATCGCCAGCGACAAGTTCCACCTGTTTTGTATCGACTGTCGGCTTGAAGGTGGGCGGGGAGGCGGAAACCTCCTGCTTGGATGACGGCATCTCCGCGGGGTCCGTAGCGGCGTGGATTTCTTTGAACTCCTCGCCGAAGAACACTGCTTCCGCGAAGGCGGCTTCTCCTTCCTCGCACTCCTTTGCCTTTCTGAAGCTGCCATAAACGGTGATTATGCCATCCGGTCCTGGCATCTTCAGCTGATTGTAGATGTAGCATGGCCTCGCATGAAAGCTGTGGAAGGCTGGGCGCCCGAAGATCACGTGGTAAGTGCTTTTGAACGGGACCACCTCAAAGGTTATGGGCTCTTCTCTGTAGTTTTCCTCACTACCGAAGGCAACCTTGAGTGTGACGGACCCGAGGGACTTAGCTTGGCGACCAGGAACCACCCCGTAAAAGGTGACCGCGCTATGGCGGAGTTGGGTCTTGGTAAGGCCGAGCTTTGTCAGCGTTTCCACGTACATGATGTTCAGGCTGCTGCCGCCATCCATTAAGCATTTGGAGAACTCATAGCCATGAATTACAGGGCATACCACCATGGCGTAATAGCCATCTGGGATGTGCTCTGGATGATCATCGCGGCTCCAGTGCACCGGTACTTCGGACCATCTGACGTACTGGCGGATTTTTGGCACGGTGGCATTAAGTGAGCGCATAGCAGCTCTCTGTGCCTTAGCCGTGGGGGGTCCAAGGAATGTGTGAAAGGCGCCTTTTTTGTCCTTGATTGGGTTACCCTTGCCAGCACCACCCTCTGCCTTTTCGGCGGGTTTGGGCGCAGGGTCTTCATCCATATCACTGCCATCCCTAGACTCCTTGTCTTTATCCGCTTTTCCTTTGCCACGAGGCCGTTGTCGCCGGCTGCGTTTGAAGCCAGCTTCTTGATCCGCCTTGAGGTCGTTGACAAACTTGCAGTTCCGATTGGTGTGGTTGCACTTTCCCGACGCGTCACGATGGGCAAAACATGGCATATCGCGGTATTCATCGTAGGACACGGGGGCGGATGGCGCCGAAGCAGGAGTTGCGGAACTCCGCGGCTGGCCACCGCCACCTCCGCGTCCTCGGCCGCGCTGGCTGTTTTGACCCTTGTCAGCAAAGGTTGTGGCTACCATGTCCGGAGCCTGCGGCTCTTCTGGCGGATTCTTCCGCTTGTTACTGCTGTTCCGCTTTCCAGTGTTCTGGATGGCGGAAGCCTTCAGAGATTCGCGGGCGTCATCGTCGGCGGCCGCGTAGTTGCTTGCGATGGTGATCATGGAATTTAGGGTCAATTTCCCTTCGTTCCTTTCCCGCAACAGGCGATGGCGGAGCAGTTGTCCTCTCTCCAAACTGTCAATAAACGCGAGGATGGCGGACTCGTCAGTAACCCCTTCACAGGAGTTCTTCATATCCAGCCATCGCGCGAGGAAAGTTCAGGAGGTCTCGTCGTCGGCTCGTCGGCACCGCTGGAGCTCAACAATGTTGTGGGGTCTCTTGTAAGTCCCCTCGAAATTCTCGGTGAACGCAGTTTGCATATCGAACCAGGTTTGGATGGAGTTTTCTGCCAAGTCGTTGATCCATTGCCTCGCAGTGCCGGATAGCATCAGGGGCAAATAGCGGACAGCAACATTGGGAGATCCCCCGGCGAATTATACTGCATTGAAGTAGTCTTGTAGCCAAGTCAAAGGCCTATCGACTCCATTGTACTGGCGGATATTTTTCTCGATTTTGAACCCATACGGGATGGGCTCATCACGAATCCGTTGTCCAAAGCACTTTGGGCCGAGGAAGAAGGCCGTTTGAGACTTGGCAATCTCATTTAGATGGGTACGGGCGTCGTAGGGCTTCTGGTCTGGCGGATCCTTGCGAGAGTTGCGCGACCTTGCTGGACTGCCGCCACCGCCGCCGCCGCCATGGGGGCTCCCTGGTGGGGATGGCGAAGGGTCGCGTCTGCGCTTACTCTCGCCGTCCTGCGACTGTTCTCTGCAGCTACGACTTCCTTCCGTTCTTCGTGGAGATGGGTCATTGTCATGGCGGCGGGAGCCTTGCCCTTTGTCATCGTGGCGGCGAGCGGAGCGATGCTTGTCCTTGTCACCATCACGATGCGCGCCGTCGTCATGGCGAGATCGGTCCCTTCTCTTGGATCCGCCATCCCTGCTGTTTTCTTGTCGTGGCGGATCGTCTCTGCGTCCAGCGTCACGGCTTCGTCCTCGTTTGCCATCATTGTCGCGTATGACGATTCCTCCCTTAGGGACTTCGAACGTCTTATGCTTTGGTGGCGGCATGTTGGTCTTATGGCGGGGAGCAGCAGTGGCTTGTTGGTATCCGTAAGCCGGGTAGTTCTTGCGGGGTGGCGATGGATTTCTCTATGGGCCCTTGCCATGTGGTTTGTCATCGGAGGATATTGGGATGGCGTGTCTCCGATTGCGAGCTTCTCTTCTTCGGATCTCCGAGGATCCGGTATGAGATTCGTTGTCAGGACGTCCACCATTATTGCCAGCCCCCTGAGCTTTAGAGGCAGTACTGGACCTGCATAGCGCAGGATCAGATTCGAGCCGCCGTGACGACGTAGCCTTTTCCTGCTGCACTAATGCTTTGGTCATCAGTTTAACCGCCGTCTCTAGGGCTGCTGGACTCTTGTTATGCTCCAATAGCTCCTTTGCGGCCACGATGTTCTCGATGGGCGTAGCCCTAACTTCATCGCGATTTTTGTCCACGTATGGCGGATTTTTGATGTACATCTTGGCCAGAGTTTCCGCTGTTGGTACGGTGAACTCAAGGTTTCGTACCAACTGCGGATCGCCTCCCTCGTTGATCTGGTTCTGGACGAGAGTAACATACTTCTCCTCCATGTTCCTTGCGCGCTTCAGCGTGTCTTGAGCTTTAGCAATGTCGTCATCAACCTGCTTGCCCATCTTCTCTACTCGCTTTGCTTCCTTGAGGAGGGCTCGCCTTTTCTTCTCGAGATCGTTCACATCTCTGATATAGTCAGGGGTGATTGGATCTGCTATAGTTCCATAGACGACTTTGTCCAGCGGGGTCGTGAAGTCTTCCTGGTGCTGGTCCACGGGGATGGCGGGTTGCAGAGGCCTGGGTCCGCCGTGGATCTCAGGAAGTTGTTCCGCGGCGGGATCGGCGGCTGGTGGCGGGTTACCCTGCTCATTGCCGGCATCTCCGTCGTGGACTGCCTGAGATGGCGGATCACCGGTTGTCTGTCCAGCATCATCTCCTTTGTTGGTGACAAACACCTGCTTGGCCGCTGCGTGTTGCTCTTCAAGTGCCTGCTGCGCCAATTCCACCTCGAGTTTCCTCATGGCGGCATCGTAATGGTCGGAGTCATAGCCTTTGCTGTCCCAGTCATCCGATTCACCACTTTCGTTAAGTTCCTCTAGGATGGATTCACCTGGGCTATCTTCTCCATTGGAGGTAGATCCCGAAGTGATACCTACGAACGCAACAAGGCAGTACCGCGGTGTTTCTAACGCCAGATTCCTCATGGCGGATTCACTGTGGTCTTCCACCACTTCCTCTACCTCTAGGGAGGGCTGGGTGGGATTACCTTTCAGATCCGATCTGGATAACTTGGAAAGTTCCAGATCAGATGAGTCCTCCTCCGTATCCAGCTCGAAAGCGGTCCGTTTGGGGATTTTAGCCATACCAATCCGCCGGAAATTGGTTTCCGTAGCGGGGGTAGGGTTTGTCTCTCCAATGAAGATATGGATATCTCTAATAGGGATGATGGTGAATCGAGCCGGGTCTTCTCTAGCCGGCACCCAGAGGTTATCTGCTGGTACGATGGGGAAGCCGGAATCGTAGAGGACGCGCCCGATGGCGACGGTGTCGCCGATGCCTGCAAAGGCGGATCCCGCCTGGATCCGCGCTCCAGACGCGCTAAGCCCCACGGTGGGCGCCAACTGTCGTGGTTTCGTCAACAGATCTGCCATAGAGGTAGGGGTATGGCGGTTTGTGGAAGGGGGTGAACACGGAGGAGCGATCCAGGACGGTGGTAGCACGAGTTTACCCAGCTTCAGATCCCGCGACGGTGGCGAGATCCTACGTGCTGCTATAATTCACTATATGGCAACAAGTGCTCGGTTACAATGATGAGGTTGGCTGTTTCGCTATGCGATTGGCCGTAAGATTAGTCTGATGCCTCAAGGGCTGCTCCACGCCGGGCTTATAAAGGCGCCTGGCGTGGGCTACACGTTGGTACCGGAGCGGATTCAACTTGGAGTCCTAGACTAAGTCCTGCGCGTACGCTACAAGGTCACCTGCCATGGGCCGTCATCCGGATCCGCCATAAGCTCGCCGCTAGTAGCCCGCCATGGACCTGTCTCCGGATCCTCCATAAGCGCCTGCGTCCAGTACCGCCGTGCCAACTTCAGCAACTGGGCCGCCCGGTGTGGCGAATCCGCCATACCACCCCTGATGGGCCACCCTGGCCTGCTGATTTAGGACTACGTCGCTGGTATACCTATTTGGTATATCCCCAACAATTGGATCCCAACAAACCAAACATGTAGAATTACATAACGGTGATCTCAATCATGTAGGGCAGCTCATGAGATCTAAACATGAAGCACATGGTGGAGGAGACAATAATCTAGCTACTGCTATGGACCCATAGTCCAAGGTAGACTACTCACTCATCGCTCCGGAGGCAAGCATGGCGATGAAGAAGACCTCCAGTGGTGATTCCCCTCTCCGGCAGGGTGCCGGGAAGAGCTTCTGGACCCTCCCGATCTCGGGTCGACGACGGCGGCGGATCACGATGTGTTTCTGGAAAATTAATCGGGTACTTAGGTTTTTCCTGTCGAGGGGTCTTTATAGGCGAAGGGGCATCATCAGAAGTGGACCGAGGCAGCCTCACACATAGGGGGCGCGACTAGGGGCCATGTCGCGCCGCCCTGGTGTGAGGGTGGCCTGTGGCCCCTCTCCGTCTCCTCTTCGGATCTCTGGAAGCTTCCGGGAAAAATAAGACTTCAGGAACTTGTTTCGTCCAATTCCGAGAATATTTCCTATGTAGCTTTTCTGAAACACAAAAATAGCAAAAAACAGGAAACTGGCACTGTGGCGACTTGTTAATAGGTTAGTTCCGGAAAATTCATAAAAGTGCCACGAAGTGTAACGAAACATTAGGCAAATGGTGTAAAAACAAGCATGGAGCATCAAAAATTATAGATACATTGGAGACGTATCAGGCAGCAATAAAAAACTTGGAGAAAGACTCAAGTGGAGAGTTCATAATACCCAGAAGGACCTCAAAGAAGAAAAGGAGGATGCTACTGCATTGAAGGAAACCATAAGTCAACTTCAAAGTGACATGGTACAGTTGGCATTTGAGCTTAGTGTTCAAGGAGACTTCATCACAACCAAGGATGATCCGATTACAGATCTAAAGAAACGAATGGACCAAAACCATGGATCTGCATAAAAGGGAGCCAAGAAGCTTTAGTCAGACCTCCACCTAAGATTTTAATAAGCGACGACGTGTAAAAAATGTTTATGGTCATACCGACTTGTGGATGATCGTACCTTTTTGTTTGTTCTAAAACTAGTTTACTTGATGTGATGAATGTTTGCTAGATGTTGCTTGTAAGATGAATTGTCTTGATCTGCTATGTTTGGGTAGGAATTTTCTTTAGATCCCTTCCATCTATCTCTCATCTATGCTAAGATTCAAACTTGTCCTAAAACCCCAAACAGATGTATCCTCAACACAACAACAGTCTCAACAAACCAAAGTTGGTTATAGCAATACAACAGATGGTAGAAGTACATGCGGAGTTGATGCGAGTTTTGACTCAGAACTTGATTGACTCAGACAACAAAGAGTTACCTCCAGGAATGCAGCAAGTACTGGATGATTGATGGTGCGTAGTAGGCACCCAGTTGGGAACCCCAAGAGGAAGGTATGATGAGCACAACAGCAAGTTTGCCTTAGTTGTGAAACCAAGGTTTATCGAACCAGTAGGAGAAAGCCAAACTTTAGAAGGTTGATGCTTGCTAGCTTTGCGACAGCTCCGGACAATTTATATGGTGCCTCGTCCAGGGCTTTGCTTTGCACCAGCAACAACGTGGAACCTGCACACAACACAACCAAGAACTTTGCCCCAACTTACGATAAGGTTTTCAATCTCACCGGTTTGCTGTAAACAAAGGATTGAGCGTATCAAGTGGTAAAAGGTAATAATATGCAAGAATGTAAATAAAGCGAGTAATAGTAAAACGGTAATAGCAATGTAAAGGAAATTGACCGGGGTCCATGATACGTCCAAAACGTATCTACTTTCCCGAACACTTTTGCTATTGTTTCTTCTCTAATTTGTGTGTTTTGAATACAACTAATGCGGACTAACGCAGTTTTCAGCAGATTTGCCCTGGTGTCTTGTTTTTGTGTAGAAATCCAACTTTCAGGAAAAATCCTGGAAAATACTGCAAAATTCCTATTTTACCAGAAGACCCACGGAGCCAGAAGACGAGACGGAGAGGGGCTGGGAGCCAGGCTCACCACCAGGGGGTGCGGCCCAGGTCTGGCCGCGCCCACCTATGGTGAGGCCACCTCGGCCATCGCCTCGACCCCTCCTTCGGCCTACATATACCCCTCTGACCTGAAAGGAGCGGGCGTTCGGCGTTTTTCCCAGATAGAGTTCCGCTGCGCCGCCACCATCAGAAATCACGATTCGGAACCAGAAACTCCGTTCTGGCACCCTGCCGGGATGGGGATTTGGAGGAGATCTTTGATGACCCTCATGTATAGGGGATCGCAATAGTCTTCGAGGGAAGTAAAACCCAAATTTATTGATTCGACACAAGGGAAGCCAAAGAATATTTATAAGCCTTAACATATGAGTTGTCAATTCAGCCACAGCTGGAAACAGACTTGCTCGCAGCGGTTTATCAGTAGCAACAGTTTTATAGTGGTGATAGTAGTGAAACAGTAACAACAATAGTAAAATAAAAGCGGTAATAGTAGCAATAGTAAATAGTAGGATCAAATACTGTAGGCATAGGGATGGATGTACGGGCGTTGCATGGATAAGATAATTCATGAAATCAGTGAGACATGGGCAATTGCAGATAAATAATATAAAGCATCCTAGTACTAACAATCATAGGCATGTGTTCCGTATATACTCGTACGTGCTCGCAATGAGAAACTTGCACGACATCTTTTGTCCTAGCAGCTTGTTGCAGCAGGGCCTCAAGGGAAACTACTGGTAATTAAGGTACTCCTTTTAATAGAGTACCGGAGCAAAGCATTAGCACTCGGTGAACACATGTGATCCTCACATCATAGCCAACCCCTCCGGTTATCCCAATTTCTGTCACTTTGGGGCCTCGGGTTCCAGACAACCATATGTGTATACAACTTGTAGGTAAGACCAGAAACAACAAGTATCATCATAAAACAATAACAAGTTCAGATCTGAAATCATGGCACTTGGGCCCAAAGTGACAAGCATTAAGCACAACAAGTTGCAACAATGTTATAAGCACTAATAAAAGATACTAGGCACTATGCCCTAACAATCTCATAGCAAATTACATGAATGATCTCATCCAATCCCTACCATCCCCTTCGCCTACAACAGGAATTACTCACACATGGATGGGGGATTCATGGATGGTTGATGGAGAGACGTCGGTGGTGATGGTGATGAAGATCTCCTCCAAATCCCCGTCCTGGCAGGGTGCCAGAACGGGGTTTCTGGTTCCGAATCACGGTTTCTGATGGTGGCGGTGCAGCGGAAGTCTATCTAGGAAAAATGCCGAACCCCCGCTATTTTTAGGTCATCAGGTATATGTAGGCGGAAGGAGGGGTCGAGGCAACGGCCGAGGCGGCCTCACCACAGGTGGGCGCGGCCAGGCCTGAGCCCCACCCCCTGGTGGTGAGCCTAGGCCACTGCCTCCCTTCGTCTCTCCTTCTGGCTCCGTGGGTCTTCTGGCAAAATAAAATTTTTGCAATATTTTCCGGGATTTTTCCTAAAAGTTGGATTTCTGCACAAAAATGAGACACCAGAGCAATTCTACTGAAAACAGTGTTAGTCCGTGTTAGTTGTATTCAAAACACACAAATTAGAGGAGAAACAATAGCAAAAGTGTTCGGGAAAGTAGATATGTTTTGGACGTATCAACTCCCCCCAAGCTTAGCTATTTGCTTGTCCTCAAGCAATTTAGTTAACAACTAAGTGCGATAAAAGAAACTTTCACGAACACATTTGCTTCATAGATGTATAAATACTAACTATAAGATCAAGTACTCAGGCAATTCATAATAAGAAATATGCAACTAATGTTACCTCATAGTCATGCAAGCTATGAAAGAGTGCCAATATACTAATAACAAATAACATGAGACATAAGAAGTTGCCAGATTGTAATGCTCATAAATGATATGAAAGAGTGGTATCATGCTTGCCTTTATTTGTGGAGCAAAACATAAATGTGGCCGCACCTCTGAAGTCCAAGGGAAGACTAGAAGTAAAAAATATCAAAGATACAAGCATCAAAGTTATACCACAATTAACCATGTTCTGGGACAAGAACATTACACTAAGAATAACAGATATGCTCTCAAGAAGGTGCTTAAAGTTAGAGGATGAAGACTCAACATAAAAGTAAAAGAAGGGCCCTTCGCAGAGGGAAGCAGTGATTTAACATGTCCTAGAGCTTTTCATTTGTAAATAAGAGATAAAAATTTATTTTGAGAGGTGGTTGTTTCATGTCAACGACTGGCAATGGGGACTTGCTATCTTCCATATTAAACAAGTGAGAGCGGTTCCGAGTTCTTTGAAAATTTGGCACATTGGTGCTCTTTTATAAAGCTTTGGCACTCCTCCCCACCTTTTCCTTTCTCAAACCATGGCTAACCGATTCCATCGGGTGCCCACCAACTTTCACATACCATGGAGGAGTGCTCTTTTTTTCTTTTCTTTTTTAGATTAGATTACAATGGTCTGACCAGCTCCCTTGCAAAATTAACGATGAGCAGATGAAGCTGCCTAGTCAAGGGGTACTCAATTTAATATGGAAGATTGCAATTCTGACCACTACGTCCCCATGAGCTAAAAACAGTGGCACAAAATGAGAAGCATTTGAAAGTTTTGAAAGGTAGCACATGAAAATTTACTTGGAATGGCTTGGAAATACCATGCAGAGGAATTTGTAGTGGACTCTTTGGGGTTACTTGGTTTTCAGGAGTTGGATGCACGAGAAGTATTCCCTCTCAGTACAAGTGAAGGCTAGCAAAAGACTGGGAAGCGACAATTGAGAGAGCAATAACTGTCATAATCATGCTTGCGACAAAACAAAATTAATATAGGCATAAAAATGATACAAGAACTATGAGGCAAAGTAAATCATCGAGGCTTAATTGACTTTTTGTTCAGTCATGTGCATGCTTGAGCATGTGCCAAGTTGAATCAAATGAAACTTTCAGAGGTGGATACCACAATGACATACCATATTATGAATAAAACAATGCAAGCAAGCATTTACATGACATGCTACAAACTATTAGTAGATTGGAACTAATCATATGAGAGCAAGAACTACAAAGCATCCATTAAATAACATATACCTTACATGAACCGACTAAGCATGTCCACATAGATGAGTATATGTACAAAAATGAAAACAAATAGAGTTCATACCAGCCTCTTACCACATCTCGGATTGTCATATGTCGTCATTATTTCTTTTTCACATTTGTGGCTTGAATAATATAAATTGAATACCAAGCTCCAACAGAGTCACGGGGGACTGAACTCTACAACAAACTTTACAAAACCGAAGAAGAACAACAAATATTTTTGGGTTTTCAATTTTTGAAACAAGAACGAAAGGAAATAGCAAACAAAGAAAAATATTTTTGGATTTTCAAGTATCAAACCGAAAATAGAGAACAAAGCAAACCAAGGCTAGAAAGCTAAAAAGGCAAACAAGGAGAAACAACAGAAATATTTTTGGTCTTTTTGTGTTTTGAAAAGAAGAAATAAGAACGAGAACAATAAAGAAAGCGAAACACGGATATACAATGGACCGACAAAATATAATATGTAGATGAGTGTATCATCGGCGTACCTCCCCTCAAGCTTAGGATTTTTCCCTAAGTGGAGATCAACCTTGTCTCCGATACATGCCCCATGCCGGTGGGTCATCATTGGTAAAGTAATAGCTTGGCCCCTATGAAGATGAAGCAGATGGTGTATAATCATAATAAGGCTACTGGTATGGGAACTCCGCAATGTTAGAGGGCTGGACCGACTCCTCGGTCGCCTCTCCATCATGCACGGGTGGTGGGTGCTCCTCTAGATACGCGTCAAGCTCACCCTCTATGAGTGACCATCCATTCCTGCGATGAAGGTTAAACAAAAGAGGTGCAGGCAAATGGACTGATCGATCAGTCTTCACTACCTTCCAGGTAGATTTCTTGAAAAAGGTAATCTCAAATGTCAAGTTAGTCAAACAGGCATGAGGAGAAACAAACTTATGATGTATCATATAATTAAGATCAAGTCTCTCTACTGGAAACTGAAGAACTAAAACATGAGGCACTACACCATGCAAAGCTAACAGACGTGAAGCAATAAGGCCTCCACAGATTATCCCTTTCTCATGGTTAGCATCTAGATGGAAAGCTATTAAAGCACCCAAATTGTAAGTCCTATCACTGTTCAAAGCAGTAGTAATAAAAGCTAGATCACAGGAGGACAACTTATTTGCAACTTTCCTAGCAAGAACACACTTGGTAATAAAGTGGGCAAAATATCGAATGGATGGAGAATGAATATTTCAAATTTTACCACTCTTTCCTGAGAAGCTTCTTCCTTGACAAATCTCCTCATAAAGGTCCGTCAATGGCTTAGGCCGTTCCTTCATCCTTTCACGCGATCCCCACTGTGGTACTCTAATGGCTGCACAGAAAACATCAAAGGGCAAGTCCACAGATTTATTGTAGATTTTATAATGAACCATGGGGTTAGATGTGGACCAACTGAATCTAAAATCCTGCACGACAGACATTGTTAGTTCAACATATTGGGGAGGTTCATCATCAATAAAGTGTTCCAATCCTGCATTAGAAATTAGAGTTTGGAAGTCTTGCAGGATTCCAGCAGCATTCATGAACTCTGAGCATGGATAAATTGTGGAAAAGACCCGCTCTTCACGGTGAACTTTCATAACTTCATGCACTTCTAGTTCATGTTGAAAGAGTTGGTATGCATTCTCCTCCATTTCTGAAATTTTTAACAAACCTCATAAAAAGGGATTTTACGACAAACAAGTGTAGGAAACTACTATAGGGAGTTAGTAGAGAGCTAACATGCATCAAAATAACATTTCTAAGCAATAGAACAAGCATGCAAACTCATTTCACCTGTAGCCTATAGAACTAAGATACTCAAGAAATACTCCACTAAACAAAATTCTACTTGGACAATCGAAGGAGTCACATACCAGAGAACAAATGCTCCAAATCTCAGCAACAATGATGGGATGAGCAAGGAGATCAAAAAATCAAGGTGGAGAGCAGCAAGAACACGAGTTTGAGCTGGTGTGTCATTGTTTTTTGGGAGAGAGAAAGAGCTGGGGAGGAAGAGATAAGTGAGAGGCCAGGGGCCCCCCTCACCATAGGTGGGCGTGGCCAGGGCTGGGCCGCACCCCCTGGTGGTGAGGTGGCGTGGTAGGTCCCCCTGAGGTCTCCCAGGTGCCTCTCTGTCCCATTTTTTACATAAAAATTTAAAAAGATTTTTTTGGAATTTTTCGAGAAACTTTATTTTCGAGGATTTTCAGAAAAACGATGAGAGAATAAAACTCGGGAAAACGACGATGGAGTGATTGCAAGCAAATCAAACTCAACCTTTCAGCATCTCTAAGATACTCTAATCATGTAACTAACAAATGGAACAAAAATGGTGAAAGTAAAAATGAGTGAGGTTGAGTAAATGCGGTGAAAACGAAGTTTCATTCATATAAGATCACTTTGTAAACAAGGTTGATCAAGTCTTGTTACCAAACTAATTTTATATGAGGCAAAACTTTGCATTTCACTATATGCTTATGTTACCTTGACCTTGATAGGCATAGTCCCAATCATAACAATTTTATATTCTTCCTTGGGCTTTTGCTCTGAACAAATAATCTGACCAACTCTGATGGTCTCAACATTCTTGATTGAATTTAGAGCATTCTTTCTATCAATCTTCTTGGGAAAATAAACCGTATAATCTTTGTCATTGACATTAAAAGTTACTTTTCCTTGATTGCAATTAATAACAGCACCTGCAGTGTTTAGAAAAGGTCTCCCAAGAATAATAGACATATTATCATCTTCAGGCATTTCCAACACAACAAAGTCAGTTAATATCAAACAACTGTTAGCAACTTGAACAGGATCATTTTCACACATACCAATAGGAATAGTGGTAGACTTATCAGCCATTTGCAAAGATATATCAGTCGATACCAACTTTTCTAGATCAAGTCTCTTATAAAGAGAAAAAGGCATGACACTAACTCCAGCTCCCAAATCACATAAAGCAGTTCTAACATAGTTATTCTTAATGGAGCAAGGAATAGTTGGTATACCTAGATCTCCAAGCTTCTCCGGAACTTTACCATCAAAAGAATAATTAGCAAGTAGAGTGGAAATTTCCTCATTAGGAATCTTCCATTTGTTAGTAACAATATATTTCATATACTTTGAATAAGGAGGCATTCTAATAGCATCAGTCAAAGGAATTTGCAAAAATAAAGGCTTCATCCATTCATAAAACATGTTGTAGTGTTCTTCTTCCTTGGATTTATGTTTCTTACCAGGAAAAGGCATTGGTTTCTGTACCCAAGGTTCTCTCTCATTACCATGCTTGTTGGCAATGAAGTCTTGTTTGGTGTACTTTGCATTCTTATCAATCTTTTTTGGTTCCTCTTCAACTTCTTCTTTGTCGGAAGCATTACCTGGTTCAGTTTCAGCATCAGAAATAGAAATACTATTAGGATCCTTACCTGCTTCAGAGGATTCTGCAGTTGTTTTATCCTTCATCTTCTTCTTCTTGGAAGGAATATCATCTCTTGAATTGCGTTGAGAAACTTGTTCGATCCTCTTAGGATGTCCTTCAGGATATAAGGGGTCTTGAGTGGTAGCACCTACTCTTGTGCGTATTTCGCACGCTTGTTTTTCTTGTGCGGCATTAACAAGCAAATCTTTTTGCACCTTGGTAAGCTGATCAATTTGAGTCTGAACCATTTGGAAATGTTTAACAAGTATCTTCACATCATTGGAGGTTCTCTCCACAACATCCTGCAACTTGTTGATAGCTCTAGAATTTTCTGACAAATGATTCTGCACCATTCTATTAAAATTATCTTGCTTAACAATAAAATTATCCAACTCATATAAGCATTGACCAGGAGGTTTAGAGTAAGGAATATCTCTATCATCAAAGCATTGGAGAGAGTGTACCTCAATAGTGATGAGTGAGGGATCGGCTTACATAATTCTTCTATAGGAGGTAAATTCTTCACATCTTCGGCCTTAATACCTTTCTCCTTAAGAGATTTCTTAGCTTCCCTCGTAACTTCATCATTTAATTCAATCATCCCTCTCTTCTTTGGTGTCAGCTCTGGGACTGGCGCAGGTGTTGGTGCTGGTGTTGGCTCAACTAGGGTCCAATCATCATGATTCTGGCTTATTTTAGCCATTAATTCTTCAGCTTCAGCCGGAGTTCTTTTCCTGAAAACACAACCAACACAACTATCCAGATATGTCTTAGATTCATCAGTTAGTCCATTATAAAATATATCAAGGAGTTCATTTTTAGGCAATGGCTCTTTAGGCAAAGCTCTAATTAAAGAACAAAATCTTGTCCAAGATTCAGGCAATATCTCTCCTTTTCCCTATTCAAAGTCAAAGATATTCTGCACAGCAGCATGTTGAGCACTAGCAGGAAAATATTTCTGAAAGAAAGCATTAACCAAAGCAATAGGACTATGAATAGATCTAGGAGACAAGCTATTAAACCAAGTTTTAGCTGCATCTTTCAACGAGAAAGGAAAAATCTTAGCAACAAAGTAAGTGCAAAGCTTAATATCATCAGAAAACAGATTACTCAAAGTAGAAAGCTCATTCATGTGCTCCATAGCACTTTCATTCTCAGTACCACAAAAAGGCTCTTTCTCAACAATAGATATGTAAGATAAATCTAAAGAGAAATCATAATCCTTATCTCTAATATTTAAGGGGGAAGCAGCAAACTTAGGATTAGGGGACAATTTATATCTAACAGCACGTCTTGCTAGAAGTTCCCTAACAGCTTTAGCATCACGAGTAGCACGAGCTTCAGCAATAAAATCATCGTGAAGCTCAATATAAGCATCATCAAAATCATCACTAGTACACTCCCTAGACTCAGGTGAACTAACAGGTGTAACAGTGGTGTTTCCCATCTTAGCTCTAGCAATTGTAGCATCTAAAAAGGAACCTAGCGAACCACTCTCATCAAGCACAGTAGAAGCATCATCTAAATTATCGATGGAATTTTCAAACTCAACAGAAGTAGTAGCAGTAGCGTGTGCGTGTGGTGGTGTAAGCAACTTACTCATAACAGATGGTGAATCAAGAGCAACAGAGGTGTTCAAAGTTGTACCTCTTCTTGTAGTGGATGGCAATATAGGAACTTTTCCATCACGAGGTTTACCCATGATGAAAGGATTGCAGCGAACAATATGAATCCCAAGTGAACTTACAAATAAAGCTATGCTCCCCGGCAACGGCGCCAGAAAATAGTCTTGATGACCATCAAGTATAGGGGATCGCAACAGTCTTCGAGGGAAGTAAAACCCAAATTTATTGATTCTACACAAGGGGAGCCAAAGAATATTTATAAGCCTTAACACATCGCAACTTGTTAAGGCTTATAAATATTCTTTGGCTCCCCTTGTGTCGAATCAATAAATTTGCGTTTTACTTCCCTCGAAGACTGTTGTGATCCCCTATACTTGTGGGTCATCAAGCCATAGTTCACTAGTGGTGTCTCTCTTTAAGATAAATAACAACATGTTGGGTAAACAAATTACAGTTGGGCAATTGATAGAATAAAGATAGCGTACATATGTCATGAGGATCACTATGAGATTCACTCTGGACATTACGACAAAATACATAGACCGTAATCCAACTGCATCTATGACTAATAATCCACCCTCCGGATGTCGTCCAAGCAACCATCGGGTATTAAGTTGCAAACAAGGGATAACTTCATTAAGCAAAGTGCGTAATTTAATCAAAGCAAATGTCCTTGCACACAAGAATGTTGTTTTCTCCCTAGTGGCAACAACACATCTACAATCTTAGAGGTTTCTGTCACTCCCCCAGATTACTAGAGGCATGAACCCAACTATCGAGCAGAAATACTCCCTCTTGGAGTCACTAGCATCTACTCGGCCAAGATATCTACTAGCAATGGAGAGCATGCAAGATCATAAACAAAATAGAGATAACATAAAGATAATAATTCAGCACATCAACTTGACATAGTACCTATACTCATCGAATCCCAACAAACACAACATGCACTTGATCATGATAGGCAGCTCACAAGATCTAAACATGAAGCACATGGTGGAGGAGACGACCATCTAGCTACTGCTATGGACCAGTAGTCCAAGGTAGACTACTCACACATCACTCCGGAGGCGACCATGGTGATGAAGGACTCTGGCAGTGATTCCCCTCTCCGGCAGGGTGCCGGGAAGAGCTTCTCGACTCTCCCGATCTCGCATCGACGACGGCGGCAGCTTGCAGTATGTTTCGTGGAAAATTGATCGGGCCTTAGGTTTTTCCATCGAGGGGAATATAAAGGTGGAAGGGCAGCGTCAGGAGGTGGACCAGCCGGTCTCACCCCTTGGTGGTGCGGCCAGGGCCTGGGCCGCGCCACCCTAGGGTGTGCCCGGGCTTTGGCCCCCCTCCGTCTCATCTTCGGACTTCGTGATGCTTCGGGAAAAATAGGAGGTTTGGCTTTTGTTTCGTCCAATGACGAGAATATTTCCTGTGTAGCTTTTCTAAAACATAAAAACAGCAGAAAATAGGGAACTGGCACTGTGGCATCTCGTTAATAGGTTAGTTCCAGAAAATGCATAAAAACGCAACGAAGTGTAACAAATCACAAAGCAAATGGTGTATAAACAAGCATGGAACATCAAAAATTATAGATATGTTTGAGACGTATCAAGAATCCCCAAGCTTAACTCCTGCTCGTTCTCGCGTAGGTAACTGATAACAAAACAATAATTTTTGAGGTGACATGCACTATCACAATCTTGATCGACGAGGTAAAGCATTGAGTGCTGAGATCAAAGAACTTAAAACATGGGCATAGGAGACATAATCTTGACAATAAAACTTAGCAACCATGTTATAACATGAAAAGTAACACAAATGAAAGATCATGAGTATAATAAGACAGTGAAAGTCAAGTGTGTGTTTCAAATCATATGGAAAAACATATCAAAGTGGTTGTCAGCTTGTCCTTCATGGAATAGCAAAACATAAATGCATAGGACACCTTCAAGTTTAAGAGGGCGACTAGATACAAATAATTTAAGAACAAGCAAAACCATAATCATGAATCAATCAATGATTAACTTTGGGACTATGCACATTAAACTCAGAATGGCAACTATGCTCTCTTAGATGGCGCATAAAGGTAGAAGGTGGAGACTCAACATAAAAGTAAAAGAAAGGCCCTTTGCAGAGGGAAGCAGGGATTGCAAGTTTTATAAACCATTAAAAATTATTATACTTACTAGCTTTGAGCTCTCATTGCCTCCATCATGGCATCTTGAATGGTTAAGTTTAGTGCGTGTACAATTACGAAGCATATGCTTAACAAATCATAAGTTGAAAACCTCGTGTCCCGTGAAGTACGAATACCCAAACCTCATGGTACTCGACTTAGGTCCCAAGCAAGTTCTTCTCATTGTAAGCATACACGTATCATCGAGAACCGCCAATGGGGTACCGCTTGCCCGATGACATGGAACAAGCCCACATCAAAATGATAAGACAAACAGACAATGAACACCTTGACATCTCTTGTATTTACCATTGGTATAGCTTTTTATTGTGAGATGCGTCGTCGAATGTCCACTATGGGCATGCTGTAGATTTCCACCATGAATGATGCATGGCTTAGATTAGCGGCCCAAGTGTTTCTCTATCACATATACAAACTCCATGACCTCACAAGATCCGAACTTATTTCACATCGCGAGTATTCATAAACAAAAGATCACGATATCAACTCAAATGAGAGAAAGTGCAATGTTGGAAGCTTGCCCCATGACGGCATGGTTGAGCTAATTTCCAACTTACAACTTGCAAGCATAACATCAACATAAGAGAGCCACAATGTCAAAATTTTAAAAGCAAGAAAATTAAAGTGTTAAGTGCTATTCCCTAGATCACTGATAGCACCACAGAACAAAATAGAGTATTCATTGCATAGTATCAAAGATTTCATCGCAGATCCAGATACAAAGGTCTTTAAACTTACAAACCAGCTTAGTCACATGTACTAGCTCAAATAACAGAGTTCAACACATCACAAACACAACGGAAACTAGGGTAGTAGTGAGTCTCCATCTTCACCATGCGCCACAGGCAGTCATGTTGGAATGTAGACTCGAGATCCTAACAACTCACTCTTCATCAGAATAACCTGCACATTTGAATATGCAGCCCCATGAATGGGGGTCAGTACAATGATGTACTAGGAAATGACACATATTTGGTGGCTGTTGTGAAAGAACTAACTACATGATATTTGGCTGGTGGATCTCTTGGGCTAATTTGCATAAAGCCAATTTTGTCCTACAATTCTTTCTCAAAACTTTCTTTCAAAATTTTATATTTTCAAAGGACGATATAACCCCCAAATACTACATACTAGCTAGGCATGTAGCACTAGGCGAAACTCAACAAATGTCGGAACAACAGAAACCACCACCCCTCGGAGTGAATGGCCCTGAGCCCCTAACCTAGAGGTTTCTAGACAAGTTTTAATCATTCAGAAATGGCGATGAGATTCTTCCGTACATTCCATGTCTAGAGACTCAAATTGTCCATAACCAGGGACACGGCTAATCGATTAGTTTGACACCCTGCAGGGGTTGTGCACTTTCACCTTAAGACCCATTCTACCCAGAGAGAAGAATGAGACAAGACCTTTCAGAAGGAGAGAGCAACCATACCGGCAAGATCCGTTCCCACCTATAATTCTGCTACCAGCCCATATCTTGCACACAAGTTGAACCCTCACATCTTAATCAGTCTAGGCAGAGCCCATATTGTCATAAGGCTGCACTAGAAGTACTCTAAAGCATGGAAGCCATATTAATCTCTTTGTTCCTGGTGGCCATCCCGAGTGGCATTCTGAGTACACATCCTCTAGACTAGGCATGTGCCCCAGAAGTCACCTACATCGCACTCTTCTTATCAAACCAATGCAACCAGGTGATTCATTTTAGTTGAAGTTCTTAATTTGTTCATAAAACAACTTTAACAAGTGAACATAGCATGGCATCAATATTTTTCAAAGTATTTAACATCCTATCAGGTGGGGTTTAAAGGATAGCTACACGCTACTATGATCTAAGCATTTTATAAAGCAGTTGAATATTCCACCTACCATTCATACTACTGAAAACACTAATGCAGTAGTAAAAATAGGTAGAAGCATGTGTGTCACTTGCCTTTTTGGAGTTCAAACCCTTTCATTTCTCTCAACAAGATATGTTCTCTCCTTTCAATCTATAGCAATAGGAGTAACACAACATAAACACACTGTTCCATGACAAACAAGATCAAGCAATGCAAACAATTGAAAAGGGTTGGTTCAACAATTTAAAATTCTTATGATTTTTGTGATGAGAGAGATATGTCATGAACCTTGGCTTACAAGATAGGGATTGAGAGTTTGGATGGGAAGGTCAAAAGATTTGCAAAGGATTGATCCTCCAAGATTACAATGAAATGATAATAACCTTGTGCTTGGCATAAGTAAGGATAGAGTTTAGAGATGACTTATGTGGATAGATTCACATGAGTATAGAATAGTGCAATAGAGCACTACGGAATAAAGTGCGATAACACTTACTCAATATAGTATATGTTACACATAGGTTTGGGCTTGTATTGGTGATACATTGAATTACTCAATTAACTCATTTGTGAATTGAATAGTTCAATATAGACCAAGGGTTAAGTTGGCTTGGGGTTGAACATGCATAAGAGTTATTTAGAGTGATGGGGCTTCTTGGCCACAAGATTATCTTGGACAAAAGGATTAACTTGAGCTAGGGTTATAATCTCAAGATTGAGCCAGGGCAAAGTTAAATCCTTCTTTGAAGAATTCAAACTAGTTTTTGGTTAAGCATCAAAGATAATATTGGATCTGAAAAATTTAGGTCATGTGTGATATGGGGTAGGGTTTATCACCACATTGGCAATGGAGAAACAAATTGAGATACATTCACAATTTACTCAAATTACTCAGGTATAATTTGAATATTGTGAACTGCTCTTTCCTGTCGCGGGATAATTAGAGGTTTAGCCGTCATCGAGCTCATATCAACTCGAAAGCCCACTACCACCTCGGAGGCGGTGAGGCGTGTTTAAGCTTTTTAATCTCAATATGGCCGGACGTGGGTGTTAACATCTGCTGATCTGCCAAATTGCTGGGTGTCAAGACGTCACCGCCTCTGTGATTGTACTCGCTTTTGTGCTTCCGATCAGATTGCACTGGCTTCTATGCTTCTGATTAGGTGGACAACCTGGCGGCGTCCTAGTGTTCAATGCGGCCATGGAACCGCATCCTTCATCTCACAGGACATGCATAAATCAATTAGAGTATAGACTTGTCCTATCGACATTGCAAGAGATCAATCAGTCCATGGGGTACATGCCGTGGATTATGATGAATATAAGATATTGATGGTGTCGGTGTTCTGGATACTGGGGTATCCCGGTCCACCTGCTCCTGGGCCCCGTCATCGGCCCATCTTCAGCCCAGGGGAGAACCGGCGACCGAAGCTATTCGAGAAAACCCTCATGAGGAGGCGCCTCATGAGGAGAACGACAGTGGAAACTGCTAAGGACCAGAAGACCTCCTCACTGTCGATGGATTTCGTGTCTCAAGAACACGGGGTACCACGCGACGGACCCAAAGATTCGAACGCAGGGGGCTGAACGTGTGAGATCTCGGATCGCAGCGAAGCACGGTGACGGAAGCCTCGAGTCGTCGAACGCACAACGCACTGCAGAGAGAGACACCGAGCCTTACCCAGGTTCAGGGCCCTCGTGGTGAGGTAAAACCCCTACTTCCTGCCTTCTTGTATTGCAACGCGACACCTCGCGAGGAGTACAAGGCCTTGGTTACAAAGCTCTAGCTGGCCAGAGGTTGAAGAACCTGCGTGCCCAGCTAGCAGCCTCCAGAAGATCCGATCCCATCTAAGGGGTGGCCTCCCCCCCTTTTATAGCGCCAAGGTCCTCCTTCCCCTTATCTTCTTGGGGAAGGGGTTGCCACACATACGGTCAAGGAGGGTGGACAGCTGTAGACTACACTCTTCTGTAGACATGGTCTTCGTAGAGTAGTGGCGCCGGTCCACAGGAGTGGGTGGAGGAAGCTGACGTCCTCCTCTGGCGCCCTGCACCGTCCACGCTATTTTTAGGGGGGTGGCCAACAACCACTGTGCCGCTTTGGGCAGGCACAGCGAAAGTTGGTCTCCTCCCTGTCGGGGGTAGCGTGGGCGGTACGCGGTCTTCTGCCCGTTATCTTCTTGCTCTGCACGCAAACGTGCTGAGCTGACGTGGGCGTGCTTCCTCTCCTCACCAGCAGGGGCTCGTGAGGAGGTCTTCTGGTCCCTAGCAGTTTTGGTCGTCGTTCTCCTCACGAGGCGCCTCCTCGTGAGGGTCTTCTCCGCAGCTTCGGTCGTTGATTCTGAAGATGGGCCGATGACGTGGCCCAGGAGCAGGTGGACCGGGATACCCCGGTATCCAGAACACCGACAGTAGCCCCCGGGAGCCCGACCCGCGAATGCGCCCTCTTGAGGGAGCGAAGGGCCGGGGGCCCCAGAAGCTGCTGGGCCCTCCAACGGCACGCGTCAACCGTGCGGTCAGAGGACCATGTGAAGAAGCGGAGGATGTGGACGCGTGGCGCGGCCGCAGCTGGAGAGGCGAAGCGGCGGGCGACGCTGCAGTCTCCGAGGCGTCAAACCGCCATGATGGCGCGTCGCTTCACTGCGGAGCGCACCGTCGACGCTTCGATTCCCGCGCTGAAATTTGACGCATCAATGCCGGTCGCCCTCCTTAAATAGATCCTCCTCGAGACCTCCGGCACTTCACCTCCTTCCTCCAGTGCCACTTCTTCCTCCGCGCCCCGAAGCTGATGGATCCCTCCAACTCCTCCGCCGCCGCTGGACCTAGCTCTGGAGCGAAACGCCGCGGGCGTCTGCCGGGCAGCGGGATCAAGGTGAAGATCCCAGCCCGATGGATGCCCGGCGCCGGCGGCCCCCTCCGCATCGGCGCGCCGCGGCAGGATGAGGCGAGCCGCGCCACCTTGGGGACCTCCAGCGCCGTGACGCTCCGGGATTCCACGCGCGGAGGCGCTCTGAACTCGCCGTCGCCGCTGGCGGCGGTGCCTGCTCCCCGCGCCTCGGGGAGCGTTGACCGGGTCCTCCGGGAGGTGGAGGCCGCCCTGGGCCCCCCTCCCCCTGTTGCAGATCCTCTGGCCCCGCCGGCGAACGGAGTGGTTGCCACTCCGCGCCACCTGGCGGCGGCGATGTTGGGACCCCTTACCGGCCTGGGGTCCCGCTTCTTGGAGCTCCTCGTCGTCGTCGACGCCCCGGGCTTCAACTCCCTTCGGCTGCCCGGTGCCGTTCGGATGGTGATCTACGCCCCCGGCGCGGCCGCCGGGGAGATCGCCCTGGGGGAGCAGAGCAGGCCAGATCTCCTCTGGCCTGTGGACATCCTTCTCGGGGTGGGCGGCAACGCCGTCCTCTCCGGCCGCTGGAGGGCCTTCCCCCTCGGCCATCGCCTCCGCGTCAGCGACCACCTCGTCTTCCGCTTCAAGCTGGGGACGCTGGAGGCCTCGGTGCGGATCTTCACCGCCGGTGGCGTCCGCCGCACCTACCCCCAGCCCGCGGCGCAGTGAAGAGGAGGCCCTGACGCTGTAGTCTTCTGGGGAGGGGAGCTAGTCTCCTCCCCACTTTTGCCATGTAGTCCTCGGCGGCGGGGTATGCCCCGCCGTGCTTTTGCTCCTCCCTTTGAGGGGATTACTTCAATGAAGCTCGCTTTTTAGCTGTCCTGCATTTCGCTTCTTATTGCTCTCCATAGTCCCGGTCGTTCGCACGCTCGAGAGCCCTGGAGAGCTGTTGGCGTCGATGGGAGGCCTCCCTTTGCCTCAGAGCTCGAGATGGGGTCGGCGCCGACGACACATTGGACGACTCCTGAGACAAGAAGTTGAAGAAAGAGTTGGAAAAGAAAAAACCCCAAATCCCCGAAAATGGAAAAACAAGTCGATAAAACAAACGAAAAAAGAAGGCGAATAAGATGCCCCTGTGACCGGCATAGGGACCTTCTCCGTCGTGGAGGAGCGCGGCACTATCTGTGCCAGCAGCTAAGAGCAAATTGCCGCGCGTGGTGATTCACGGGGCCTTCCTCGTCGTTGAGGGAAGCTGGACCCTCACGGACGTGAAAACATCGACGCTTAAGAGAGCCCAGAGGCCGTCGACACCTCGCAAGGGTTGCTCACGAGGTGAAGGGCCTGGCGCGGACCTCCGGATCTGCGTCTCCTTCGCAAGATGATCGGAGCGGCCTTGGTCTTCAATAATCCTGCCACGTTAGGCCTTCCTCGATAGAGGGAATCTTCCTGCGGATGCTTGTTGCATCGACGCATTCTTGCCTCCTCGTGAGGGTTGCTCACGAGGGGTAGGTCCTTAGCGGGTGCCTTGGGGCACACCTTGGACTTTTACTCGAAGATTTTTTATTTTCCGATGTACTTCGCGAGGAACTAAGCACCATGGGTATTAGAGGTGATCGATAACAGGGCCGTCGCCCCCGACCAGAGCTTATTCCCTTCGGGTTTTTCGGGCTCGCTGTTTTCCGGGCGAAGGCCCCAGCATAGACACCGTGCCTAGCCCCCTTCCGCGTGGAGTACAATAGAAAATAAATGGACTTCATGCCATTTTGATGTCATGCCGAAGCAGAGGCGCTATATTGCGCTTTAACTTAATATCAGTGCTTAAGAGCAGGTTGAGCTGATACAAGTGCCGTGAAAACGGTCTTTTTCTCCTCGTGAGGAACCTAAGGGTAGAACTTTCGCAGATGAGCTATGTTCCACGGGTTCCCCACTGGCACGCCTTCTGCGGTTTCCAGCCGCGCCGAGCCTGGCCTGGCGATGTGCGTCACCTCGAAGGGTCCTTCCCACATTGGAGATAGCTTGTGCAGGCCCTCGCGAGAGAGTATTCTCCTATGCACCAGATCGCCGACCTCCAGAGTCCTTGCTCGAACATGGAGGCTATGGTAGCGGCGTAGTCCTTGCTGGTACCTCGCGGCGCGGAGCGCGGCTTGGCACCGAGCTTCTTCGAGCAGGAGGAGACGATCCTTGATGAGGTCCTCTTGGCGAATTTCGTCGAAGGCGAGCACTCTTGGCGATCCGAACTTGACGTCGGTGGGAAGAACAGCCTCCGCCCCATAGACCAGGAAGAAATGGGTCTCTCCAGTGGGTTTGGTGGCGGTAGTCCTGATGGACCACAAGATGGATTGGAGGTTGTCTAACCATTTTTTGCCACAGGCTTCGAGCTTGGCGTTGAAGCTTTTCGTCTTGAGCCCCTTGAGGACCTCGGCGTTAGCACGCTCGGCCTGGCCATTGCTCCGGGGGTAGGCGACGGAGGCGAAGCAGATCTTGATGCCGACCGATGCGCAGTACTCCCGGAACAGTCCGCTAGTGAACTGGCTGCCGTTGTCGGTGATTATGCGGTTAGGCACACCAAAATGACAGACCAGCCCACGGATGAACTTGACTGCGGACCTGGCCGGTATGGTGCACACCGGTTCCACCTCCACCCACTTGGTGAATTTGTCGATGGCGACGTAGAGGTAGCGGTAGCCCCCTTGCGCTCTGGGGAATGGACCGAGGATGTCTAACCCCCAAACTGCAAAGGGCCAAGTGAGTGGGATGGTTCGCAGCTCCTGTGCCGGCTGGTGGATCTGCTTGGCATGGAACTGGCATGCCTCGCACCTCTTGACCATCTCCGCCGCATCCCCGAGCGCTGAGGGCCAGTAGAAGCCGCTTCGATATGCCTTCGCGGCTAGAGTTGCCGCAGAAGCATGATGGCCACACTCGCCGGCGTGGATGTCCTTGAGAAGCTCTTGGCCTTGGTGAGTAGACATGCACTTCAGAGCGACGCCATTTGGGCGACGCCGGTACAAGTCACCGTCCTTGACGCAGTAGACCGAAGCCTGGCGTACGATCCTTTCGGCCTCCTCTTCATCCTCGGGAAGCCTGCTGCTGGTGAGGAAGGCCTTGAGCTCGAGAATCCAATCCACTCCCTCCTGCCGTGCCAATGCCAGAAGGACGCGGTCACCCGAAGGAGGCCCGCAGTCTGGAGCCCCCTGCTCCGGCGGTGGCGGCAGGGCAGGTGGAGGGTCGGATCCAGATGGCGGTGGAGAAGCGGACGGCTTGAAGAGGCGCTCCTCAAAGACGCCAGTGGGTTGCGCCAGGCGGTGAGAGGCGCGCTTGGCGATCTCGTCGGCTTCCGCATTTTCTCCTCTCGTGATGTGCTTCAGCTCCAAGCCTTGGAAGCGTTTTTCCATCTTTCGATGCTCCTCGAGATAGGCCGCCATGTGCTCATCCCTTGGAGTGTAGCTCTTGTTCGAGAAATTCACAACCAGCTGTGAATCTCCCTTGACGATGAGGCGCTTGATGCCCAAAGCGTTTGCCGCCCTTAAGCCGGCGAGTAGTCCTTCGTATTCCGCGATGTTGTTGGAGACCTTGCTCTCAGGATTGAAGCAGAGGTGCACGGCATAGAAGAGCTTGTCTCCAGAGGGAGAGGTTAGGACAGCACCAGCTCCCGCGCCGGGGAGGTTGAAGGCGCCGTCGAAGTGCATGACCCAGAGGCCTGGGGCCTCCTCTCCTGGGAGCGTTGACTCCTCCTCCGGAGACTCGTCGGCGAACGGGTCGGTCCACTCCGCAGTGAACTCGGCCAAAGCCTTGCTTTTGATTACCTTTGTAGTTTCGAAGGAGATCTCGAAGGGTGGAAGCTCCACGGCCCATTCTGCCACCCGCCCGGTGACGTTGGGATTGCGTAGGATGGTCTCCAGGGGACGATCGGTTACCACCTTGATCGGGTGACCCTGGAAGTAGTGGCGCAGCTTCCGCGAAGCGATGAGCAGGGTGTAGAGCAGCTTTTGCTGCATGGTATAGCGTTCCCGCGCGTCGCGCAGTACCGTGCTGACGAAGTACACAGGCTTTTGCACCTTGACAACACCCTCGGGAGGCTCCTCCTCGGGAGGCTTTTGAGCGTTGCTCTGAGAAAGCGGCTCGATCGGCGAAGATGCCGCGGGTGGCTGGGGAGGTGGAGCGGCCTCTTCCTCGCGAGGAGCCCCCGAGCTTGGAGAGTTGACTTCCTCTTCGGCGATCACCTTGGCGTCTCGCTCCGCGACGAGGACGGCACTTGCAGTCCTTGGAGTTGCCGCGATGTAGAGTAGCAAGGGCTCGCGGGTGGCTGGGGCAACCATGATCGGTGGGCTCGTGAGGTACCTTTTCAACTCAGCGAAGGCCTTGTCGGCTTCCGGAGTCCACTCGAACTTCCCAGCGCGCTTCATGAGCTTGAAGAAGGGCAAGGCTTTCTCTCCGCTCCTCGCGATGAAGCGCCCTAGGGCTGCCATGCACCCCGCGAGGCGTTGCATCTCCTTGAGACTGCGCGGTGGACGCATTTCTTCGATGGCCTTGACCTTGTCAGGGTTCGCCTCTATCCCGCGATGGGACACGAGGAATCCCAACAGCTTTCCCGATGGTACGCCGAAGGCGCACTTGGCGGGGTTGAGCTTGATGTTTACCTTTCTCAGGTTGGCGAATGTTTCCACCAGATCCTCAATGAAGGTGTGACCCTCGCGAGTTTTGACGACGATGTCGTCGACGTAGGCCTCCGCGTTCCGTCCCATCTGAGCCCCCAAGGCCTTGCGCATGAGCCTTTGGAAGGTGGCTCCTGCGTTCTTCAGACCGAAGGGCATGCAGACGTAGCAATACACCCCACAAGGCGTGATGAAGGCAGTCTTCTCCTCGTCCTCCTTTGCCATCTTGATCTGATGATAGCCGGAGAAAGCATCCAAGAAGCAAAGGAGGTCACAGCCGGCGGTGGAGTCGATGATTTGATCTATCCTCGGGAGCGGATAAGGATCCTTGGGGCAGGTCTTGTTGAGACTTGTGAAGTCCACGCAGAGGCGCCCACTGCCATTTGCTTTTGGACTGACCACCGGATTCGCGATCCAGGTGGGGTGGGCTACCTCGCGTATCAGCTTGGCCTTCTTCAGCTTCTCTATCTCCTTGACAATGAAGTCTTGCTTCTCTTGCGCTTGCTTCCTAGTCTTCTGCTTCACGGGATGTGCCTGAGGGCACACGGCTAAGTGGTGCTCAATCACCTCCCTGGGAACGTCGGGCATATCTGATGGAGTCCAAGCGAACATGTCAGAGTTTGCCCGCAGGAAGGTGACGAGCGCGCTTTCCTATTTGGGGGAAAGCCCTGCCCCGATGGTGACGAAGTTGTCGCAGCCCCCAGCCTGAAGCGGGACCTTCTTGGTTGCAAAGCGCTCTTGGGTGAAATGGGGCCTCCTCCCTGAGGGTATCGCAGCTTCCCCAATGCTCATGTCCAGCATTGGATGGACCAGGTCCTCGCTTGGAGTAGGCGATGCCGAGGCGGCGAACTTCTTCCCTGTCGAATCCAGCGGATGGGGCTCGAGAGAGGCCTTCTTCGCTGCAGCCCATTCTTGGGATACGAGCTGCTTCTTCCTCGCGAGGTCGCCGGAGTGTTCCAGTAGATCTTCGTCGGCGGGGAACATGGTGGCGGCCTCACGGTAAACATGCTCCACTGATCGGAGAGCGTCCTTCTCATTGCAGCGCACGGTGATTGTGCCGTTAGCGCCCGGAATGTTGAGGACGTTGAAGCCATGGTGCGTCGCTGCCATAAACCTTGCCAGGGCTGGGTAGCCGAGGATGGCATTGTATGGCAGGGCGATGTAGGCGACGTCGAAGTCGAGGCTTTCCGTCCTGTAGTTGTCCCGGGTGCCGAAGGTGACGGGCAGGCTTACCTGCCCAATTGGCGTTGTAGAACCTTCGGTTACCCCGAAGAATGGCCGAGTTGGCATGAGCCGGTGGTACGGCACCTGCATCTTTTCGAAGATCTCGACCGAGATGATGTTGAGTCCCGCCCCTCCGTCGATGAGAGTGCGATTGACGGCGACGTTGTTGATGGTTGGCGTGCACAAGAGAGGAATTGTGCCCACGCCCCTGGTGGAAGCCGGATGGTCCTCCTCGTCGAAGCCAATCTTGCACGTTGACCACTTCATTAGGCGGTTGCCGACGCTGGGCTGTGCTGCCGCGATCTCTCGTGACAGCTGCTTGAAGTGTTGGTTGGACAAAGGAGCCTGAGCTCCACCCAGGAGGCAAGCGGCAAAGTCTCGCGGCTCTTGATAGCCCCCCTGGTTCTCCTCCCGACGATCGTTTCCTGGTGGGGGCAACGGCAGCGGCTCGGGATCGGCTCGAGACAGACCCTCGTGGCGGCGACCTTCCTCGCGGTCGTCGTCGCGGCGATCGCCCCGGGATCCACTCTTGCCGTAGCTGCGGCCACCCCCGCGGCGCTTGGAGACGCCATTTTCTTCATGAAACTTCCGGACAAACCAACAATCGTCGGTATTGTGGGTGTCCTTCTTGTGGAGAATGCAGTAGCGGCGACGTCGTCCCTTGTCGCGCTCGGTGCAGTCCCCGCGGCGTTGCTTATGATCTGGCTCCGCCGCGAGGACAGCAGCCTCCTTTCGCTTGGGGTCCTTGGAATTTGGCTTAGGGGGAGGCGCCTCCGGCAAGTTATGCATGAAGAGCCTCCCTTCCTCGGCCTTGGCGCAGCGGTCGGCGATCTCGAAGAGTCTGACGATGGAAGTCAGCTCATCATTCACGGACAGCTTCTCTCCCATCTTGATGTCGGAGACGCCTGTGGAGAACGCGGAGATGACCTCCTCGTTGGAGATCCTGGGGATCTTGTTCCTCATCTGGCTGAAGCGCTGGATGTACTGACGAAGCGTCTCGCCCTTGTGCTGACGCACCGCCTTAAGATCGTTCTTGGTAGTGGGGCGCTCGTACGTGGGCATGAAGTTGGCCACGAACTGGCGGCATAAATCCTTCCATGAAGTCACGGATTCGTGAGGAAGATTCATGAGCCAAGTTCGTGGAGCATCCTTGAGGGCCATGGGGAACCAATTCGCCATGGCACGCTGATCCCCACACGCGCAGCCTGAACGGCGACGACGTAGAGTTGGAGGAATTCGACGGGGTTGGTGGTCCCGTCGTAACGCGCGCCGATGTCTGGCTTGAACTTGTCAGGCCAGATGACGTAGCGTTGCTGGCGAGTGAGGGCGAGACAGCCGGGGTTGTAGATTGGGTCGCCGGGGGTCCTGACGTTCTTGCCAGCTTCGCCGATGTCATCGATGGCGCGGTCATGATTTTCGCGGCGGCGCTCAAGGGAGACGCGTGTGTCTTCCGGAGCGCGTTGGACGATTTGACAGCTGGGCTCCCCGCACGGCGAAGATGCGGCGCGGGAAACCACCTTCTTGGCCTTGTTGGCCTTCCCATCTCCGGCGCCCGGGGCGCGACGCCCCGCCGCCGGATCTGGATCTCCCGCGCCCTGGGCTCCTCCCTGGGCCGGGTCTTCGTTGGCGATGGCGACGAGCTCGGCGATTCGAGCGCGCCACCCCTCACGCCCGTCGTCGGTGGGTTGGTAGCGCAGCAACTCCTGCGCCATGGCGAGAGCCTGCGCAGGAGACAGCTGACTCCCAGAACGAGCGCGAGAAGTGGCGGTGGCGGTGAAGGAGAGCGAAGGCTCTGTATGCCCGGACGGGAGGTAGGAGGACTCCAGATCTTCCTCCTCTTCCTCCTCGGCCGAAGCTTCACGACGACGGAAGATGGGCTCGGTTTGCCCCCCGAGCAGCGTTGCGACGGCGAAGACGCTCGAGCCTCGCGTTGGCGTCGGCCATGTCGAAGCAGATCTTGGAGAAAACACACCACAGCCCCCTACCTGGCGCGCCAAATGCAGATGGATTACGTGTCGCAAGAACACGGGGTACCACGCGACGGACCCAAAGATTCGAACGCAGGGGGCTGAACGTGTGAGATCTCGGATCGCAGCGAAGCACGGTGACGGAAGCCTCGAGTCATCGAACGCACAACGCACTGCAGAGAGAGACACCGAGCCTTACCCAGGTTCAGGGCCCTCATGGTGAGGTAAAACCCCTACTTCATGCCTTCTAGTATTGCAACGCGACACCTCGCGAGGAGTACAAGGCCTTGGTTACAAAGCTCTAGCTGGCCAGAGGTTGAAGAACATGCGTGCCCAGCTAGCAGCCTCCAGAAGATCCGATCCCATCTAAGGGGTGGCCTCCCCCCTTTTATAGCGCCAAGGTCCTCCTTCCCCTTATCTTCTTGGGGAAGGGGTTGCCACACATACGGCCAAGGAGGGTGGACAGCTGTAGACTACACTCTTCTGTAGACATGGTCTTCGTAGAGTAGTGGCGCCGGTCCACAGGAGTGTGTGGAGGAAGCTGACGTCCTCCTCTGGCGCCCTGCACCGTCCACGCTATTTTTAGGGGGGTGGCCAACAACCACTGTGCCGCTTTGGGCAGGCACAGCGAAAGTTGGTCTCCTCCCTGTCGGGGGTAGCGTGGGCAGTACGCGGTCTTCTGCCCGTTATCTTCTTGCTCTGCACGCAAACGTGCTGAGCTGACGTGGGCGTGCTTCCTCTCCTCACCAGCAGGGGCTCGTGAGGAGGTCTTCTGGTCCCTAGCAGTTTTGGTCGTCGTTCTCCTCACGAGGCGCCTCCTCGTGAGGGTCTTCTCCGCAGCTTGGGTCGTGGATTCTGAAGATGGGCCGATGACGTGGCCCTGGAGCAGGTGGACCGGGATACCCCGGTATCCAGAACACCGACAGTAGCCCCCGGGAGCCCGGCCCGCGAATGCGCCCTCTTGAGGGAGCGAAGGGCCGGGGGCCCCAGAAGCCGCTGGGCCCTCCAACGGCACGCGTCAACCGTGCGGTCAGAGGACCATGTGAAGAAGCGGAGGATGTGGACGCGTGGCGCGGCCGCAGCTGGAGAGGCGAAGCGGCGGGCGACGCTGCAGTCTCCGAGGCGTCAAACCGCCATGATGGCGCGTCGCTTCACTGCGGAGCGCACCGTCGACGCTTCGATTCCCGCGCTGAGATTTGACGCATCGACGCCGGTCGCCCTCCTTAAATAGATCCTCCTCGAGACCTCCAGCACTTCACCTCCTTCCTCAAGTGCCACTTCTTCCTCTGCGCCCCGAAGCTGATGGATCCCTCCAACTCCTCCGCCGCCGCTGGACCTAGGTCTGGAGCGAAACGCCGCGGGCGTCCGCCGGGCAGCGGGATCAAGGTGAAGATCCTAGCCCGATGGACGCCCGGCGCCGGCGGCCCCCTCCGCATCGGCGCGCCGCGGCAGGATGAGGCGAGCCGCGCCACCTTGGGGACCTCCAGCGCCGTGACCCTCCGGGATTCCGTGCGCGGAGGCGCTCTGAACTCGCCGTCGCCGCTGGCGGCGGCGCCTGCTCCCCGCGCCTCGGGGAGCGTTGACCGGGTCCTCCGGGACAAGTTCAAGCCGGACATCGGCGTGCGTTACGATGGGACTACCAACCCCGTTGAATTCCTCCAGCTCTACATCGTCGCCGTCCAGGCCGCGCGTGAAGATCAGCGTGCCATGGCCAATTGGTTCCCCATGGCCCTCAAGGACGCCCCGCGAACTTGGCTCATGAATCTTCCTCACGAATCCGTGACTTCATGGAAGGATTTATGTCGTCAGTTCATTGCCAACTTCATGCCCACGTACGAGCGCCCCGCTACTAAGAACGATCTTAAGGCGGTGCGTCAGTACAAGGGCGAGATGCTTCGTCAGTATATCCAGCGCTTCAGTCAGATGAGGAACAAGATCCCGAGGATCTCTAACGAGGAGGTCATCTCCGCGTTCTCCACGGGCATCTCCGACATCAAGATGAGGGAGAAGCTGTCCGTGAATGATGAGCTGACTTCCGTCGTCAGGCTCTTCGAGATCGCCGACCGCTGCGCCAAGGCCGAGGAGGGGAGGCTCTTCATGCACAACCTGCCAGAGGCGCTTCCCCCAAAGCCGAAGTCCAAGGACCCGAAGCGAAAGGAGGCCGCTGTCCTCGTGGTGGAACCAGATCATAAGAAACGCCGTGGGGAGCGCTCCGAACGCGATAAGGGTCGACGTCGCCGTTTTTGCATTCTCCACAAGAAGGACACCCACAATACCCACGATTGTTGGATTGTCCGAAAGTTTCATGAAGAAAATGGTGTCTCCAAGCGCCGCGGGGGTGGTTGCAGCTACGGCAAGAGTGGATCCCGGGGCGATCGCCGCGACGACGACCGCGAGGAAGGTCGCCGCCGCGAGGGTCTGCCTCAAGCCGATCCCGAGCTGCTACCGCTGCCCCCACCAGCGAACGATCGTCGGGAGGAGAACCAGGGGGGCTACCAAGAGCCGCGAGACTTCGCCGCTTGCCTCCTGGGTGGAGCTCAGGCTCCTTTATCTAATCGTCACTTCAAGCAGCTGTCGCGAGAGATCGCGGCGGCACAGCCCAACGTCGGCAACCGCTTAATGAAGTGGTCAATGTGCAAGATCGGCTTCGACGAGGAGGACCATCCAGCCTCCACCAGGCGTGTGGGCACAATTCCCCTCTTGTGCACGCCAACCATCAATAACGTTGCTGTCAATCGCACTCTCATCGACGGAGGGGCGGGCCTCAACATCATCTCGGTCGAGATCTTCGAGAAGATGCAGGTGCCGTACCACCGGCTCATGCCAACTCGACCATTCTTCGGGGTAACTGAAGGGTCTACAACGCAAATTGGGCAGGTACGCCTGCCCGTAACCTTTGGCACCCGGGACAACTACATGACAGAGAGCCTCGACTTCGACGTCGCCTACATCGCGCTGCCGTACAATGCCATTCTCGACTACCCAGCCCTAGCAAAGTTTATGGCAGCAACGCACCATGGCTTCAACGTCCTCAAGATTCTGGGCGCCAACGGCACGATCACCGTGCGCTACAATGAGAAGGATGCTCTCCGATCAGTGGAGCATGTCTACCGTGAGGCCGCCACCATGTTCCCCGCCGACGAAGATCTACTGGAACACTCTAGTGACCTCGCGAGGAAGAAGCAGCTCGTATCCCAAGAGCGGGCTGCTGCAAAGAAGGCCTCTCTCGAGCCCCACCTGCTGGGCTCGACAGGGAAGAAGATTGCCGCCTCTGCATCGCCTACTCCAAGCGAGGACCTGGTCCATCCAATGCTGGACATGAGCATTGGGGAAGCTGCGCTACCCTCAGGGAGGAGGCCCCAGTTCACCCAAGAGCGCTCTACAAACAAGAAGGTCCCGCTCCAGGCTGGGGGCTGCGAAAACTTCATCACCATCGGGGCAGGGCTTTCCCCCAAATAGGAAAGCGCGCTCGTCACCTTCCTGCGGGCAAACTCTGACATGTTCGCTTGGACTCCGTCAGATATGCCTGACGTTCCCAGGGAGGTGATTGAGCACCACTTAGCCGTGTGCCCTCAGGCACACCCCGTGAAGCAGAAGACTAGGAAACAAGCGCAAGAGAAGCAGGACTTCATCGTCAAAGAAATAGAGAAGCTGAAGAAGGCCAAGCTAATACGCGAGGTAGCCCACCCCACCTGGATTGCAAATCCGGTGGTCGTCCCAAAGTCAAATAGCAGTGGGTGCCTCTGCGTGGACTTCACAAGTCTCAACAAGGCCTGTCCCAAGGATCCTTATCTGCTCCCAAGGATAGATCAAATCGTCGACTCCACCGCCGGCTGTGACCTCCTTTGCTTCTTGGATGCTTTCTCCGGCTATCATCAGATCAAGATGGCAATGGAGGACGAGGAGAAGACCGCCTTCATCACGCCTTGTGGTGTGTACTGCTACGTCTACATGCCCTTCGGCCTGAAGAACGCAGGAGCCACCTTCCAAAGGCTCATGCGTAAGGCCCTGGGGGCTCAGATGGGAAGGAATGCGGAAGCCTACGTCGACGACATCGTCGTCAAGACTCGCGAGAGTCACACCTTCATCGAGGATCTGGAAGAAACATTCGTCAACCTGAGAAAGGTAAACATCAAGCTCAACCCCGCCAAGTGCGCCTTCGGCGTACCGTTGGGAAAGTTGTTGGGGTTCCTCGTTTCTCACCGCGGGATAGAGGTAAACCCTGACAAAGTCAAGGCCATCGAGGAAATGCATCCTCCACAGAATCTCAAGGAAATGCAGCGCCTCGCAGGATGCATGGCAGCCCTGGGGCGCTTCATCGCGAGGAGCGGAGAGAAGGCTCTGCCCTTCTTCAAGCTCATGAAGCGCACCGGGCAGTTCGAGTGGACTCCAGAAGCCGACAAGGCTTTCACCGAGCTGAAGAAGTACCTCACGAGCCCACCAATCATGGTTGCCCCAACGTTCCGCAAGCCCTTGCTGCTCTACATCACAGGAACTCCGAGAACAGCAAGCGCTGTCCTCATCGCGGAGCGAGACGCCAAGGTAATCGCCAAAGAGGAAGTTGATCCTCCCTACCCGGGGGCTCCTCGCGAGGTAGAGGCAGAAATCCCTTCTGTCCCTCAAGAGGGGCCGCCTGCTGCAGCTTCGCCGACCGAGCCGCTCCCTCAGAGCGACCCTTCTGAGCCTCTCAAGGAGAGGACTCCTGAGGGCATCACCAAGGTGCAGAAGCCCGTGTACTTCGTCAGCACGGTGCTACGCGACGTGCGGGAGCGTTACACCATGCAGCAAAAGCTGCCCTACACCCTGCTCATCGCTTCGCGGAAGCTACGCCACTACTTCCAGGGTCACCCGATAAAGGTGGTTACCGATCGTCCCCTGGAGACCATCCTACGCAATCCCAATGTCACCGGGCGGGTGGCAGAATGGGCCGTGGAGCTTCAACCCTTTGAGATCTCCTTCGAAACTACAAAGGTAATCAAGAGCAAGGCTTTGGCTGAGTTCACTGCAGAGTGGACTAATCCGTTCGCCGACGAGCCTCCAGAGGTGGAGTCAACGCTCCCATGAGAGGAGGCCCCAGGCCTCTGGGTCGTGCACTTCGACGGCGCCTTCAACCTTCCCGGCGCAGGAGCTGGTGCTGTCCTGACCTCTCCCTCTGGAGACAAGCTCTTCTACGCCATACAGCTCTGCTTTAAGCCTGAGCACAAGGTCTCCAACAACATCGCGAAATATGAAGGACTACTCGCCGGCTTAAGGGCAGCGAACGCTTTGGGCATCAAGCGCCTCATCGTCAAAGGGGATTCACAGCTGATTGTGAACTTCTCGAACAAGAGCTACACTCCAAAGGATGAGTACATGGCGGCTTATCTCGAAGAGTATCGAAAGATGGAAAAACGCTTCCAGGGCTTGGAGCAGAAGCACATCCCGAGAGGAGAAAATGTGGAAGCCGACGAGATCGCCAAGCGCGCCTCTCATCGCCTGGCACAACCTGCCGACGTCTTTGAGGAGCGTCTCTTCAGACCGTCTGCTTCTCCATCATCATCTGGATCAGACCCTCCACCTGCCCTGCCGCCGCCGCCGGAGCAGGGGGCTCCGAACTGCGGGCCTCCTTCGGGTGACCGCGTCCTCCTGGCATTGGCACGGCAGGAGGGAGTGGATTGGATCCTCGAGCTCAAGGCCTTCCTCACTAGCAGCAGGCTTCCCGAGGCTGAAGAAGAGGCTGAAAGGATTGTGCGTCAAGCTTCGGGCTACTGCGTCAAGGATGGTGACTTGTACCGGCGTCGCCCAAATGGCGTCGCTCTGAAGTGCATATCTACTCACCAAGGCCAAGAGCTTCTCAGGGACATCCACGCCGCCAAATGCGGGCATCATGCTTCTGCCGCGACTCTAGCCGCGAAGGCATATCAAAGCGGCTTCTACTGGCCTTCAGCGCTCGGGGATGCGGCGGAGATGGTCAAGAGGTGCGAGGCGTGCCAATTCCATGCCAAGCAGATCCACCAGCCGGCGCAGGAGCTGCAAACCATCCCACTCACTGGGCCCTTTGCAGTTTGGGGGCTGGACATCCTTGGTCCATTCCCCAGAGCGCAAGGGGGCTATCGATACCTCTACGTCGCCATCGACAAATTCACCAAGTGGGTGGAGGTGGAACCGGTGTGCACAATCCTGGCCAGGTCCGCACTCAAGTTCATCTGTGGGCTGGTTTGTCGTTTTTGTGTGCCTAACCGCATAATCACCGACAACGGCAGCCAGTTCACCAGTGGACTGTTCCGGGAGTACTGCGCATTGGCCGGCATCAAGATCTGTTTCGCCTCCGTCGCCTACCCCAGGAGCAATGGCCAAGCCGAGCGTGCTAACGCCGAGGTCCTCAAGGGACTCAAGATGAAAAGCTTCAACGCAAAGCTCGAAGCCTGCGGCAAAAAATGGTTAGACAACCTCCAATCCATCTTGTGGTCCATCAGGACTACCGCCACCAAACCCACTGGAGAGACCCCTTTCTTCTTGGTCTATGGGGCGGAGGCTGTTCTTCCCACCGACGTCAAATTTGGGTCGCCAAGAGTGCTCGCCTTCGACGAAATTCACCAAGAGGACCTCATCAAGGACCGCCTCCTCCTGCTCGAAGAAGCTCGGTGCCAAGTCGCGCTCCGCACCGCGAGGTACCAGCAAGGACTACGTCGCTACCATAGCCGCCATGTTCGAGCAAGGACCCTAGAGGTCGGCGACCTGGTGCTGAGGAGAATACTCTCTCGCGAGGGCTTGCACAAGCTATCTCCAATGTGGGAAGGTGACGCACATCGCCAGGCCAGGCTCGGCGCGGCTGGAAACCGCAGAAGGCGTGCCGGTGGGGAACCCGTGGAACATAGCTCATCTGCGAAAGTTCTACCCTTAGGTTCCTCACGAGGAGATTAAGACCGTTTCCACGGCACTTGTATCAGCTCAAACTGCTCTTAAGCACTGATATTAAGTTATTGCGCAATATAGCGCCTCTGCTTCGGCATGACATTAAAATGGCATGAAGTCCATTTATTTTCTGTTGTACTCCACGCGGGGGCTAGGCACGGTGTCTATGCTGGGGCCTTCGCCCAGGAAACAGCAAGCCTGAAAAACCCGAAGGGAGTGAGCTCTAGTCGGGGGCGACGGCCCTATTATCGATCACCTCCAAATACCCATGGTGCTTAGTTCCTCGCGAAGTACACCGGAAAATAAAAAATCTTCGAGAAAAGTCCAAGGTGTGCCCAAGGCACCCGCTAAGGACCGGCACCTCGTGGGCAACCCTCACGAGGAAGCAAGGACGCGTCGATGCACAAAGCATCCGTAGGAAGATTCCTTCTCCCGAGGAAGGCCTAACGTGGCAGGATTATTGAAGACCAAGGCCGCTCCGATCATCTTGCGAAGGAGACGCAGATCCGGAGGTCCGCGCCAGGCCCTTCACCTCATGAGCAATCCTTGCGAGGTGTCGACGGTCTCTGGGCTCTCTTAAGCGTCGATTTTTTCACGTCCGGTAGGGTCCAGCTTCCCGCAACGATGAGGAAGGCCCCGTGAATCGCCACACGCGGCAATTTGCTCTTAGCTGCTGGCATAGATAGTGCCGCGCTCCTCCACGACGGAGAAGGTCCCTGTGCCGGTCACAGGGGCATCTTATTCGCCTTCTTTTTTCGTTTGTTTATCGACTTGTTTTTCCATTTTTGGGGATTTGGGGTTTTTTCTTTTCCAACTCTTCCTTCAGCTTCTTGTCTCAGGAATCATCCAATGTGTCGCCGGCGCCGACCCCATCTTGAGCTCTGAGGCGAAGGGAGGCCTCCCGTCGGCGCTAACAGCTCACTAGGGCTCTCGAGCGTGCGAATGACCAGGACAATGACGAGCAACAGGAATCAAAAAGCAAGATAGCTAATAAGCAGATTCGATTAAAGCGTTCCCGGCAAGGGGAGGAGCAAAAGCACGGCGGGGCATACCCCGCCGGCGAAGACTACACAGCAAAAGAGGGGAGGAGACTAGTTCCCCTCCCCAGAAGACTACCGCGCCAGGATCTCCTCTTCACTGCGCTCCGGGCTGGGGTAGGTGCGGCGGACGCCGCCGGCGGTGAAGATCTGCACCGAGGCCTCCAGCGCCCCCAGCTTGAAGCGGAAGAAGAGGTGGTCGCCGACGCGGAGGCGATGGCCAAGGGCGAAGGCCCTCCAGCGGTCGAAGAGGACAGCGTTGGAGGATATCCACAGGCCAGAGGAGATCTGGCCTGCTCTGCTCCCCCAGAGCAATCTCCCCGGTGGCCGCGTCGGGGGCGTAAACCACCCTCCGGACTACGTCGGGCAGCCGGAGGGAATTGAAGCTCGGGGCGTCGACGACAACGAGGAGCTCCAGGAAGCGGGACCCCGGGCCGATGAGGGGTCCCAGCATCGCCGCCGCCAAGGGGCGCGGAGTGGCGACCACTCCGTTCGCCGGCGGGGCCGGAGGATCTGCAGCGTGGGGAAGGGGGCCCAAGGCGGCCTCCACCTCCCGAAGTACCCGGTCAATGCTCCCCGGGGCGCGGGGAGCAGGCGCCGCTGCCAGCGGCAACAACGAGTTCAGAGCGCCTCCAGGCGTGGGACCCCTAAGGGTCAGGGCGCCGGAGGTCCCCAAGGCGGCGCGGTTCGCCTCGTCCTGCCTCGGCGCGCCAATGCGAAGGGGGCCACCGGCGCCGGGCGTCCACCGGGCCGGGATCTTCGCCTTGTTCCCGCTGCCCAGGGGGCGTCCGCGGCGCTTTGCCCCAGAGTTTGATCCAGCGGCGGCGATGGAGGCAGAGGGATCCATCAGCTTGGGGGCGTGGAGGAAGAAGTGGCACTGGAGGAAGGAGGTGAAGTGCCGGAGGTCTCGAGGAGACTCTATTTAAGGGGCGCAGCCGGCATCGTCGCGTCAAATCTCAATGCGGGAACCGAAGCGTCGGTGCTGTGCTCTGCTGTGAAGCGACACGCCATCATGACGGTTGACGCCTTGGGGACTGCAGCGTCGCCCGCCGTTTCGCCTCACCAGTTGCGGTCGTGCCACGCGTCCGCTGCCTCTGCATCTTCACATGGTCCTCTGACCGCACGGTTGATGCGTGCCGTTGGAGGGCCTAGTAGCTTCTGGGGCCCCCGGCCCTTCACTCCCTCAAGAGAGCGCGTTCGTGGGCCGGGATCCTGGGGGCTACTGTCGGTGTTCTAGATACCGGGGTATCCCGGTCCACCTGCTCCTGGGCCCCATCATCGGCCCATCTTCAGCCCAGGGGAGAGCCGGCGACCGAAGCTATTCGAGAAGACCCTCATGAGGAGGCGCCTCATGAGGAGAACGACGGTGGAAACTGCTAAGGACCAGAAGACCTCACGAGCTCCCGCTGGTGAGGAGAGGGACCACGTCCACGTCAGCTCAGCACGTTGGCGTGCAGAGCAAGAAGATAAAGGACAGAAGACCGTGTACTGCCCACGCTACCCCCGACAGGGAGGAGACCAACTTTCCCTGTGCCTGCCCAAAGCGGCACAGTGGTTGTTGGCCACCCCCCTAAAAATAGCGTGGATGGTGCAGGGTGCCAGAGGAAGACGTCTGCTTCCTCCACCCACCCCTGTGGACCGGCGCCACTACCCTACGAAGACTACGTCCACGGAAGAATGTAGTCTACAGCTGTCCTCCCTCCTTGGCCGTGTGTGGCAACCCCTTCCCCAAGAAGATAAGGGGAAGGAGGACCTTGGCGCTATAAAAGGAAGGGAGGCCACTCCTTAGAGGGGATCGGATCTCCATCTTCTCCAAGCTGCTAGCTGGGCATGCAGGTTCTTCAACCTCTGGCCAGCTAGAGCTTTGTAACCAAGACCTTGTACTCCTCGTGAGGTGTCGCGGTGTAATACAAGAAGGCAGGAAGTAGGGGTGTTACCTCACCACGAGGGCCCTGAACCTGGGTAAAGCTCGGCGTCTCTCTCTGCAGTGTGTAGTGCATTCGACGACTCGTGGCTTCCGTCACCGTGCTTCGTTGCGATCCTAGATCTCACACGTTCAGCCCCTGCGTTCGAATCTTTGGGTCCATCGCGTGGTACCCCATGTTCTTGCGACATGAAATCCATCGACAGATGGCCATCGTGACTTTGCCACCATGGCGATTGTGCTGGACGGGTTGCCTTCAATGTTCCGATTAGCTGGACGCACGGCGTCGTCAGCCTTGGTAGAAGTCAGGATGGCTTCGGCGCCTGGCGTCGTCGCCCTTGGCCAAGGTCAGCAGGGCATGGTCGCCCATGTTCGAACTCCTCCCGTTTATCGTGTGGATGTCTAGTAATCAAAATAAACCACGTTATGGCAAAGCACTTGCAAAATCAAAGTACAATATGTACACGTCTTCTGTTGAGATTTCAAGAGATCAGTCATTGCATACCGTACTCTATTCCAACTCCTCACAGAATGGGAAGTGCAAAGCGGACACACCATGATTGACGTGGATCCCTTATAATTCTTCTTTTAAATCTTAGCCGTTCTTTTCCTGTGTTACCTTAAGTCAAATCTTAGCTGTTCAATGTTAGTTGTTTTAATAATATAATAGATTAAGTCCATAAGAGTAAGATGGCATGATATTGGGTCAGGGTTAAGGGTCAATATGAATGGGGTTAGATATGTATGGTCATATGATTCACTTTTATAGAAGTAATCACATTGATAAGAATTATAGAATTAATCTTATGAAGAAAATACTCAAATTCTCATATTTGAATTTGAATATTTACAAATGATTTCAAATAATTTGGGCAGTGATGTTACTAGATAGGGTACTGAAAAAATAAGCTATAGCAATTGGTTTCACTTTAAGATCATTTTTAAAATTCAAGTTATGATCAGAGTGGTGATTTGAAATTCAATTTTGAAAACATTTGACCGGGGGGTTTGACTGAGGCTGACTGGACAGGCTACGTGGCAACCATCTATTGGCTGATACTGATTCGGGTTAGTTAGTCTAATCTAAGCCCTCCATTCTGATCCGACGGTTAGCAGATGGGAAGGGAGATAGGGGCTCACCGGCGGAACGGTTTTCTGGCGAGGCGGTTTGGTGGTCGACAACGACGACGTTCCAGTGGTCCTGGAGACATTCGAAGGGATGGACGGGGTGGGGAAGACTCCGGCGAGGTCGGGTGCTTGATTGACGACATCAACGGCTTCCTGGTTTGACGGTGAATGGCGGACGGAGTCGTTCCGAACAACGGCGGCTCGGGAAAGGATCTTCTTGTCGATTTGCTGTGGGGAAATCAAAGGGGATGGTCCGAGATGAAGCACGCAACAGAGAGAGGAAGGTCTGACCCACAATCGGTACCTAGAACTCACTAGTTCAACAGCTAGAACGCGAAGATGGCGACGGATCTCCAGAACTCCGGCGAGCAATCATTGCGGTTGTGAGGCGTCTCGGATGCGGGCATGAGAAGGGAACGAGGAGGAGGTCTGAGGGATGAGGGGGCGCCGATGTGGGGACTCTAGGCGTGCAGGAGGGAGTGGGGAGAGAGCGTGGTGCGGTTCCAGTTTCCAGAGAAGAACGAGGGGACGGTTGGAGAAGAGGGATCTAACGGGTGGGGCCCGTCAGTCGGTCAGTGAGAGGAAAAGGGGGCTGCGGGGGTGATCTGGGCTGGTCTGCTGGGCCTTTTGGCTCCGGGCCGGCCCAGTTGGGTTGTTACCCTTTTTTTTTGTTCTGATTATTTTTTCTATTTTTTGTTTTCCTGTTTTGTTTGTTTGATTTGTTTGAAAACAAGTCTGTTTGGTTTTTGGTTGATTTTAAATTTTGTAACACATTTGAAATTCTGTCAAGGTGTTTTAGCAAACCAGAGAGTACTGTTTGGTGAATTTTGAGAACAAAACATTTGTAAGAAAATATAGAATTTGCCCCCATAACTATTAGGGTTATGCAAATAATTAATTTTCTAGTTTTCAAATTGAACTCAAGGTTTAAAGAAATATTGCTAAAATAGTCGTGTTTTGATAAAATAACATTTAAGTACTTTGTAAAACCCCAAATAGTGAAGTTTTGTAAATAAAGATATTTGCTAGAAAAATATAAGATAGCTTCCATAAACAAATGGAGCTATTTAAAAATAAACTTTCTGATTTTTATTTTAGTTCAAGGATTTATAGAAAAATATTTTTAAAATAGTAGTGCTTTGGTGTAAAACATTTGAACTTATTATTTTGAGAAATTCAAATTGGCTCAGATAAGCTTTGAAGCTTATTTTAGAAAAAGCAACCTTCTAGTTTTGAAATTTTGTTTCAAATTTATTTCGAATGCCATGATGAATATGCATGCATGTTGAATTTGAACTTTGAAAAACTTGGGATGTTACAGACTACCACCCTTAAAAGAAATCTCATCCCCGAGATTTGGAGAGGCTAGAAAGGTAGAAGGGTTTGGGTTACTTAGGTGGCTACAACCCTTAAAAGAGACTTTTGTAGGCGGTCTAGGTCTTTGTTTCAAAGTAATCACACCTGGGATTTGACTTGGCACTGGGTCATCTTTTGAATCCATAGTGAGCTTCTATCTTCATTTCCAATAGTTGGATGTCTATTCACAAACTTGGGTTTCCAATATTTATCAAGGAGGCTTGAGTATAACTTTGCTCCATTGTGGGGCTTCTATCCAGCATTGTAGTTTGTTGAACTACTTTGGACACTAATGGGTCACTCTTTGGGTCACTCAGAGGACCATGTTAAGGTGATCTCATGTCTTCACTTCATCCTCTTTGCTGACATCCTTGAAGGTCCTTCATCTTATGGTTATTTCCTTGGTGAGCACTTTTGGGGTCAAACGGAGTTTCTCTAGATTGGTAGGACTCCTTCCATCACGTGTCTTCTTCAACGGTAGCTTGTGATCACTCTCACCGTAGTCCTACGTGTTGGCCACACTGGCTCATATTAAATGGTGTAACATCTTATCCTCCTAAGGTTAAGGCTTAACAACATCGTCTCTCTTGTAGGTATGTCTCTCTAGATTAACCATTCCTCATAACAAGAGTGAACAATATGAGTAGTCATCATGGGGGCCAATCCATGTCGTACCCAATCATTATCTTGTATTTGGTTTGGTGCATCTCGCATTCTAACTCTTAGTCAACCTCACTAGCTTTGACAAAATTTTCTTGGAAATTGAACCAATGTTCCAAATCCCATTTTTGAATTTTTAAAAACAAATCTATCGTTCCTTAGCTAGAGGTTTGCGTAAACTCTCATATGGCGTTAACTCTTAGCTTGTAGATCCTTTGGTTTGCCATCTCATGTTGTATGCTTCTTCTCCTTGAAGACTGAACATCTTAGATGGAGCCAATAATGTTGCTGTCTTCATAGAGAATTGTCTAGAAAACACTTGTTTGGGATTGGGATGAAGTTGAGAATAGATAGAAGGGAGCTAAAGAAAATTTTCTACCCAAAACACAGCAGATCAAGGCAATTCATCTTACAAACAACATCTAACAATTATTCATCAAATCAAGCAAACTAGGTCAAACAATAATAATCTAGTATGGTCATACCCCAATTTGGTATGATCATTAGATTATCATGATATTGTTGGTTCTATAAATTATAATTATTGGTGGTCTTGTCTATTACGTGCTTGTGTACTTCAAGTTTCTCCTCTACTTCCTTGATTCATCTTCTAGAGTTGTGCAAGCTGCATTTGAGTCTTTCTCCAAGTTCTTCGTTTGGCCTTCAATGTAGTTCTTCATGTTGAGTCAAGGAAAATATATGGAGTATCAGTCTCACACTTCTGGCACATTGTGATCTTCTATCCTTTGTTGATGATATTCAAGAGTTGGGTCATCTAAAGCAAAAGGTAACATTTGAAGATGAAGTAGGAAGAATACAAGGAGTTCAAAATGCAAACCTTTTATATATATATATATAAACAGAAGCAAGATGAGATAGATTTCATTTAGAAAACCAAAATGATATTTTATTTTATTTTGAAGGAAGAAAACAAAATTTTAGGGGCTTCCTAATCTAATCCAAACCTAGGGTCTCGATTCTACAAGCAACACTATGCTCTGATACCATTTTGTAACGCCCCCACCTTTGGATTAAAGTGGAACACCTGTGTTAAGTGCTATTCCCTGGATCACTGATAGCACCACAGAACAAAATAGAGTATTCATTGCATAGTATCAAAGATTTCATCGCAGATCCAGATACAAAGGTCTTTAAACTTACAAACCAGCTTAGTCACATAGACTAGCTCAAATAATAGAGTTCAACACATCACAAACACAACAGAAACTAGGGTAGTAGTGAGTCTCCATCTTCACCATGCGCCACAGACAGTCATGTTGGAATGTAGACTCGAGATCCTAACAACTCACTCTTCATCAGAATAACCTGCACATTTGAATATGTAGCCCCATGAATGGGGGTCAGTACAATGATGTACTGGCAAATGACACATATTTGGTGGCTGTTGTGAAAGAACTAACTACATGATATTTGGCTGGTGGATTGATGACCCACAAGTATAGGGGGTGTATCATAGTACTTTCGATAAATAAGAGTGTCGAACCCAACGAGGAGCAGAAGGTGTTGATGAGTGGTTTTGATCAAGGATTCACTGTAAATACTAGCAAACGGGTTTTCAGGGGTATTTGGTAATACGAGTAAATAAAGTGCGAGTAAATAAAAGACAGTAGTAACAATTGCAGCAAGTGGCCCAATCTTTTCTTCAGCAAAGGACAAGCCGGTTGTGTACTTATAATAACCAAATGTTCTCGAGGACACACGGGAGTTTCTGTCAAGAGCTTTCGCTTCATAAAGCCAATAGTCTTTATTGGTTTGATAGGTGTTATGGGGGTGAACCTATGCTAGCGCACTACCCTTACTAGGATAAATACACACATGTGATTATACCCTCCTGCAAGCATCCGCAAATACAAGAAAGTAATTAAGATAAATCTAACCACAGCCTTAAACTCTAAGATCCTACGCTCCCTGGTGCAATGGTTTCCCAACGGAGGTTTAGGTTTCTGTCACTCCAGGAACCCCACAATTGGTAGCCAAATACACAATGCATCTCACTAGGCGCATAAATGGTGAAGTATCATGTAGTCGACGTTCACATGTCACCACTAGTGAAATAGCACCACAACAATATCAAACCAGTAAATATTTCTCAACAATAATTCACTACTAACATCTTGACTTCTCCCATGTCCTCAAGAACTAAAAGAACTACTCACAAGACATCATATGGATCATGATCAGAGGTGAAATAATGGTAAATAACAATCTGAACATAAACCTTAATTCAACGGTTCCACTCAATAGCATCAACTACAAGAGTAATCAACACCAGGAAAGTTTCCCCTATGAATATAACAAGATCCAACTCAAGATGTTACAGCGGGATGGCGTGGTGATGGTGGAGATGAAGGTGCTGGTGATGGAGATGATGATGATCCCGATGAAGTCCGGTGCGATGGTGATAACGATGGCAATGATCTCCCCTCTCCGGGAAGGAATTTCTCCGGCAGATTTCTGCCTGCCGGAGAGCTTTTCTCTCTCTGGTGTTTTCCGCCCCGCAGAGGCGGCGGTGTCTAACTCTGAGCCTCCCCTTTGACTTAGGTTTTCGGGGACGATGAAGTACGCGAAAGGGCGAGACCAGAAGTGGGCCAGGTTGGCCTCACACAGGGCTGGCGCGGCCAGGGAGCAGGCCGCGCCACCCTGGCGTGAGGGCCCCTCCTGGCTCCTCTCGACTCCTCCTTCTGGCTTCCTGAGTCTTCTGGGAAAATATAATTTCCTGGTATTTTTCTGGAATTTTCCTGATCTTCAAAATATGGTCCCTTGATGGTCCTTTTTCCAGCAGAATCCTGACTCCGGCAGCAATTCCTCCAATGATCATCAAACATGTGAAAACAAAGAAAATAACATAAGTATCATATCTAAATATGAAATATATCAATGAATAACAGTAAATTATGATACAAAATAGTGATGCAAAATGGACGTATCATGGATCTCTTGGGCTAATTTGCATAAAGCCAATTTTGTCCTACAATTCTTTCTCAAAACTTTCTTTCAAAATTTTATATTTTCAAAGGTCGATATAACCCCCCAAATACTACATACTAGCTAGGCATGTAGCACTGGGCGGAACTCAACAAATGTCGGAACAACAGAAACCACCACCCCTCAGAGTGAATGGCCCTGAGCCCCTAACCTAGGGGTTTCTAGACAAGTTTTAATCATTTAGAAATGGTGATGAGATTCTTCCGTACATTCCATGTCTAGAGACTCAAATTGTCCATAACCGGGGACACGGCTAATCGATTAGTTTGACACCCTGCAGGGTTGTGTACTTTCACCTTAAGACCCATTCTACCCAGAGAGAAGAATGAGACAAGACCTTTCAGAAGGAGAGAGCAACCATACTGGCAAGATCTGTTCCCACCTATAATTCTGCTACCAGCCCATATCTTGCACACAAGTTGAACCCTCACATCTTAATCAGTCTAGACAGAGCCCATATTGTCATAAGGCTGCACTGGAAGTACTCTAAAGCATGGAAGCCATATTAATCTCTTTGTTCCTGGGTGGCCATCCCGAGTGGCATTCTAAGTACACATCCTCTAGACTAGGCCTGTGCCCCAGAAATCACCTTCATTGCATTCTTCTTATCAAACCAATCCACCCAGGTAACTTTACCAAGTGATCATAGAATGGCATCAATATTTTTCAAAGTATTTAGCATCCTATCAGGTGGGGTTTAAAGGATAGCTAAACGCTACTAGGATCTAAGCATTTTATAAAGCAGTTGAATATTCCACCTACCATGCATACTACTGAAAACACTAATGCAGTAGTAAAAATAGGTAGAAGCATGTGTGTCACTTGCCTTTTTGGAGTTCAAACCGTTTCCCTTCTCTCAACAAAAGATACGTTCTCTCCTTTTAATCTATAGCAATAGGAGTAACACAACATAAACACACTGTTCCATGAAAAACAAGATCAAGCAATGCAAACAATTGAAAAGGGTTGGTTCAACAATTTAAAATTCTTATGATTTTTGTGATGAGAGAGATATGTCATGAACCTTGGCTTACAAGATAGGGATTGAGAGTTTGGATGGGAAGGTCAAAAGATTTGGAAAGGATTGATCCTCCAAGATTATAATGAAATGATAATAACCTTGTGCTTGGCATAAGTAAGGATAGAGTTTAGAGATGACTTATGTGGATAGATTCACATGAGTATAGAATAGTGCAATAGAGCACGACTGAATAAAGTGCGATAACACTTACTCAATATAGTATATGTTACACATAGGTTTGGGCTTGTATTGGTGATACATTGAATTACTCAATTAACTCATTTGTGAATTGAATAGTTCAATATAGGCCAAGGGTTAAGTTGGCTTGGGGTTGAACAGGCATAAGAGTTATTTAGAGTGATGGGGCTTCTTGGCCACAAGATTATCTTGGACAAAAGGATTAACTTGAGCTAGGGTTATACTCTCAAGATTGAGCCAGGGCAAAGTTAAATCCTTCTTTGAAGAATTCAAACTAGTTTTTGGTTAAGCATCAAAGATAATATTGGATCTTAAAAATTTAGGTCGTGTGTGATATGGGGTAGGGTTTATTACCACATTGGCAAAGGAGAAACAAATTGAGATACATTCACAATTTACTCAAATTACTCAGGTGTAATTTGAATATTGTGAATTAAGTCCATAAGAGTAAGATGGCATGATATTGGGTCAGGGTTAAGGGTCAATATGAATGGGGTTAGATTGGTATGGTCATATGATTCACTTTTATAGAAGTAATCACATTGATAAGAATTATAGAATTAATCTTATGAAGAAAATACTCAAATTCTCATATTTGAATTTGAATATTTACAAATGATTTCAAATAATTTGGGCAGTGATGTTACTGGATAGGGTACTGAAAAACTAAGCTATAGCAATTGGTTTCACTTTAAGATCATTTTTAAAATTCAAGTTATGATCATAGTGGTGATTTGAAATTCAATTTTGAAAACATTTGACCAGTGGGTTTGACTGAGGTTGACTGGATAGGTTACGTGGCAACCATCTATTGGCCGATACCGATTCGGGTTAGTTAGTCTAATCTAAGCCCTCCATTTTGATCCGACGGTTAGTAGATGGGAAGGGAGATAGGGGCTCACCGGCGGAACGGTTTTCCGGCGAGGCAGTTCTGGTGGTCGACGGCAACGATGTTCCAGTGGTCCTAGAGACGTTCGGAGGGATGGACTGGGTGGGGAAGACTCTGGCGAGGTCGGGTGGTTGATTGACAATGTCAACGGCTTCTTGGTTTGACGGTGAATGGCGGACGGAGTTGTTCCGAACAACGGCAGCTCAGGAAAGGATCTTCTCGTCGATTTGCTGCGGGGAAATCAAAGGGGATGGTCCAAGATGAAGCATGCAACAGAGAGAGGAAGGTCTGACCCAGAATCGGTACCTATGTAACATCCCAATTTTTTTGGGAAAAGAATTTATAAAATTTGCACATGAAATCATGCATCAATTCATGCATTCCTTCACCTTGCACTTGCATTTTTTTTCAAGTTTTGGTTTGTTCTTGAATCAAAACCTTCCCTGTATGTTCAGACAACAGAGGGAAAGATTTACAAAATTCAAAAGTTGGCCAAAATTCAAAACAGAGCTTTTGTAAAAGTTTCAAACCGAAATTCAAAAGAAAACAGAAAAGAAAAGAGAAAGAAAAATAGGAAAATGGTTAAAAGGCCGTGGGGCAGCACTTCGGCCCAAGACTGGATCTGGCCACGGCCCGTTTTCCCCTCACTTCTGAATCGGTACCAAACCCCCCCCCCCCTCCGTCGCTGACGCCTGGGCCCCGCATGTCATCCCTGCCAAGAGACCGGGACGAACACGACGAGCCCCTGGTTTTTCTCCGCTGATCTCTCACCGATTCGGTGCAATCTTTTGCCCCTCGCCCACAAAACCGCGCCCATATAAACCCCACAGTCCGCACTTGTTTTCCCTCCCCAAAACCCTAGCCCATCGCCACCAGGCCGCCCGATCCAGAACCCGCCGCGCCGCCACTGGTAAACGAGATCGTCGTTGATCTACAGTAAGCCTTGGCCCCATCCTGGTCTCTGATCCGCACCCACTCCTCCCTCTTGCTCTCGCACAGCTCCCTGACATGGTTTTACTCTCCTCCTTCCTTCAGAACGCAGAACCCGACTTCGCCTGGATCTTGCTGTCCGCTGCTGGAACTCCGACGAGGAATTCCAGAGGCACCAGAGCACCACGTCTCGGCAAACTTTGCCACCAGTTCCGCCTCAACCTCTTGAACCCCCGGTAAGAGCACCGCTTCCCAAATCGCTTTCTCCTGGCAAATCTTCATCGCGTCCAGAGCTCACCCGCGAGGATGCCTAGCTCCAGCCGCCTCTCCTCATGTTCACAGGAAGCCCTCGAGATCTCCGAGCACACCCTCGTCATCAACTGCTCTGGCTGAACACCGTCGTGATCTCCATCGTCGCCGAGAACCACCATAGCCATCTCGCCATGAAGCTCCAGTGCGCCAGGACCTCGCTGTCGACCTCCTTCCGGTGAGTACCCCCTCGGTTCTTCTCTCGTCCGTTGGATCTGGATCGCATGGATCATATTAGATCACTTACTGAACCATTACCGATCATTCTGGTCCACTCGATCTGACTTAAATCCTACGGGCCAGTTCTGTTATCCGCGCGAAATGGTATCGCCCAATCAGATAGCGCCAAGTGTCGTGCCCTGGTTAAAACCCGATCGGTTTCGTTTTAAAATTTCCAGAATATGTTTAAAACTTGTATAATTCATATCTTAAGTTCTACACGTCCAAATTTAGTAAACTTTGCGTCTATGGTTTCATAAAAATGTGTAGAATCTATTTCTAGCATCAAAAGCCCCTATAGTATCTGTTTATTTGGTGATTTGCTGCAAGCTTTATTTATGTGTTTATGCTATTAAAATTAGTTGTAAAACTTATTTTTCAGTATACTCTTTTGCTTTTGGTCTATTTGGGAACCTCACAGTACTGTAGCACGTTCACAATAATTTTAGTACCTTCTAGATTACTTTTGTAGTTTTAGTTTATTTAATTGTTCTTTTTGTGTGTTGGAAATAATTTGAGCTTTATAAAGAACTCTAAAATTTTGATCATGGCATCATGCTTATAGTTAACAATCAGAGAACTTGTTAAGTGTCCTTGTGGTGTTTAAATCACATATTGCATGCATATTTTCCTTTCATGAGTGTTTTATGATTGATATGTGCTTATGGTGCTATATATTATGTGTAGATTGTACTGAGTGCAACGAGTGTCACCATGTTCCCTTGCCCCACTGAAAGTTTTGTCACTTGTAGCTTTTCTAGTAGAAGATGCATGTGTAGGTGTTTTTATGAATTCTTGTCTTAGCTTGCTAGATCTTATGCTAAGTTTTTGCCTAGCTTGCATCTCCTAGTAGAAATGCTCCTGCTATAGGACTTTGCTTTTACACTTTTTGTGGGAAGGGTTAACACATGTTTTTGGCTAAGTGTTGAAAATCAAGTTTTGGAAAACTAAGAAAACAACTAAGTTAATGAACCACCTGGGTGGAAGTGGTTTTGATTGGTTTATGTTGAGTGGTTCCCTGGGGTCATGCCATCGAACCTCTGAACCACCAGGTCTATCTCACTTGTGGATGGCCACCCAGGAGCAAAGAGATTGGATACGTTCAAGTCATGAAGCTTCTAGTGCAACCACAAGATATATGGGCTCTGTCTTGGTCAACTAAGCTGCAAGAACTTAAGCCAGGCGGACAGAGGGTGGTAGATGTTGGTAGGATGGAGCGCGTCCATTTGGTCTGAGGGAATGCTTCTGAAAGGCCTCGTCTTAGTTTTCACTTGGCCATTTGAGGAAAAATGAGTCTCATGTTAAAACGAGTTAACTAAGTCTTGTGGTAAAAGTGCACCACCTCCGCAGAGTGTTTAGAACTAAGTACTTAGCCGTGTCCCCGGTTACGGACAATTTTGAGTGACATAATGTTGAAGCTGTTCAAGAATCTCCTCACCCCAATTTCTCTAAGTTAAAACTTGATGGGTGAACTTTGGTAGTAAAAGGTCCTTCTGGACAAAATTTTGCTAAGGAAAATTCTTACAAAGATAGGGAAAAGCTTGCTTTTGCTAAGCTAAACTCCACCTGGCCAAAAAGCATATACGTGTAGGTGCCATTGAGTCCACCAAAGTGACATTTGCCAATACATTCAAAGTATTGACCCTTCGTGGCTGCAACGTATCATGTTGCAGCTGGCTACTAAGAAGATTGAAGGATGCTGCGCTACGGTCACGAGTCTTCGTCCAACACGTCTGCCTGCGGAGCTTGAAGAAAAGAAGACTTTTAGTTATTTTACGTAGTCGTTTTCTAGAATTGTAATAGGTTGTGGCTTTGTGCCTTATTGAGTTGTAAAAAACTATGTTATTTGTGGATCAAATGTTGTAATAAAGACCTTTGTATTCTTGGTACTTCATCTTGTAACTGTGTGTGCTAGCAGTCGATCCGGGACTAGCACAATTAAAGCACAGGTACGCTACAACCTAGAACTCACTGGTTCGACGGCTAGAACGCGAAGACAGCGACGGATCTCCAGAACTCCGGTGAGCAATCATTGCGGTTGTGAGGCATCTCGGATGCGGGCATGCGAAGGGAATGAGGAGGAGGTCTGGGGGATGAGAGGGCGCCGATGTGGGGACTCTGGGCATGCTGGAGGGAGTGGGGAGAGGGCGCGGTGCGGTTCCAGTTTCCAGAGAAGAAGGGGGGACGGTTGGAGAAGAGAGATCGAGCGGGTGGGGCCCATTAGTCGGTCAGTGAGAGGAAAAGGGGGCTGCGGGGGTGATCTGGGCTGGTCTGCTGGGCCTTTTGGCTCCAGGCCGGCCCAGTTGGGTTGTTACCCTTTTTTTTATTCTGGTTATTTTTTCTATTTTCTATTTTCCTGTTTTGTTTGTTTGATTTGTTTGAAAACAAATCTGTTTGGTTTTTGGTTGATTTTAAATTTTGTAACACATTTGAAATTTTGTCAACGTGTTTTAGCAAACCAGAGAGTACTGTTTGGTGAATTTTGAGAACAAAACATTTGTAAGAAAATATAGAATTTGCCCCCATAACTATTAGGGTTATGCAAATAATTAATTTTCTAGTTTTCAAATTGAACTCAAGGTTTAAAGAAATATTGCTAAAATAGTAGTGTTTTGATAAAATAACATTTAAGTACTTTGTAAAACCCCAAATAGTGAAGTTTTGTAAATAAAGATATTTGCTAGAAAAATATAAGATAGCTTCCATAAACAGATGGAGCTATTTAAAAATAAACTTTCTGATTTTTATTTTAGTTAAAGGATTTATAGAAAAAGATTTTTAAAACAGTAGTGTTTTGGTGTAAAACATTTGAACTTATTATTTTGAGAAATTCAAATTGGCTCACATAAGCTTTGAAGCTTATTTTAGAAAAAGCAACCTTCTAGTTTTGAAATTTTGTTTGAAATTTATTTCAAATGCCATGATGAATATGCATGCATGCTGAATTTGGACTTTGAAAAACTTGGGATGTTACATCTGAACAAAAATCAAGGTGAAAAATGAAAGCTAAATGCAGTTCTAGAAAAAGAGAACACTCATTGAACGATAGGAGTGAAAACTAGAGTGTTCTTGGCAAATGAATAACGGAGTGCGTCTTCTCCAAAAGAAATTTGTTGGGGTCCAACCTTTTATTGCAGCAAACAAAACAAAATAAAACCGAAGGCGAAAGTATAGACGCTCCAAGAAAAACGCATAGAATATGAAGCAATAAAAATATAGTGTCTTCAAAGGTGGCCTGATTTTTGCCGATGATGAAGGGGTGCCTCGGGGGCATCCCCAAGTTTTGACGCTTGTACCTCTTGGATATTTCTTGGGGTGACATGGGCATCCCCAAGCTTGATATTTTGTCCATACTTCATCTTATCTCATCACTCTCCATTCCCTACACTTGAAAACTTCCTTCATAGAAAACTTCACACAATTCTATTAGCAACGTTAGTATAAGCATAATAGTAAATCAACCCTTTTGATTTAGTTTCAAACTCAAAAACATCACATATAAAGCATATACTACTATAGCAACTTCCTCAAAAGTCCCGTGATCAAAAGAACTCAAAAAGAAAGCGATCGAGAGGCAAACACAAATAGTGGCAGAAATCTGTCAAAACAGAACAACTGACAAAGATTGATTTGTTCGAAGGTTTTCTGTTGCTCAAATCAAAAAGTGCAAAACTAATGAAAGTTTGGATATAACCTGGGGCATATGCACAAGAAATCGCAGATCAAAAAAATATTCTGAGAATTTTCACAAATTTAAGGTGCAGTGCAGAAATCTGTTTCAGGACAGCAACTACCCCAAATCTTACCTCCCTCAAATTAGAGGTTCTTCTTGGCACAACAACGAAATACAAATGATAAGGAGAGGTCATTACAGTAGTAATAACTCCAAGACTCAAATAAAAGAAAAAGTACTGAAAATAAAACAATGGGTTATCTCCCAAGAGTGCTTTTCTTTAACGCCTTTGAGCTAGGCGCAGAAAGTGGAAATCAAGTAATATCAAGTGAAGCATTAAGATCAATTGCAGAAGTCTTTTCAACAAGGCATTGTATTGTATCCAAATGAGTTTTTGAAGATTCCTTGTGAACACTCTTTGGTTCACTCATTTCATCATAAAGATTTTCAGAACAAATCTAATGAAAATTCTTTTCCAAAGCTTCATGCAATCCTAAGAGTTTGCAAGGTATTAGTACTTTGATTTCATCCTTGATTGTACCAACAGCCTCTACACGTGAGCCAAGCATATTAAAACGCTCAAAGACTTTCCTAGCGTCAATAACAACATCTCTAAATTCTCTACGCAAAGTCTCCAAAATGAAATCTTTCTTTTCAGAGTCTTCGATATCATGAAGCTTAAGAAACATTTGTTGCATAAAAGGATTAAGGTTAACAAACCTAGACTCCAACATGCGAACTAAATAAGCAGCAACAACTTCATAACTAGGAGCAAACTCAGCCAAAGATCTATCCTCAACATCTTTATGCATACTAACATGATTAAAGAACTCCTTGATGTTACCTTTCCCAATTATAGAACCACTACCTACTGAGAGGTCCTCCAAAGCATACTTAGGGAACAACATAATGAACTAAAGGTAAAAGTAACGGAATGCAAACTATCAAAGGAATTATTTTTTTTGTATTTTTGAGAAAACGATGCAAGCAAAAATAAAGTAAAGCAAAAAAATAACAAAGTAAAAGATTGAGCGTGAGAGACTCCCCTTGCAGAAATTTTCTTTCTCCCCGGCAACGGCGCCAGAAAAATGCTTGATGGTATGTAGTAGGCACCCAGTTGGGAACCCCAAGAGGAAGGTATGATGAACACAGCAGCAAGTTTCCCTCAGTTGTTAAACCAAGGTTTATCGAACCAGTAGGAGAAAGCCAAACTTCAGAAGGTTGATGCTTGCTAGCTTTGCGACACCTCTGGACAATTTATATGGTGCCTTGTCTAGGGCTTTGCCTTGCACCAGTAGCAACGTGGAACCTGCACACAACACAACCAAGAATTTTGCCCCAACTTACGATGAGGTTGTCAACCTCACCGGTTTGCTGTAAACAAAGGATTGAGCGTATCGCATGGTAAAAGGTAATAGTATGCAAGAATGTAAATAAGGCGAGTAATAGTAAAACGGTAATAGCAATGTAAAGGAATTGGACTGGGGTCCATAGTTCACTAGTGGTGTCTCTCCTTAAGATAAATAACAATATGCTGGGTAAACAAATTGAAGTTGGGCAATTGATAGAATAAAGTAGCGTACATATGTCATGAGGATCACTATGAGATTCACTCTGGGCATTACGACAAAATACATATACCGTAATCCAACTGCATCTATGACTAATAATCCACCCTGCGGATGTCATCCGAGCAACCATCGGGTATTAAGTTGCGAACAACGGATAAAAGCATTAAGCAAAGTGCGTAATGTAAACAAAGCAAATGTCCTTGGACACAAGAATGTTGTTTCTCCCTAGTGGCAACAGCACATCTACAACCTTAGAGGTTTCTGTCACTCCCCCAGATTACTAGAGGCATGAACCCAACTATTGAGCTTAAATACTCCCTCTTGGAGTCACTAGCATCTACTCGGCCAAGATATCTACTAGCAACGGAGAGCATGAAAGATCATAACCAACATAGAGATAACATAAAGATAATAATTCAGCACATCTACTAGACATAGTACCAATACTCATCGGATCCCAACAAACACAACTTGTAGAATTACACAAAGATGATCTTGATCATGATAGGCAGCTCACAAGATCTAAACATGAAGCACATGGTGGAGGAGACGACCATCTAGCTACTGCTATGGACCCGTAGTCCAAGGTAGACTACGCACACATCACTCCGGAGGCGACCATGGTGATGAAGAAGGCCTCCGGTGGTGATTCCCCTTTCCGGCAGGGTGCCAGGAAGAGCTTCTAGACCCTCCCAATCTCGCATCGATGACGGTGGCGGCTTGCAGTATGTTTCGAGGAAAATTGATCGGGCCTTAGGTTTTTCCCGTCGTGGGGAATATATAGGCGGAATGGCGGCGTCAGGAGGTGGATCAACCGGTCTCACCCCCTGGTGGCGCGGCCAGGGCCTGGGCCGTGCCACCCTAGGGTGTGGCCGGGCTCTAGCCCCCCTCCGTCTCATCTTCGGACTTCGCGATGTTTTTGGAAAAATAGGAGGTTCGGGTTTTGTTTCGTCCAATTCTGAGAATATTTCCTGTGTAGCTTTTCTGAAACACAAAAATAGTATAAAATAGGGAACTAGCACTGTGGCATCTCGTTAATAGGTTAGTTCCGGAAAATGCATAAAAATGCCACGAAGTGTAACAAAACACAAAGCAAATGGTGTATAAACAAGCATGAAGCATAAAAAATTATAGATATGTTTGAGACATATCAATGATCATTCTCGAATGGTACAAATGATGCCCCAGTGACAAGGGTATAGATAATAGAGCCCGTCAGTTGAGTACCCCTGAGGCCCGTTCAGCTAGGCCCAATTGTAATACTAGTCGAAATACAAGTTATTACCGTATGTCGATATTGTAATCTGTATTGGACCCTACCCGATCCTCGAGACCTGGACACCTATATATAGGGGCCAGGAGGGGATGGTGTAGGCCAGATTGAAAGCAATCCAGGTTTTACATCCACGTTTACTTTCATAGCCACCTTGTTTGACTGAGTTTACCTTCGAGTTCATCCGACGCCCTATCTCCCCGATCCTAAGTCCTTCATCTAGGATATTTGTCGAGTTAACCCCTCGTTAATTGGCGGTGACTGTGGGGACTCTGGGCGTCGGAATCATGAATTCGACGGCTTTTTCGCTTTTAGCCAATAGCAGTCTAGAAGTCGATGAAAATCAAGAAGTAGAATTGACGTTCGGAAGTCTAAACTTCTACATTGGACCTTTGGGTACAACTCGCCTTTCGGATTCGACGAAATCTGTTCCGTCAGCGGGCAAAGCAGAGAGGATGACAACATTTGGATTATCTATAGGCTCTTCTAGCGAGGCAAACTCGCCAGTCAGCTTAGCAGCAACCGAAAATTTGCAGGGAAAATTAGAGGAACCCGACGAAATCGGGCAAGAGACCATGGTGGAAGAAGCAGTAGACAAGTCAAGGGATATCGCAAGCAGAAGCAGCGGCGTCTCCAGAAGCGTACACCAATTATGCGTTATCATCACAGAAGCAGCAGAAGAAGAAAGCAATCACACTAGCAACAAAGAGGTCGACATGCAAGTCGACAAATTAAGGAGCAATGGCAAGAAAGAGAAGGAGAAAGTGCATGTTTCGGCTAGAGAGTGGAGAATGATCATGTCATCCGTCAATCACGGCACAGACGTACCCACAGATTCAAGGAGAGAAGTTCTGATGGGATACCAGTATGCACTGCACCAACGCAAAAAGAAGCTAAGGGAGGAAAGAGACATATTCGTGCAAACCCGAGGAGACGGCAGTATGTCAAGTGAAGAATACTGGGATGAGTACAGCGATGAATCAGAAAGCAGCATGGACAGACACAGAGATCCAAAGCATAACAGGAGGGCAACAGCACGCACAAGAGAAGAAAGCTTTGTGAAGAATCAGAGCGCACAACATTCAGAGGAGGAAGAAGATTTCATTCAAGAGACACCAGAAGCAGCTTTGGTAGCAGCACAGGCATACCTACTAACCACACAACCAGAACCTGGAGACCCGAGGGAGCACATGCATCAAGCCGCAATACGAAGCCTCAGGTTAGTAGAAAACAAGTTAATGGGAAATCTTCCAGAAGAAAAGGCGACACATCACAAGGGAATGCGGAAAGAAGAGCTCAAACGCAGGCCATCACGAAGCAACTACAGTGATTAATCAGAAGATGGAAGGCGACAAAAAAGGAAGGAAGACGCAAGAAACATAATAGCACAAATAAGGGTAAATAATTCATGTTATGCGTGCAGAGAAGAAAACTATGAAGACGACGAAAAAGAGATGGGCGCGCTATGCTTTACCCGAAGGGTTCGCAAAACGCGGGTACCCCAAGGGCTTTAAGTTGCCACATGACCAAGAGAAGTATGATAGGTCGCAAGAGCCAACTCTATGGTTATCAGATTACCTACAAGCAGTACAGATACTAGGAGGAACAAGAGCAACAGCCATGCAAAGCTTGCAGTTACACCTCACCGGCGCAGCACGGTCCTGGTTAAATTACCTACCCAACGATTCCATTGGAAGTTGGGGAGAATTAGAGAGCCAATTCGCAAGAAACTTTCGCTCGACATATAAGCGCCCAGCATCGCTAGAAGAAGTCAAGTCATGCGTACAACAAAAAGGCAAAACACTATGTTCTTATATACAACGCTGGAGTGTAATCAAAAACTCAGCAGAAGACGTCTCTGACGAAAGAGCGATTGATGCTTTTTCGAGTGGCCTTCATCGTACAGACCTAGTGGAAGAGATAGGAAGAGCAAGGCCAAAAGTAGTATCTGAGCTAATGGAAACAGCCAAGAGATTTACCGATGGAGAAGACGCGTACAATAACAAAAGGGGGCGTTCACCGGAAGTCGACAAAACGAGCAGGCAAAGGCAAAGATACCGCAAAGGCGACAACCACGGAAGGAGAAATCAGATAGCCGCAGGATATAACGAAAGGAATGAAGAAGGCTATGAAAACATCGAGTTTCCCACGAGAGACAGCAGGGAGAAAGCAAAGCCAAGGTACTTAGGTCCTTCGGCAGAGGATATGTTATATGGTCCTTGTCGCATCCATTATGCTTACCTAGACGGGAAAAGAGTTTCCAACCACCAGATGAAGGATTGCAGAACCTTCCTAAGGTTGCAAAACGCCATGGACTCAAGCCAAGGGGCACGGCAGGAAGGAAAAAGCATAAATCAAGGATATCAAATGCAGCGACTCGCAAAACAGCTAGAGTCAAAAGTATATATATCAGCAATGATCCAACCAGTACCAAAGTCGAAGAAAGAAAGGAAGAGCATATCAAGACAGGTCAACCTGGCAATAACATCACCACCAGCTACCACGGAGTATCTAAAGTGGTCCGATCAGTCAGTCAGGTTCAGCAGAGTAGACCATCCGAGGAAAGTACCCAGACCAGGTCACTCACTAATGGTGCTCAAAGCTCGGATAAGAGGATATGATGTCGGAAGAGTATTCATGGATGCAGGACGCGGTATAAACCTAATATACGCCAGAATGTTGAGAGCAATGTGTATATCATTGGAAAATCTAAAGCCAACAGATTGTTCTTTCCACGGAATAGTACCAGGAGCCGCAAATTATCCTTTGGGCAAAATAGAACTCAACGTCTGTTTCGGCGACAGCAACAATTATCGTAGAGAAAAGCTGGAGTTTGAAGTCATGGACTGGCCCTCACAATACCACGCAATTCTGGGACGCCCAGCATTCGCAAAATTCATGGCAGTACCTCACTATGCATATCTCACACTAAAGATACCAGGACCTAAAGGAACGATCACGGTACAAGGAAGCTTCAAAGTATCCAACACCTGTGATAAAGAATTTAACAGGTTGGCGCAAACCTTTGGCATGACAGCAGAGTACGCAAGGCTAAAAGGCGAAACCGACCACAACGTGCTACCCGACGTCGGGCGATCCCTGCCAGATCAGGCTTTCGATGCAACTCAAGACTCGAAAAAAATACAGGTCCATCCGACGGACCCAAACAAGACCACCTCCATAGTGGTAAACTTGGATTCCGCATAGGAAAGCGCGCTCATCGAGTTCCTCCGTGAGCGCTGGGAAATCTTCGCCTGGTGTCCCTTAGATATGCCAGGTGTTCCCAGGGAACTCATCGAGCACGCACTAAACGTGGATCCTAAAGCAAAGCCGGTCAAGCAACCACTACGACGATTTGATGAACCGAAGAGGAAAGCAATAGCATCAGAGCTACATAGGCTGGAAAACGCAGGGTTCATCCGAGAAATCAAAACGTCAACTTGGGTATCTAATCCAGTTATAGTCCCCAAGAAAAATATAGACGTACAAAGAGTATGTGTTGACTACACATCTCTCAACAAACATTGTCCAAAGGATCCCTTCCCCCTGCCTCGCATTGACCAAATAATTGACTCAACAGCGGGGTGCGCAAGGCTTTCCTTCCTAGACGCATATTCTGGTTATAATCAGATCAAATTAAAAAAGGAAGGCGAGGAAAAAACAGCCTTCATCACACCATACGGCGTGTTTTGTTATCAAGTCATGCCTTTTGGCCTAAAAAACGCTGGAGGAACCTACCAGCGGATGATGCAAAATTGCCTCGAAAGTCAAATAGGGCGCAATATCCAAGTCTACATTGACGACGTGGTCATTACCATGAGGAAGGAAGAGTCTCTGATCAGCGACCTAGCGGAAACTTTCGACAACCTGAACAGGTACAAGCTCAAGCTCAACCTGACAAAATGCTCTTTCGGTGTATCAGCAGGGCAGCTCTTGGGGTTCTTAGCATCAGCAAGAGGAATAGAGGCAAACCCAGAAAAGATCCAAGCAATATTAACAATGGGAAAACCAACAAAGCTACACGACGTACAGATACTCGCAGGACGCGTTGCGGCACTGAGTCGATTTGTGGCTCGATTGGGAGAGAAAGCGCTACCTTTCTACGCGCTCATGAAAAAATTAGACGATAAATTCGAGTGGACGGAAGAAGCGGATGTAGCCTTCGCACAATTGAAAAAAGTGCTCTCCACACCTCCAGTGTTGGTCGCACCAAAGGAAAAACAACCACTACTACTATACATTGCGGCAACACATCAAGTGGTGAGTACAGTACTGGTAGTCGAAAGAAGTGAAGAAGGGAAGGCTCACAGCGTTCAAAGGCCAGTATATTTCATCAGCAAAGTACTATCTCCAACAAAGCAAAGGTACCCACACTATCAAAAGCTAGCATATAGTGTTTTCACAACAGCTCGGAAACTACGGCAATACTTTGCGGTGCACCCAATTATAGTAGTCAACGAAGCACCACTCTCCAATATATTGAACAACCCTTTGGCAACAGGACGTGTCTCCTTATGGGGAATTGAATTATCACCCTTGGACATCACGTACGAAAAGCGAAAAGCAATCAAGTCGCAAATTTTGCCAGACTTCACAGCAGAGTGGCTGGAATTACAAAGTGCAGGTCCTCCAGATTTATCGAGTGTTTGGACGATGTATTTCGACGGCTCAAAAAGAATCCAAGGCATAGGAGCAGGCGTAGTCCTGATATCACCACAAGGCGACAAATTGAAATATGTGTTACGGATGAGTTTTCCTCAAGCTTCTAACAATGAAGCCAAATACGAGGCGCTGCTCCATGGAATGAAAATGGCAAAAGCTTGTGGAGCAACTCGACTTAAAATATTTGGAGACTCGAATCTTGTCGTCCAACAAGTAATGAATAAATGCGACGCCATCAGTGACAACATGACAGCATACAGAAACTTATACTACTATCTCGAAGGAACATTCGATGGATGCAAAGTTTCGCATGTTAGTAGAGCCAGCAACGAGGAAGCTGACAATTTAGCAAATATCGGGTCCCAATGCTTGCCCGTACCACAAGGAGTCTTCTGGGAAGAAATAATAGAGCGATCAATAAAGAATTGCAAAACTTTGACTACAGAGGGACAAGCAACAGGCTCGGGGGCTAGAAAAATGAGTACAGCAGAACCAGAAGAAGTCATGATGATAGAAGAAACTTGGATGCAGCCATATCTGGCGTACATGATAAATAAAACACTACCCGAAGACGCGGTAGAAGCAAAAATGATAATACGACTATCGGTGTTATGGATACCGGGGTATCCCGGTCCACCTGCTCCTGGGCCACGTCATCGGCCCATCTCCAGAATCAACGACCCAAGCTGCAGAGAAGACCCTCACGAGGAGGCGCCTCGTGAGGAGAACGACGACCAAAACTGCTAAGGACCAGAAGACCTCCTCACGAGCCCCCGCTGGTAAGGAGAGGAAGTATGCCCACGTCAGCTCGGCACGTTTGCGTGCAGAGCAAGAAGATAACGGGCAGAAGACCGCGTACCGTCCACGCTACCCCCGACAGGGAGGAGACCAGCTTTCTCTGTGCCTGCCCAAAGCGGCACAGTGGTAGTTGGCCACCCCCCTAAAAATAGCATGGACGGTGCAGGGCGCCAGAGGAGGATGTCAGCTTCCTCCACCCACTCCTGTGGACCGGCGCCACTACCCTACAAAGACTAAGTCTACAGAAGAGTGTAGTCTACAGCTGTCCTCCCTCCTTGGCCGTGTGTGGCAACCCCTTCCCCAAGAAGATAAGGGGAAGGAGGACCTTGGCACTATAAAGGAAGGGAGAGGCCATCCCTTAGAGGGGATCGGATCTTCATCTTCTTCAAGCTGCTAGCTGGGCACGCAGGTTCTTCAACCTCTGGCCAGCTAGAGCTCTGTAACCAAAGCCTTGTACTCCTCGCGAGGTGTCGCGTTGCAATACAAGAAGGCAGGAAGTAGGGGTTTTACCTCACCACGAGGGCCCTGAACCTGGGTAAAGCTCGGTCTCCCTCTCTGCGGTGCATTGCGCGTTCGACAATCGAGGCTTCCGTCACCGTGTTTTGTTGCGATCCAAGATCTCACACGTTCAGCCCCCTGCGTTTGAATCCTTGGTGTCGATGGATTTCGTGTTGCAAGGACACGGGGTACCACGCGACGGACCCAAGGATTCGAACGCAGGGGGCTGAACGTGTGAGATCTTGGATCGCAACGAAACACGGTGACGGAAGCCTCGATTGTCGGACGCGCAACGCACTGCAGAGAGGGAGACCGAGCTTTACCCAGGTTCAGGGCCCTCATGGTGAGGTAAAACCCCTACTTCCTGCCTTCTTGTATTGCAACGCGACACCTCGTGAGGAGTACAAGGCCTTGGTTACAAAGCTCTAGTTGGCCAGAGGTTGAAGAACCTGCGTGCCCAACTAGCAGCTTGAAGAAGATGAAGATTCGATTCAACCGGATCCCCTCTAAGGGGTGGCCTCTCCCTCCTTTTATAGCGCCAAGGTCCTCCTTCCCCTTATCTTCTTGGGGAAGGGGTTGCCACACACGGCCAACGAGGGAGGACAGCTGTAGACTATGTTCTTCTGTAGACTTGGTCTTCGTAGGGTAGCGGCGCCGGTCCACAGGAGTGGGTGGAGGAGGCTGACGTCCTCCTCTGGGGCCCTGCACCGTCCATGCTATATTTAGGGGGGTGGCCAACTGCCACTGTGCCGCTTTGGGTAGGCACAGAGAAAGTTGGTCTCCTCCCTGTCGGGGGTAGCGTGGGCGGTACGCGGTCTTCTGCCCGTTAGCTTCTTGCTCTGCACGCCAATCGTGCTGAGCTGGCGTAGGCGGGCGTCCTCTCCTCACCAGCAGGGGCTCGTCAGGAGGTCTTCCGGTCCTTAGCCGTTTCTGTCGTCGTTCTCCTCACGAGGCGCCTCCTCGTGAGGGTCTTCTCCGTGACTTGGGTTGCTGATTGTCCCCTGGGCTGAAGATGGGCCGATGACGGGGCCCAGGAGCAGGTGGACCGGGATACCCCGGTATCCAGAACACCGACAGTAGCCCCTGGGAGCCCGGCCCATGAACGCACCCTCCTGAGGAAGCGAAGGGTCGGGGGCCCCCGAAGCTGCTGGGCCCTCCAACGGCACGCGTCAACCGTGCGGTCAGAGGACCATGTGAAGAAGCAGAGCCTCCAGACACGTGGCGCGGCCGCTGCTGGTGAGACGAAACGGCGGGCGACGCTACGGTCTCCGAGGCGTCAGCCCGTCGTAATGATGCGTCGCTTGACTGCAGAGCACCACGCCAACGCTTCGATTCCCGCGCAGGGATTTGACGCATCGACGCCGGACGCCCCCCTTAAATAGGTCCTCCTGGAGACCTCCGGCATCTCACCTCCTTCCTCCAGTGCCACTTCTGCTTCCTCGCCCCCAAGCTCATGGATCCCTCCAACTCCTCCGCCGCCATGGGATCGAGCTCCGGGGCGAAGCGCCGCGGACGTCCCCTGGGCAGTGGGAAGAAGACGAAGGTCCCGGCCCAGTGGACGCCCGGCGCCGGCGGCCCCCTCCGCATCGGCGCGCCGCGGTAGGGCGAGGCGAGCCGTGCCGCCGCGGGGACCTCCGGCGCCCTGACCCTCAGGGGTCCTGCGCGTGGAGGCGCCCTGAACTCGTCGTCGCCGCTGGCGGTGGCGCCTGCTCCCCGCACCTCGGGGAGCGTCGATCGGGCTCTCCGGGAGGTGGAGGCCGCCCTGGGCCCTCCTCCCGCTGCTGCAGATCCTCCGGCCCCGCCGGTGAATGGAGTGGTTGCCACTCCGCGCCACCTGGCGGCGGCGCTTCTGGGACCCCTCATCGCCCCGGGGTCCCGCTTCCTGGAGCTCCTCGTCGTCGTCGACGCCTCGGGCTTCAACTCCCTCCGGCTGCCCGACGCCATCCGGAGGGCGATTCACGCCCATGGCCCGGCCGCCGGGGAGATCGCCCTGGGGGAGCAAAGCAGGCCAGATCTCTTCTGGCCTATGGACATCCTCTTCGGCCGCTGGAGGCCCTTCGCCCTCGGCTGTCGCCTCCGCGTCGGTGACCGCCTTGTCTTCCGCTTCAAGTTGGGGACCCTAGAGGCTACGGTGCGGATCTTCACCGCCGACAGCGTCCGCCGCACCTACCCCCAGCTCGCGGCGCAGTGAAGAGGAGGTCCTGGCGCGATAGTCTTCTGGGGAGGGGAGCTAGTCTCCTCCCCTCTTTTGCCTTGTAGTCCTTGCCGGCGGGGAATGCCCCGCCGTGCTTCGCTCCTTCCCCCACTGGGGGCAATTTAATGAAATCCTTTTGTTGATTATCTTGCTGTCCTTCACTGTCCTGGCCATTCGCATGCTCGAGAGCCCTGGTGAGCTGTAGGCATCGACGGGAAGCCTCCCTCCACCTCAGAGCTCGGGACGGGTTCGGCGTCGATGACACAGTGGACGATTCCTGAGACAAGAAGTTGAAGAAAGAGTTGGAAAAGAAAAAACCCCAAATCCCCGAAAACGGAAAAACAAGTCGGTAAAACAAACGAAAAAAGAAGGCAAATAAGATGCCCCTGTGACCGGCACAGGGACCTTCTCCGTCGTGGAGGAGCGCGGCACTATCTGTGCCAGCAGATAAGAGCAAATTGCCGCGCGTGGCAATTCACGGGGCCTTCCTCGTCATTGAGGGAAGCTGGACCCTCACGGACGTGAAAACGTCGACGCTTAAGAGAGCCCAGAGACCGTCGACACCTCACAAGGATTGCTCATGAGGTGAAGGGCCTGGCGCGGACCTCCGGATCTGCGTCTCCTTCGCAAGATTGATCGGAGCGGCCTTAGTCTTCAATAATCCTGCCACGTTAGGCCTTCCTCGGGAGAGGGAATCTTCCTGCGGATGCTGGTGCATCGACGCGTCTTTGCTCCCTCGTGAGGGTTGCTCACGAGGGGTAGGTCCTTAGCGGGTGCCATGGGCACACCTTGGACTTTTCCTCAAAGATTTTTTATTTTCTGGCGTACTTCGCGAGGAACTAAGCACCATGGGCATCCAGAGGTGATCGTTAACGGGGCCGTCGCCCCCGACCAGAGCTCGCTCCCTTCGGGTTTTTCGGGCTTGCTGTTTTCCGGGCGAAGGCCCCAGCATAGACACCGTGCCTAGCCCCCTTCCGCGAGGAGTACAACAGAAAATAAATGGACTTCATGCCATCTTGATGTCATGCCGAAGCAGAGGCGCTACATTGCGCGATAACTTAATATCAGTGCTTAAGAGCAGGTTGAGCTGATACAAGTGCCGTGAAAACGGTCTTTTTCTCCTCGTGAGGAACCTAGGGGTAGAACTTTCGCAGATGAGCTATGTTCCACGGGTTCCCCACTGGAACGCCTTCTGCGGTTTCCAGCCGCGCCGAGCCTGGCCTAGCGACGTGCGTCACCTTGAAGGGCCCTTCCCACATTGGAGACAGCTTGTGCAGGCCCTCGCGAGAGAGTATTCTCCTCAGCACCAGGTCGCCGACCTCCAGAGTCCTTGCTCGAACATGGCGGCTATGGTAGCGGCGTAGTCCTTGCTGGTACCTCGCGGCGCGGAGCGCGGCTTGGCACCGAGCTTCCTCGAGCAGGTGGAGGCGATCCTTGATGAGGTCCTCTTGGCGAATTTCGTCGAAGGCGAGCACTCTTGGCGACCCGAACTTGATGTCGGTGGGAAGAACAGCCTCCGCCCCGTAGACCAGGAAGAAAGGGGTCTCTCCAGTGGGTTTGGCGGCGGTAGTCCTGATGGACCACAAGATGGATTGGAGGTTGTCTAACCATTTTTTGCCGCAGGCCTCGAGCTTGGCGTTGAAGCTTTTCGTCTTGAGTCCTTTGAGTACTTAAGTGTTGGCACGCTCGGCTTGGCCATTGCTCCGGGGGTAGGCGACGGAGGCGAAGCAAATCTTGATGCCGGTCGATGCGCAGTACTCCCGGAACAGTCCGCTGGTGAACTGGCTGCCGTTGTCGGTGATGATGCGGTTAGGCACCCCAAAACGACAGACCAGCCCACGGATGAACTTGACTGCGGACCTCGCCGGGATCGTGCACACTGGTTCCACCTCCACCCACTTGGTGAACTTGTCGATGGCGACGTAGAGGTAGCGATAGCCCCTTGCGCTCTGGGGAATGGACCGAGGATTTCCAGCCCCCAAACGACAAAGGGCCAAGTGAGTGGGATGGTTCGCAGCTCTTGCGCCGGCTGATGTATCTGCTTGGCGTGGAATTGGCACGCCTCGCACCTCTTGACCATCTCTGCCGCATCCCCGAGCGCCGAAGGCCAGTAGAAGCCACTTCGATATGCCTTTGCGGCTAGAGTTGCAGCAGAGGCATGATGGCCGCACTCGCCAGCATGGATGTCCCTTAGAAGCTCTTGGCCTTGGTGAGTAGATATGCACTTCAGAGCGACGCCATTTGGGCGACGCCGGTACAGGTCACCATCCTTGACGCAGTAGCCCGAAGATTGACGCACAATCCTCTCGGCCTCCTCTTCATCCTCAGGAAGCCGGCTGCTGGTGAGGTAGGCCTTGAGCTCGATGATCCAATCCACTCCCTCCTGCCGAGCCAATGCCAGAAGGACGCGGTCACCCGAAGGAGGCCCGCAATCCGGAGCCCCCTGCTCTGGCGGTGGCGGCAAAGCAGAAAGAGGAGGTGGTTTGGGTGTTGACGGAGAGGCGGACGGCTTGAAGAGACGCTCCTCAAAGACGCCGGCAGGCTGCGCCAGGCGATGAGAGGCGCGCTTGGCGATCTCGTCGGCTTCCACATTTTCTCCCCTCGGGATGTGCTTCAGCTCCAAGCCTTGGAAGCGCTTTTCCATCTTTCGATGCTCCTCGAGATAAGCCGCCATGTGCTCATCCTTTGGAGTGTAGCTCTTGTTCGAGAAGTTCACAACCAGCTGTGAATCTCCCTTGACGACGAGGCGCTTAATGCCCAAAGCGTTTGCTGCCCTTAGGCCAGCAAGTAGTCCTTCGTACTCCGCGATGTTGTTGGAGACCTTGTTCTCAGGCGTGAAGCAGAGCTGCACAGCGTAGAAAAGCTTGTCTCCAGAGGGAGAGGTTAGGACAGCACCGGCTCCCGCGCCGGGGAGGTTGAAGGCGCCGTCAAAGTGCATGACCCAGAGGCCTGGGGCCTCCTCTCCAGGGAGAGTTGACTCCACCTCTGGAGGCTCGTCTACAAACGGATCAGTCCATTCTGCAGTAAACTCGGCCAAAGCCTTGCTCTTAATTACCTTTGTAGTTTCGAAGGAGATCTCGAAAGGTTGAAGCTCCACAGCCCACTCAGCCACCCGCCCGGTGACATTGGGGTTGCGCAGGACGGTTTCCAGGGGCCGATCGGTCACCAACTTAATCGGGTGACCCTGGAAGTAGTGGCGTAGCTTCCGCGAGGCGATGAGCAGGGTGTAGAGCAACTTTTGCTGCATTGTGTAACGCTCCCGCGCGTCGCGCAGTACCGTGCTGACGAAGTACACAGGCTTTTGCACCTTGACGACACCCTCGGAAGGCTCCTCCTTAGGAGGCTCTTGAGCGTTGCTCTGAGAGAGCGGCTCGGTCGGTGAAGATCCCTCGGGCGGCTCCTCTCGAGGGGCGGGAGGTGAAGCGGCCTCTTCCTCGCGAGGAGCCCCCGAGCTTGGAGGAGGGACCTCCTCCTTGGCGATTACCTTGACGTCCCGCTCTACGACGAGAACGGCACTTGCCGTCCTTGGAGTTGCCGCGATGTAGAGTAGCAAGGGCTCGCGAGTCATTGGGGCAACCATGATCGGTGGGCTCGTGAGGTACCTTTTTAACTCGGCGAAGGCCTTGTCGGCTTCCGGAGTCCACTCGAACTTCCCGGTGCGCTTCAAGAGCTTGAAGAAGGGTAAAGCTTTTTCCCCACTCCTCGCGATGAAGCGCCCCAGGGCTGCCATGCACCCCGCGAGGCGTTGCATTTCCTTGAGATTGCGTGGAGGACGCATTTCTTCGATGGCCTTGACCTTGTCGGGGTTCGCTTCTATCCCGCGATTGGACACGAGGAACCCCAACAGTTTTCCCGACGGTACGCCGAAGGTGCACTTGGCGGGGTTGAGCTTGATGTTTACCTTCCTCAGGTTGACGAATGTTTCCTCCAGATCCTCGATGAAGGTGTGACCCTCACGAGTCTTGACGACGATGTCGTCGACGTAGGCTTCCGCATTCCTTCCCATCTGAGCCCGCAGGGCCTTACGCATGAGCCTTTGGAATGTAGCTCCTGCGTTCTTCAGGCCGAAGGGCATGCAGACGTAGCAGTACACCCCACAGGGCGTGATGAAGGCGGTCTTCTCTTCGTCCTCCTTTGCCATCTTGATCTGATGATAGCCGGAGAAAGCATCCAAGAAGCAAAGGAGGTCGCAGCCGGCGGTGGAGTCGACGATTTGATCTATCCTCGGGAGAGGGTAAGGATCCTTGGGACAGGCCTTGTTGAGACTTGTGAAGTCCACGCAGAGGCGCCCACTGCCGTTAGCCTTCGGGACGACCACCGGATTAGCAATCCAGGTGGGGTGGGCCACCTCGCGTATCAACTTGGCCTTCTTCAGCTTCTCTATCTCCTTGACGATGAAGTCTTGCTTCTCTTGCGCTTGCTTCCTAGTCTTCTGCTTCACGGGGTGTGCCTGAGGGCACACGGCTAAGTGGTGCTCAATCACCTCCCTGGGAACACCGGGCATATCCGACGGAGTCCACGCGAACATGTCAGAGTTTGCCCGCAGGAAGGTGACGAGCGCGTTTTCCTATTTGGGGGAAAGCCCTGCCCCGATGGTGACGAAGTTTTCGCAGCCCCCAGCCTGCAGCGGGACCTTCTTGGTTGCCGAGCGCTCTTGGGTAAACTAGGGCCTCCTGCCTGAGGGTACCGCAGCTTCCCCAATGCTCATGTCCATCATTGGATGGTCCAGGTCCTCGCTTGGAGTAGGCGATGCTGAGGCAGCGAACTTCTTCCCTATCGAACCCAGAAGGTGGGGCTCGAGAGAGGCCTTCTTCGCAGCAGCTCGCTCTTGGGATACGAGCTGCTTCTTCCTCACGAGGTCGCCGGAGTGTTCCAGTAGATCTTCGTCGGCGGGGAACATGGTGGCGGCCTCGCGGTAGACATGCTCAACTGATCGGAGAGCATCCTTCTCATTGCAGCGCACGGTGATCGTGCCGTTGGCGCCCAGAATCTTGAGGACCTTGAAGCCATGGTGCGTTGCTGCCATAAACCTTGCCAAGGGTGGGTAGCCGAGGATGGCATTGTATGGCAGGGCGATGTAGGCGACGTCGAAGTCGAGGCTTTCCGTCCTGTAGTTGTCCCGAGTGCCGAAGGTGACGGGCAGGCTTACCTGCCCAATTGGCGTTGTAGATCCCTCGGTTACCCCGAAGAACGGCCGAGTTGGCATGAGCCGGTGGTACGGCACCTGCATCTTTTCGAAGATCTCGACAGAGATGATGTTGAGGCCCGCCCCTCCGTCGATGAAAGTGCGATTGACGGCGACGTTGTTGATGGTTGGCGTGCACAAGAGGGGGATTGTGCCCACGCCCCTTGTGGAAGCCGGATGATCCTCCTCGTCGAAGCCAATCTTGCACGTCGACCACTTCATCAGGCGATTGCCGAAGTTGGGTTGTGCCGCCGCGATCTCTCGCGACAGCTACTTGAAGTGCCGATTTGACAGAGGAGCCTGAGCTCCACCCAGGAGGCAAGCGACGAAGTCTCGCGGCTCTTGATAGCCCCTCTGGTTCTCCTCCCGACGATCGTTTGCTGGTGGGGGCAGCGGCAGCGGCTCGGGATCGTCTCGAGACAGACCCCCACGGCGGCGACCTTCCTCGCGGTCGTCGTCGCGGCGATCGCCCCGGGATCCACTCTTGCCGTTGCTGCGGCCACCCCCGCGACGCTTGGCGACGCCGTTTTCCTCGTGAAACTTCCGGACAATCCAACAATCTTTGGTATTGTGGGTGTCCTTCTTGTGGATAATGCAGTAGCGGCGACGTCGACCTTTATCGCGATCGGAGCGGTCCCCGCGGCGTTGCTTATGATCTGGCTCCGCCGCGAGGGCTACAGCCTCCTTTCGCTTGGGGTCCTTGGACTTCGGCTTTGGGGGAGGCGCCTCCGGCAGATTGTGCACGAAGAGCCTCCCCTCCTCAGCCTTGGCGCAGCGGTCGGCAATCTCGAAGAGCCTGACGACGGAAGTCAGCTCATCATTCACAGACAGCTTCTCCCGCATCTTGACGTCGGAGACGCCCGTGGAGAATGCGGAGATGACCTCCTCGTTGGAGATCCTGGGAATCTTGTTCCTCATCTGACTGAAGCGCTGGATGTATTGACGAAGCGTCTCGCCCTTGTACTGACGCACCGCTTTAAGATCATTCTTAGTTGCGGGGCGCTCGTACGTGGGCATGAAGTTGGCAACGAACTGACGACATAAATCCTTCCACGACGTCACGGATTCATGAGGAAGATTCATGAGCCAAGTTCGCGGAGCGTCCTTGAGGGCCATGGGGAACCAATTGGCCATGGCGCGCTGATCTCCACGCGCAGCCTGGACGGCGACAACGTAGAGTTGGAGGAATTCGACAGGATTTGTGGTCCCGTCGTAACGCGCGCTGATGTCTGGCTTGAACTTGTCAGGCCAGACGACGTAGCGCTGCTGGCGAGTGAGGGCAAGACACCCGGGGTTGTAGATCGGGACGCCGGGGGTCCTGACGTTCTTGCCAGCTTCGCCGATGTCATCGATGGCGCGGTCATGATTTTCGCGGCGGCGCTCGAGGGAGACGCGTGCGTCTTCCGGAGCGCGTTGGACGATTTGGCAGCTGGGCTCCCCGCGCGGCGAAGATGCGGCGCGGGAAACCACCCTCTTGGCCTTGTTGGCCATCCCATCTCCGGCGCCCGGGGCGCGATGCCCCGCCGCCGGATCTGGGCTCCCCGCGCCCTGGGCTCCTCCCAAGGCCGGGTCTTCGTTGGCGATGGCGACGAGCTCGGCGATTCGAGCGCGCCACCCCTCACGCCCGTCGTCGGTGGGTTGATAGCGCAGCAGCTCCTGCGCCATGGCGAGTGCCTGCGCAGGAGACAACTGACTCCCAGAACGAGCGCGAGAAGTGGCGGTGGCGGTGAAGGAGAGCGTAGGCTCTGTCCGCCCGGACGGGAGGTAGGAGGACTCCAGATCTTCCTCCTCCTCCCCCTCGGCCGAAGCTTCATGACGGCGGAAGATGGGCTCGGTTTGCCCCCGAACAGCGTTGCGACGGCGAAGACGCTCGAGCCTTGCGTTGGCGTCGGCCATGTCGAAGCAGATCTAGAAGAAAACACACCACAGCCCCCTACCTGGCGCGCCAAATGTCGATGGATTTCGTGTCGCAAGGACACGGGGTACCACGCGACGGACCCAAGGATTCGAACGCAGGGGGCTGAACGTGTGAGATCTTGGATCGCAACGAAACACGGTGACGGAAGCCTCGATTGTCGGACGCGCAACGCACTGCAGAGAGGGAGACCGAGCTTTACCCAGGTTCAGGGCCCTCGTGGTGAGGTAAAACCCCTACTTCCTGCCTTCTTGTATTGCAACGCGACACCTCGCGAGGAGTACAAGGCCTTGGTTACAAAGCTCTAGTTGGCTAGAGGTTGAAGAACCTGCGTGCCCAACTAGCAGCTTGAAGAAGATGAAGATTCGATTCAACCGGATCCCCTCTAAGGGGTGGCCTCTCCCTCCTTTTATAGCGCCAAGGTCCTCCTTCCCCTTATCTTCTTGGGGAAGGGGTTGCCACACACGGCCAAGGAGGGAGGACAGCTGTAGACTATGTTCTTCTGTAGACTTGGTCTTCGTAGGGAAGCGGCGCCGGTCCACAGGAGTGGGTGGAGGAGGCTGACGTCCTCCTCTGGCGCCCTGCACCGTCCATGCTATATTTAGGGGGGTGGCCAACTGCCACTGTGCCACTTTGGGCAGGCACAGAGAAAGTTGGTCTCCTCCCTGTCGGGGGTAGCGTGGGCGGTACGCGGTCTTCTGCCCGTTAGCTTCTTGCTCTGCACGCCAATCGTGCTGAGCTGGCGTAGGCGGGCGTCCTCTCCTCACCAGCAGGGGCTCGTGAGGAGGTCTTCCGGTCCTTAGCCGTTTCTGTCGTCGTTCTCCTCCTGAGGCGCCTCCTCGTGAGGGTCATCTCCGTGACTTGGGTTGCTGATTGTCCCCTGGGCTGAAGATGGGCCGATGACGGGGCCCAGGAGCAGGTGGACCGGGATACCCCGGTATCCAGAACACCGACACTTGGGTCCGTCGCGTGGTACCCCGTGTTCTTGCGACACGAAATCCATCGACATTTGGCGCGCCAGGTACGGGGCTGTGGTGTGTTTTCTTCTAGATCTGCTTCGACATGGCCGACGCCAACGCAAGGCTCGAGCGTCTTCGCCGTCGCAACGCTGTTCGGGGGCAAACCGAGCCCATCTTCCGTCGTCATGAAGCTTCGGCCGAGGAGGAAGAGGAGGAAGATCTGGAGTCCTCCTACCTCCCGTCTGGGCGTACAGAGCCTTCGCTCTCCTTCACCGCCACCGCCACTTCTCGCGCTCGTTCTGGGAGTCAGCTGTCCCCTGCGCAGGCTCTCGCCATGGCGCAGGAGCTGCTACGCTATCAACCCACCGACGACGGGCGTGAGGGGTTGCACGCTCGAATCGCCGAGCTCATCGCCATCGCCAACGAAGACCCGGCCCAGGGAGGAACCCAGGGCGCGGGGAACCCAGATCCGGCGGCGGGGGGTCGCGCCCCGGGCGCCGGAGATGGAAGGGCCAACAAGGCCAAGAAGGTGGTTTCCCGCGCCGCATCTTCGCCGCGCGGGGAGCCCAGCTGCCAAATCGTCCAACGCGCTCCGGAAGACGCACGCGTCTCCCTCGAGCGCCGCCGCGAAAATCATGACCGCGCCATCGACGACATCAGCGAAGCTGGCAAGAACGTCAAGACCCCCGGCGTCCCTATCTAAAACCCCGGGTGTCTTGCCCTCACTCGCCAGCAGCGCTACGTCGTCTGGCCTGACAAGTTCAAGCCGGACATCAGCGCGCGTTACGACGGGACCACAAACCCTGTCGAATTCCTCCAACTCTACGTCGTCGCCGTCCAGGCTGCGCGTGGAGATCAGCGCGCCATGGCCAATTGGTTCCCCATGGCCCTCAAGGACGCTCCGCGAACTTGGCTCATGAATCTTCCCCATGAATCCGTGACTTCGTGGAAGGATTTATGTCGTCAGTTCGTTGCCAACTTCATGCCCACGTACGAGCGCCCCGCTACCAAGAACGATCTTAAGGCGGTGCGTCAGTACAAAGGCGAGACGCTTCGTCGGTACATCCAGCGCTTCAGTCAGATGAGGAACAAGATTCCCAGTATCTCCAACGAGGAGGTCATCTCCGCGTTCTCCACGGGCGTCTCCGACGTCAAGATGCGGGAGAAGCTGTCCGTGAATGACGAGCTGACTTCCGTCGTCAGGCTCTTCGAGATCGCCGACCGCTGCGCCAAGGCTGAGGAGGGGAGGCTCTTCGTGCACAATCTGCCGGAGGCGGCTCCCCCAAAGCCGAAGTCCAAGGACCCCAAGCGAAAGGAGGCTGCTGTCCTCGCGGCGGAGCCAGATCATAAGCAACGCCGCGGGGACCGCTCCGATCGCGATAAAGGTCGACATCGCCGCTACTGCATTATCCACAAGAAGGACACTCACAATACTGAAGATTGTTGGATTGTCCGGAAGTTTCACGAGGAAAACGGCGTCGCCAAGCGTCGCGGGGGCGGCCGCAGCAACGGCAAGAGTGGATCCCGGGGCGATCGCCGCGACGACGACCGCGACGAAGGTCGCCGCCGCGGTGGTCTGTCTCAAGCCGATCCCGAGCCGCTGCCGCTACCCCCGCCAGCAAACGATCATCGGGAGGAGGCCCAGGGGGGCTATCAAGAGCTGCGAGACTTCGCCGCTTGCCTCCTGGGTGGAGCTCAGGCTCCTTTGTCAAATCGACACTTCAAGCAGCTGTCGCGAGAAATCGCGGCGGCGTAGCCCAGCGTCGGCAATCGCCTAATGAAGTGGTCAACGTGCAAGATTGGCTTCGACGAGGAGGATCATCCGGCTTCCACAAGGGGCGTGGGTACAATTCCCCTCTTGTGCACGCCAACCATCAACAACGTCGCCGTCAATCGCACTCTCATCGACGGAGGGGCGGGCCTCAACATCATCTCGGTCGAGATCTTCGAAAAGATGCAGGTGCCGTACCACCGGCTCATGCCAACTCGACCATTCTTCGAGGTAACCGAGGGATCTACAACGCCAATTGGGCAGGTAAGCCTGCCCGTCACCTTCGGCACCCGGGACAACTACAGGACAGAAAGCCTCGACTTCGACGTCGCCTACATCGCCCTGCCATACAATGCCATCCTCGGCTACCCAGCCTTGGCGAGGTTCATGGCAGCAACGCACCATGGCTTCAACGTCCTCAAGATTCCGGGCGCCAACGGCACGATCACCGTGCGCTGCAATGAGAAGGATGCTCTCCGATCAGTTGAGCATGTTTACCGTGAGGCCGCCACCATGTTCCCCGCCGACGAAGATCTACTGGAACACTCCGGCGACCTCGCGAGGAAGAAGCAGCTCGTATCCCAAGAGCGGGCTGCTGCGAAGAGGCCTCTCTCGAGCCCCACCCTCTGGGTTCGACAGGGAAGAAGTTCGCCGCCTCTGCATCGCCTACTCCAAGCGAGGACCTGGTTCATCCAATGCTGGGCATGAGCATTGGGGAAGCTGTGGTACCCTCAGGCAGGAGGCCACAGTTTACCCAAGAGCGCTCGGCAACCAAGAAGGTCCCGCTACAGGCTGGGGGCTGCGAAAACTTCGTCACCATCGGGGCAGGGCTTTCCCCCAAATAGGAAAGCGCGCTCGTCACCTTCCTGCGGGCAAATTCTGACATGTTCGCTTGGACTCCGTCAGATATGCCCGGCGTTCCCAGGGAGGTGATTGAGCACCACTTAGCCGTGTGCCCTCAGGCACACCCCGTGAAGCAGAAGACCAAGAAGCAAGCGCAAGAGAAGCAAGACTTCATCGTCAAGGAAATAGAGAAGCTGAAGAAGGCCAAGTTAATACGCGAGGTGGCCCACCCCACCTGGATCGCCAATCCGGTGGTCGTCCCAAAGGCTAACGGCAGTGGGCGCCTCTGCGTGGACTTCACAAGTCTCAACAAGGCCTGCCCCAAGGATCCTTATCCTCTCCCAAGGATAGATCAAATCGTCGACTCTACCGCCGGTTGCGACCTCCTTTGCTTCTTGGATGCTTTCTCCGGCTATCATCAGATCAAGATGGCAAAGGAGGATGAGGAGAATACTGCCTTCATCACGCCCTGTGGGGTGTACTGCTACGTCTGTATGCCCTTCGGCCTGAAGAACGCAGGAGCCACCTTCCAGAGGCTCATGCGTAAGGCCCTGGGGGCTCAGATGGGAAGAAATGCGGAAGCCTACGTCGACGACATCATCGTCAAGACTCGTGAGGGTCACAGCTTCATCGAAGATCTGGAGGAAACATTCGTCAACCTGAGAAAGGTAAACATCAAGCTCAACCCCGCCAAGTGCGCCTTCGGCGTACCGTCGGGAAAACTGTTGGGGTTCCTCGTGTCTCATCGCGGGATAGAGGCAAACCCTGACAAGGTCAAGGCCATCGAAGAAATGCGTCCTCCGCGCAATCTCAAAGAAATGCAACGCCTCGCGGGGTGCATGGCGGCCCTGGGATGCTTCATCGCGAGGAGTGGGGAGAAAGCTTTGCCCTTCTTCAAGCTCATGAAGCGCACCGGGAAGTTCGAATGGACTCCGGAGGCTGACAAGGCCTTCGCTGAGCTGAAAAGGTACCTCGCGAGCCCACCGATCATGGTTGCCCCAACAACCCGCGAGCCCTTGCTACTCTACATCGCGGCAACTCCAAGGACTGCAAGCGCTGTTCTCGTCGCGGAGCGAGACGCCAAGGTGATCGCCAAGGAGGAGGTCACTCCTCCAAGCTCGGGGGCTCCTCGCGAGGAAGAGGCTGCTTCATCTCCCGTCCCTCGAGAGGAGCCGCCCGCGGCATCTTCGCCGACCGAGCCGCTCTCACAGAGCAACGCTCAAAAGCCTCCCGAGGAGGAGCCTTCCGAGGGTGTCGTCAAGGTGCAAAAGCCTGTGTACTTCGTCAACACGGTACTGCGCGACGCGCGGGAACGCTACACCATGCAGCAAAAGCTGCTCTACACCTTGCTCATCGCCTCGCGGAAGCTACGCCACTACTTCCAGGGTCACCCGATTAAGGTGGTAACCGATCGTCCCCTGGAAACTATCCTACGCAATCCCAACGTCACCGGGCGGGTGGCAGAATGGGCTGTGGAACTTCAACCCTTCGAGATCTCCTTCGAAACTACAAAGGTAATCAAGAGCAAGGCTTTGGCCGAGTTCACTGCGGAGTGGACCGATCCGTTCACCGACGAGCCTCCGGAGGTGGAGTCAACTCTCCCTGGAGAAGAGGCCCCAGGCCTCTGGGTCATGCACTTCGACGGTGCCTTCAACCTCCCCGGCGCGGGAGCCGGTGCTGTCCTAACCTCTCCCTCTGGAGACAAGCTTTTCTACGCTGTGCAGCTCTGCTTCAAGCCTGAGAGCAAGGTCTCCAACAACATCGCGGAATACGAAGGCCTACTCACCGGCTTAAGGGCGGCGAACGCTTTGGGCATCAAGCGCCTCATCGTCAAGGGAGATTCACAGCTAATTGTGAACTTCTCGAACAAGAGCAACACTCCAAAGGATGAGCACATGGTGGCCTACCTTGAGGAGCATCGAAAGATGGAAAAACGCTTCCAAGGTTTGGAGCTGAAGCACATCCCGAGAGGAGAAAATGTGGAAGCCGACGAGATCGCCAAGCGCGCCTCTCATCGCCTGGCACAACCTGCCGGCGTCTTTGAGGAGCGTCTTTTCAAGCCGTCTGCTTCTCCATCGACATCCGATTCACCTCCTCTTTCTGCCTTGCCGCCACCGCCGGAGCAGGGGGCTCCGGATTGCGGGCCTCCTTCGGGTGACCGCGTCCTTCTGGCATTGGCACGGCAGGAGGGAGTGGATTGGATCATCGAGCTCAAGGCCTACCTCACCAGCAGCAGGCTTCCCGAGGGTGAAGAGGAGGCCGAGAGGATTGTGCGGCAAGCTTCGGGCTACTGCGTCAAGGATGGTGACTTGTACCGGCGTCGCCCAAACGGCGTCGCTCTGAAGTGCATATCTACTCACCAAGGCCAAGAGCTTCTCAGGGACATCCACGCCGGCGAATGTGGCCATCACGCTTCTGCTGCAACTCTAGCCGCAAAGGCATATCGAAGTGGCTTCTACTGGCCCTCGGCGCTCGGAGATGCGACGGAGATGGTCAAGAGGTGCGAGGCATGCCAATTCCACGCCAAGCAGATACATCAGCTGGCGCAAGAGCTGCAAACCATCCCACTCACTTGGCCCTTTGCAGTTTGGGGGCTGGACATCCTCGGTCCATTCCCTAGAGCGCAAGGGGGCTATCGCTACCTCTACGTCGCCATCGACAAGTTCACCAAGTGGGTGGAGGTGGAACTGGTGTGCACAATCCCGGCGAGGTCCGCAGTCAAGTTCATCCGTGGGCTGGTCTGTCGTTTTGGTGTGCCTAACCGCATAATCACCGATAACGGCAGCCAGTTCACCAGCGGACTATTCCGGGACTATTGTGCATCGGTCGGCATCAAGATCTGCTTCGCCTCCGTCGCCTACCCCCGGAGCAATGGCCAAGCCGAGCGTGCTAACGCCGAGGTCCTCAAAGGACTCAAGACGAAAAGCTTCAACGCCAAGCTCGAAGCCTGTGGCAAAAAATGGTTAGACAACCTCCAATCCATCTTGTGGTCCATCAGGACTACCGCCACCAAACCCACTGGAGAAACCCCTTTCTTCCTGGTCTATGGGGCCTCATCAAGGATCGCCTCCTCCTGCTCGAAGAAGCTCGGTGCCAAGCCGCGCTCCGCGCCGCGAGGTACCAGCAAGGACTACGCCGCTACCATAGCCGCCATGTTCGAGCAAGAGCCCTGGAGGTCGGCGACCTGGTGCTGAGGAGAATACTCTCTCGCGAGGGCCTGCACAAGCTGTCTCCAATGTGGGAAGGACCCTTCAAGGTGACGCACATCGCCAGGCCAGGCTCGGCGCGGCTGGAAACCGCAGAAGGCGTGCCGGTGGGGAACCCGTGGAACATAGCTCATCTGCGACAGTTCTACCCTTAGGTTCCTCACGAGGAGAAAAAGACCGTTTTTACGGCACTTGTATCAGCTCAGTCCGCTCTTAAGCACTGATATTAAGTTAATGCGCAATATAGCGCCTCTGCTTCGGCATGACATCAAATGGCATGAAGTCCATTTATTTTCTGTTGTACTCCTCGCGGAAGGGGGCTAGGCACGGTGTCTATGCTGGGGCCTTCACCCGGAAAACAGCGAGCCCGAAAAACCCGAAGGGAATGAGCTCTGGTCGGGGGCGACGGCCCTGTTATCGATCACCTCCAAATACCCATGGTGCTTAGTTCCTCACGAAGTACATCGGAAAATAAAAAATCTTCGAGGAAAAGTCCAAGGTGTACCCCAAGGCACCCGCTAAGGACCTACCCCTCGTGAGCAACCCTCATGAGGGAGCAAGGACGCGTCGATGCACCAGCATCCGCAGGAAGATTCCCTCTACCGAGGAAGGCCTAATGTGGCAGGATTATTGAAGACCAAGGCCGCTCCAATCATCTTGCGAAGGAGACGCAGATCCGGAGGTTCGCGCCAGGCCCTTCACCTCATGAGCAACCCTTGTGAGGTGTCGACGGTCTCTGGGCTCTCTTAAGCGTCGACGTTTTCACGTCCGTGAGGGTCCAGCTTCCCTCAACGACGAGGAAGGCCCCGTGAATCGCCACGCGCGGCAATTTGCTCTTAGCTGCTGGCACAGATAGTGCCGCGCTCCTCCACGACGGAGAAGGTCCCTGTGCCGGTCACAGGGGCATCTTATTCGCCTTCTTTTTCCGTTTGTTTTATCGATTTGTTTTTCCGTTTTCGGGGATTTGGGGTTTTTTGTTTTCCAACTCTTTCTTCAACTTCTTGTCCCAGGAATCGTCCAATGTGTCGTCGACGTCGACCCCATCTCGAGCTCTGAGGCTAAGGGAGGCTTCCCGCCAACGCCAACAGCTCACTAGGGCTCTCGAGCGAGCAAACGACCAGGACAATGAAGAGCAGCAAGGTGATTAACAAGCGCATTTCATTAAAGCGCCCCCAGTGGGGGAAGGAACAAAAGCACGGCGGGGCCTACCCCGCCGGCGAGGACTACGCGGCAAAAGAGGGGAGGAGGCTAGCTCCCCTCCCTAGAGGACTACCGCGCCAGGGCCGCCTCTTCACTGCGCCGCGGGCTGGGGGTAGGTGCGGCGGATGCCGCCGGCGGTGAAGATCCGCACCGTAGCCTCCAGCGTCCCCAGCTTAAAGCGGAAGACGAGGTGGTCGCCGACGCGGAGGCGATGGCCGAGGGCAAATGCCCTCCAGCGGCCGGAGAGGATGGCGTTGCCGCCGTCCCCAAGGAGGATGTCCACAGGCCAGAAGAGGTCTGGCCTGCTCAGTTCCCCCAGGGCAATCTCCCCAACGGCCGCGCTGGGGGCGTAAATCACCCTCCGGACGGCGTCGGGCAGCCGGAGGGAGCTGAAGCCCGGGGCATCGACGACGACGAGAAGCTCCAGGAACCGGGACCCCGGGCCGATGAGGGGTCCCAGCATCGCTGCCGCCAGGGGCCGCGGAGTGGCAATCACTCCGTTCGCCGGCGGGGCCGGAGGATCTGCTTCGGGGGGAGGTGGGCCCAGGGCGGCCAGCACCTCCTGAAGGGCCCGATCGACGCTCCCCGAGGCGCGGGGAGCAGGCGCCGCCGCCAGCGGCGACGGCGAGTTCAGAGCACCCCCGCGCACTGAACCCCGGAGGGTCATGGCGCTGGAGGTCCCCAGGGCGGCGCGGCTCGCCTCTTCCTGCCGCAGCGCGCCAATGCAGAGGGGGCCGCCGGCGCCGGGCGCGCATCGGGCCGGGATCTTCGCCTTGATCCCGCTGCCCGGGGGACGCCCGCAGCGTTTCGCTCCAGAGCTTGTTCCGGCGGCGGCGGAGGAATTGGAAGGATCCATGAGCTCAGGGGCGCAGAAGCAGAAGTGGCACTGGAGGAAGGAGGTGAAGTGCCGGAGGTCTCGAGGAGGATCTATTTAAGGGGGGCGTCCGGCGTTGATGCGTCAAATCCCTGCGCGGGAATCGAAGCGTTGGCGCAGCGCTCCGCAGTCAAGCGACGCGTCATCATGACGGTTTGACGCCTCGGAGACTGTAACGTCACCCGCCGTTTCGTCTCGCCAGTTGCGGCCGCGCCACGCGTCCGCAGCGTCTGCCTCTTCACATGGACCTCTGACCGCACGGTTGATGCGTGCCATTGGAGGGCCTAGCAGCTTCTGGGGCCCCCGGCCCTTCGCTCCCTCGAGAGGGCGCGTTTGCGGGCCGGGCTCCCGGGGGCTACTGTCGGTGTTATGGATACCGGGGCATCCCGGTCCACCTGCTCCTGGGCCACGTCATCGGCCCATCTCCAGAATCAACGACCCAAGCTGCAGAGAAGACCCTCACGAGGAGGCGCCTCGTGAGGAGAACGACGACCAAAACTGCTAAGGACCAGAAGACCTCCTCACGAGCCCCCGCTAGTGAGGAGAGGAAGTATGCCCACGTCAGCTCGGCACGTTTGCGTGCAGAGCAAGAAGATAACGGGCAGAAGACCGCGTACCGTCCACGCTACCCCCGACAGGGAGGAGACCAGCTTTCTCTGTGCCTGCCCAAAGCGGCACAGTGGTAGTTGGCCACCCCCCTAAAAATAGCATGGACGGTGCAGGGCGCCAGAGGAGGACGTCAGCTTCCTCCACCCACTCCTGTGGACCGGCACCACTACCCTACAAAGACTAAGTCTACAGAAGAGTGTAGTCTACAGCTGTCCTCCCTCCTTGGCCGTGTGTGGCAACCCCTTCCCCAAGAAGATAAGGGGAAGGAGGACCTTGGCGCTATAAAGGAGGGGAGAGGCCATCCCTTAGAGGGGATCGGATCTTCATCTTCTTCAAGCTGCTAGCTGGGCACGCAGGTTCTTCAACCTCTGGCCAGCTAGAGCTCTGTAACCAAGGCCTTGTACTCCTCGCGAGGTGTCGCGTTGCAATACAAGAAGGCAGGAAGTAGGGGTTTTACCTCACCACGAGGGCCCTGAACCTGGGTAAAGCTCGGTCTCCCTCTCTGCGGTGCGTTGCGCGTTCGACAATCGAGGCTTCCGTCACCGTGTTTCGTTGCGATCCAAGATCTCACACGTTCAGCCCCCTGCGTTCGAATCCTTGGGTCCGTCGCGTGGTACCCCGTGTTCTTGCGACACGAAATCCATCGACAACGACGATCCAAGGCTTTCATCGTGTTACAGGGAAAATTATATAAGAAAAGTATATCAGGCATCTTACAACGATGCGTCACTCCTCAAGAAGGATAAGAAATTTTAAAGGATATCCACGCAGGAGTATGTGGACATCACGCGAGTAGCAGAGCTATCGCAGCCAAAGCCTTTCGAGTAGGATTCTATTGGTTAACAGCCATCGAGGGCGCAAAAGACATAGTCCAAAAGTGTGAAGCATGTCAAAGGTTCGCATCCCGGCCACACGCGCCAGTAGCAGAGTTACAACCAATACTATTATCTTGGCCCTTTGCGTAGTGGGGTCTCGACATGGTGGGGAAATTGCACAAATCCTGGCCAGGAGGGCATGTCTATATGCTGGTGGCAGTCGACAAGTTCACAAAGTGGATAGAAGCAAACCCAATAACAAATCAAGACTCTAAAGCAGCAATAAACTTCATAAAGTCTATTGTCTTTCGCTTTGGAGTGCCACACAGCATCATCACAGACAACGGTACAAACTTCACGTCAAAAGAGTTCAAGGACTATCGCGAAGGGTTGGGAATCAAATTGAAATTTGCATCCGTAGCACATCCAAAGACAAATGGACAAGTCGAAAAAGCCAATGGCTTAATATGCAGCGGGATAAAGAAGCAACTGTTGGCACCCCTTGAGAAAGCCAAGCATGCTTGGATAGACGAGTTACCCTCCGTGCTCTGGAGTCTGCGAACTACGCCCAACGCTGCTACTCAAGAAACACCTTTCTTCCTGGTCCACGACGCAGAAGCCGTTCTTCCAGTAGAGATCACACATGAAGCTCCAAGAATCACGACATATGATGAGACAACTTCTACAGAGGCACTTCAGGACGATGTCGATGCGCTCGACGAGGCAAGGGACATAGCACTAGCCAGGAGCCACCCAATATCAGCAAAGCCTGCGAAACTACCATAGCAGTCGAGTTCGTCCATGATCCTTCATAGTGGGAGATCTAGTCTTATGACTCAAGCAAGATGGGCATGGAAAACTCGAGTCCCCATGGGTGGGACCTTACATCATGACAGAAGTGATACCAGGAGGAGCTTATCGACTACAAGACAACAAAAACGGGGCAAAACGAGAGTAACCCATGGAATGCAGAGCAACTACGACGATTCTACGCATAGACGATATAAGATTTCTTCGAGTTATGACCCTCCGAACCCAGAACATGAGGCCACCGGTCGGGTTCCTTGGGTCAACTCGACAATATATGTAAACATTTTATTTTTCCACTCGGGGGCTTGGACCCTCGAGTCGTACGAAGTATAGAGTAACAGGTTATTATTAAGTATTATGGTTGTTATCTTCGACATACTACAAGGTTGATCACAACCAGAGATTTTGGCAGCTATATAAATGGTTTAAAGGAACCCGATAAAACGTTAATATGCACACCTCGGAACAAGATTTTGTTCCCATGGTCTATTACTGATGAAAACACGTAGTAAGGGCATGATTGCTGATTACAGATAACACGAAGAAACACAACCAGGGAAGCAGATTACATAGAAAGGAAATTAATGAAAATGTACTTCGGCTTCATACTCCTTCTGGCATTGGGTGCAATCATAGACTTTCACGTCGAACTTTGACGTCCCAACGTGGAAGTCGAAAGTCATGAAAAAACCCTGATGGAGGTCATGGTCCTCTGCAAATTACGACCAGCCGCCCTTGAAGTATTGTTCACCGGCGCCGTCGTACCAGACTTCCACTTCGTAGGGAGTTCCTCCCCCAGAGTGCTCGCAAAGAACAGCTTCCCGCAGTTCTCGCCCATCCATGAACTTGGTAAAATTCAGAGGGAGACGCTGAATTTCATGGCATTGCGGGCCGGTGATGCAGAAGAACGAGAAGAGTCTGGGTGGAGGAGAAGATGCATTAGCAGAAGGAGCACTTGGACCAGGTGCAGCTAAAGGCACCTTGGGTTTGTTTTTGCTCCCAGCCGGATGGCCGGGGCGCCGCTTCACCAGAGCGGATGACAAAGCCACCAAGGCATCAGTTGAAGCCTTGTTCTTACTGCCGCGAGGGCGGCCGCGACCCCGCTTCTCCACCGGGGCGCCAAGGTTCAAGCGAGATCCACTTGCATCAGCCATGGAGGCAGGAGTTAGGAATAGAAACCCTAGATGAGTTTGAGAGGAGGAAGATGATGCGGCGGAAAAGCTAAATACTGGATTAGGTTTTTTACTTATCGCCAGATGTGCTTTATTTATAAGCACGTATAATGGGACTGTACAAGGGCCAAAATATAATCACAGGCTCTTATATGCTGCCTAGAGCAGACAATAACAGATAGGTCAATGTATCCAGGAAAAGGATACATAAGAGAAAAAAGAAGATGAAGGAAGAGAGGGAAAAACATAGCAAAAAATAAAGAAGCAGGGAGTACGAAAGATATCTATCAAGGAAGCACAAGTTTACCCCGTCTTCGACTCGGGGGCTTGTGACATTCAAAGAAAAGGAATACATTGCATAAATGAAGGAAGTTGACAACTGATGCACGAAGAAGTACAAAAAATATACTTATCTATTTTCTTGAGTCTATACCCGAAAATTTCGGCCATAGCCTCGGGGGCTACTCCCATCGGGAGCGCTGGGCATGCACCCGATGATATTTATTCATGAGTACTGAAGCAGAAAGAACAAATCAGAAAGTTCTATTACTCCCATCGGGAGCGACCTTTTTATCAATTTAAGTAACTAGAGTATTTTATACTCTGAAACAGTCAAACAAGGCTGCGACATATGATCCTCGAGTTGCGTCATCGCGACTAAAACTCGAATGCCGTGATTTATCACGCAGGTAAGACCCCAGGATCTATCCTGTGTGGCCCGGTGTACGCACATGGATGCGCTCTGCTGGTATGTATCCGTGTCTACGACGCGAAGAAAATCCTGGTGGACGCACTGGGTACCCTGAGAACCACTGGGATTCATTCTTTGTAAGTCCTAAATGCGGCAAAAGATTGGATTTGACCGGTTTCCCGAATTCAAGTCCAAGGGGATTGAATTTGAAGTAGGTGATGAGTGTCTATTCCGACAGTTAACTGGCCTATTGATCCGTCAGAGTTGTCAGGCTTGCTCATCAAAACCCCTTGCGAGGTATTATAATGAAAATAAGTCGAAAGACCAAGTCGAAGATTTGAAGATATGAAGAAGTCAAAGAAATGATCAAGTCTAAGATTTAAAGATTAGAGATTCAACCCGAATCTGCAATTCTAGTAGAATCTCGGGGGCTACTGACAAGGGTATAGATAATAGAGCCCGTTAGTTGAGTACCCCTGAGGCCCGTTAAGCTAGGCCCAATTGTAATACTAGTCGAAATACGAGTTCTTACCGTATGTCGATATTGTAATCTGTATCGGACCCTACCCGATCCTCGAGACCTGGCCACCTATATATAGGGGCTAGGAGGGGACGGTGTAGGCCAGATTGAAAGCAAGCCAGGTTTTACACCCACGTTTACTTTCATAGCCACCTTGTTTGACTGAGTTTACCTTTGAGTTCATCCGACGCCCTATCTCCCCGATCCTAAGTCCTTCATCTAGGACATTTGTTGAGTTAACCCCTCGTCACCCAGATTTTGGCTAGTACCAATAACAACCTACCCCACAACAATCCTGGTAGCAAGGGACCAAGAAATGAAGCTAAGATAACATTGCTAGATTGCAAAATCTGCGGAGAAATAGGACACCTGTCCGAGGAATGTCAGAAACAATGCCACCATTGCAATACTAGTCACCCCGCTAGAGAATGTCCCATGACCAAGGTCACTTGTTTCCTATGTGATGGAAGCAACCATGTTCCTACTAATTGCAAGTTTTACCCCATGGTGCAACAAATGAATCAACGAGCCAATGATGGATTATACCAACTGCTGGAAAAGACCCCTATAGATGGAAGACCCAAGGGGAAGACGGGAACTAAAGTTATGGAAAAGACACCTGATACCACCACCAAGTGTTGCTATACATGTGAAGAAGGACACTTATCTAGGAATTGTTCGAAGAAATGAGAAAGGCCTTCCACCATAGTGGAATATCAAGAAAATAAAGTAAGAGATCTCCTAGCCCTGGAGTTACCCACAAAGAAAAAGAAGAAGAAGATCTATAGCAAGGTGTTATGTTTCAATTGCAAGGAGCTAGGACATTATGCATCCAAATGTCCAAAAGGAAACAACAAAGCAAACACACAAGGTAGAGTGAAGAAAGACCTCAGTATGATCACTTGTTTCAAGTGCTAGCAGAAGGGACACTACTCGAGTAAATGCACAGAGAAAAGGACTTTAGGACTTCAGTGAGTTAGCATAATGGAAGGATACCGCAAATACAAGAAGAAGACACCACAAGGTGTAGCCAACGTGGAAGCAATGGTGTTCAGCTACTACTTGTAATAGATGTTGAAAGGTTATGTAAGAGCAATGATTAACTTAATGGAATGGATTATATTTTCTTATGAAATGGCAAACTGAAGAATCTGCAACTCAAGGTTAATGCCATGAGTTTTGTCGCAAACCCCTAGCTAAGAAATGATAGATTTGTTTTCAAAATTTCAAAAATGGGATTTGGAACATTGGTTCTATTTCCAAGAATTTGTTTTGTCAAAGCTAGTGAGGTTGACCAAGAGTTAGAATGCACTGTTTAACAAGTCATGTATGGAGTAATGATTTGGGTGCAGAATGGATTGATCACCATTCTTACTACTCTTATTACTCGCTCTCATAATGTTGGCTTTGCGAACCTAGAGAGACATACCTATGAGAGACGACATTGTTAAGCCTTGACCTTAGGAAGATAGGATACTATACCCTCATAATAGGCAAGTGCTGCCAACACGTAGGAATACGGTGAGGACGAACCGCAAGCTTATCATTGAAGAAGACATGCAACGGAAGAAGTCCTACCAACTTGGAGAGTGATTGCTCTTCGTTGGTGTGTAGTTGACACCAGAAAACTTGTTGTAAAACCCCAAGAGCAAGGTTATGATGAGCACAACAGCAAGTTTTCCCTCAGTTGTGAAAGCAAGGTTATCGAACCAGTAGGAGAAAGAACCACACTTCCGAAGGGTGATGCCCTCTAGCTTTGCGACACTCCGGACAATGGTGCCAGGATACTTGTCGGCGTGTAGCTTTTCACCAGCAGCAACGTGGAACCTGCACACAACACAACCAAGTACTTTGCCCCAACTTACAATAAGGTTGTCAATCTCACTGGTTTGCTGTAAACAAAGGATTAATCGTATCGAGTGGTAAAAGGTAATGGTTTGCAAGAATGTAAATAAAGCGAGTAAAAGTAAAATGGTAATAGCAATGTAAAGGAATTGGACCGGGGTCCATAGTTCACTAGTGGTGTCTCTCCATAAGATAAATAACAACATGCTGGGTTAACAAATTATAGTTGGACAATTGATAGAATAAAGCTAGCATACATATGTCATGAGGATCACTATGAGATTCACTCTGGGCATTACGACAAAATACATAGACCGTAATCCAACTGCATCTATGACTAATAATCCACCCTCCGGATGTCGTCCGAGCAAACAATAGATAACTGCATTAAGTAAAGTGCGTAATGTAAACAATGCAAATGTCCTTGAACACAAGAATGTTGTTTTCTCCCTAGTGGCAACAGCACATCTACAACCTTAGAGGTTTCTGTCACTCTCCCAGATTACTAGAGGCATGAACCCACTATCGAGCATAAATACCCCCTCTTGGAGTCACTAGCATCTACTCGGCCAAGATATCTACTAGCAACGGAGAGAATGCAAGATCATAAACAACATAGAGATAACATAAAGATAATAATTCAGCACATCAACTTGCAATAGTATCAATATCCATTGGATCCCAACAAACACAACATGTAGAATTACACAAAGATGATCTTGATCATGATAGGCAGCTCACAAGATCTAAACATGAAGCACATGGTGGAGAAGACGGCCATCTAGCTACTGCTATGGACCCATAGTCCAAGGTAGACTACTCACACATCACTTCGGAGGCGACCATGGTGATGAAGAAGGCCTTTGGTGGTAATTCCCCTCTTCGGAAGGGTGCCAGGAAGAGCTTTTAGACCCTCCCAATCTTGCATCGACGACGGCAGCGGCTTGCAGTAGGTTTCATGGAAAATTGATCGGGTCCTCAGGTTTTCTCATCGAGGGGAATATATAGGCGGAAGGGCAGCGTCAGGAGGTGGACCATGGCAGCTCACCCCCTGGTGGCGCGGGCCAGGGCTAGGCCGTGCCGCCCGAGGGTGTGGCCGGCCCTTGGCCCCCCTCCGTCTCATCTTTGGACTTCGTCTCGTGTCTGGAAAAATAGGTGGTTCGGCTTTTGTTTCGTCTAATTCCAAGAATATTTCCTATGTAGCTTTTCTGAAACCCCAAAATAGCAGAAAACACGGAACTGGCACTATGGCATCTCGTGAATAGGTTAGTTCCAGAAAATGCATAAAAACGCCACGAAGTGTAACAAAACACAAAGCAAATGGTGTATAAACAAGCATGGAGCATCAAAAATTATAGATACGTTTGAGACGTATCAAGCATCCCCAAGCTTAACTCCTGCTCATCCTCGAGTAGGTAAGTGATAACAAAACAATAATTTTTGAGGTGACATGCACCATCACAATCTTGATCGACGAGGTAAAGCATTGAGTGCTGAGATCAAAGAACTTAAAACATGGGCATAAGAGACATAATCTTGACAATAAAACTTAGCAACCATGTTATAACATGAAAAGTAACAGAAATGAAAGATCGTGAGTAATGAAACATTGAAAGTCAAGTGTGTGTTCAAATCACATAGAAAAACATAGTAAACTAGTTTTCAGTGTGTCCCTCTTGGAATAGCAAAACATAAATGCATAGGACACCTTCAAGTTTAAGAGGGTGACGAGGGGTTAACTCGACAAATGTCCTAGATGAAGGACTTAGGATCGGGGAGATAGGGCGTTGGATGAACTCGAAGGTAAACTCAGTCAAACAAGGTGGCTATGAAAGTAAACGTGGGTGTAAAACCTGGCTTGCTTTCAATCTGGCCTACACCGTCCCCTCCTGCCCCCTATATATAGGTGGCCAGGTCTTGAGGATCGGGTAGGGTCTGATACAGATTACAATATCGACATACGGTAAGAACTCGTATTTCGACTAGTATTACAATTGGGCCTAGCTTAATGGGCCTCAGGGGTACTCAACTGACGGGCTCTATTATCTATACCCTTGTCAGTAGCCCCCGAGATTCTACCAGAATTGCAGATTCGGGTTGAATCTCTAATCTTTAAATCTTCGACTTGATCATTTCTTTGACTTCTTCATATCTTCAAATCTTTGACTTGGTCTTTCGACTTATTTTCATTATAATACCTCGCAAGGGGTTTCGATGAGCAAGCCTGACAACTCTGACGGATCAAGAGGCCAGTTAACTACCGAAACAGACACTCGTCACCTACTTCAAATTCAATCCCCTTGGACTTGAATTCGGGAAACCGGTCAAATCCAATCTTTTGCCGCATTTAGGACTTACAAAGAATGAATCCCAGTGGTTCTCAGGGTACCCAGTGCGTCCACCAGGATTTTCTTCGCGTCGTAGACACGGATACATACCAGCAGAGCGCATCCATGTGCGTATACCGGGCCACACAGGATGGATCTTGGGGTCTTACCTTCGTGATAAATCACGGCATTTGAGTTTTAGTCACGACGATGCAACTCGAGGATCATATGTCGCAGCCTTGTTTGACTGTTTCAGAGTATAAAATACTCGAGTTACTTAAATTGATAAAAAGGTCGCTCCCGATGGAAGTAATAGAACTTTCTGATTTGTTCTTTCTGCTTCAGTATTCATGAATAAGTATCATCAGGTGCGCGCCCAGCGCTCCCGATGGGAGTAGCCCCCGAGGCTATGTCCAAAATTTTCGGGTATAGACTCAAGAAAATAGATAAGTATATTTTTTGTACTTCTTCGTGCATCAGTTGTCGACTTCCTTCATTTGTGCAATGTATTCCTTTTCTTCGAATGTCACAAGCCCCCGAGTTGAAGACGGGGTAAACTTGTGCTTCCTTGACAGATATCTTTTGTACTCCCTGCTTCTTTATTTTTTGCTGTGTTTTTCCCTCTCTTCCTTCATCTTCTTTTTTCTCTTATGTATCCTTTTCCTGGATACGTTGACCTGTCTGTTATCGTCTGCTCTGGGCAGCATATAAGAGCCTGTGATTATATTTTGGCCCTTGTACAGTCCCATTATATGTGCTTATAAATAAAGCACATCTGGCGATAGGTAAAAACCCTAATCCAGTATTTAGCTTTTCCGCCGCATCATCTTCCTCCTCTCAAACTCATCTAGGGTTTCTATTCCCAACTCCTGCCTCCATGGCTGATGCAAGTGGATCTCGCTTGAACCTTGGCACCCCGGTAGAGAAGCGGGGCCGCGGCCGCCCTCACGGCAGTAAGAACAAGGCTTCAACTGATGCCTTGGTGGCTTCATCGTCCGCTCTAGTGAAGCGGCACCCCGGCCGTCCGGCTGGGAGCAAAAACAAACCCAAGGTGCCTTTAGCTACACCTGGTCCAAGTGCTCCTTCTGCTAACGCATCTTCTCCTCCGCCCAGACTCTTCTCGTTCTTCTGCATCGCAGGCTCGCAATGCCGTGAAATTCAGCGTCTCCCTCTGAATTTTGCCAAGTTCATGGATGGGCGAGAACTGCGGGAAGCTGTTCTTCGTGAGCACTCTGGGGGAGGAACTCTCTACGAAGTGGAAGTCTGGTATGATGGCGCCGGTGAACAATACTTTAAGGGCGGCTGGTCGCAATTTGCAGAGGACCATGACCTCCATCAGGGTTTTTTCATGACTTTCGACTTCTACGGTGGGACGTCGAAGTTCGACGTGAAAGTTTATGATTGCACCCAATGCCAAAAGGAGTATGAAGCCGAAGTACATTTTCATTAATTTCCTTTCTATGTAATCTGCTTCCTTGGTTGTGTTTCTTCGTGTTATCTGTAATCAGCAATCATGCCCTTACTACGTGTTTTCTTCAGTAATAGACCATGGGAACAAAATCTTGTTCCGAGGTGTGCATATTAACGTTTTATCGGGTTCCTTTGAACCATTTATATAGCTGCCGAAATCTCTTGTTGTGATCAACCTTGTAGTATGTCGAAGATAACAACTATAATACTTAATAATAACCTGTTACTCTATACTTTGTACGACTCGAGGGTCCAAGCCCCCGAGTGGAAAAATAAAATGTTTACATATATTGTCGAGTTGACCCAAGAAACCAGACCGGTGGCCTCATGTTCTGGGTTCGGAGGGTCATAACTCAAAGAAATCTTATATCGTCTATGCGTAGAATCGTCGTAGTTGCTCTGCATTCCACGGGTTACTCTCGTTTTGCCCCGTTTTCTTGTCTTGTAGTCGATAAGCTCCTCCTGGTATCACTTCTGTCACGATGTAAGGTCCCACCCATGGGGAATCGAGTTGTCCATGCCCATCTTGCTTGAGTCGTAAGACTAGATCTCCCACTACGAAGGATCGTGGACGAACTCGACTGCTATGATAGTTTCGCAGGCTTTGCTGATATTGGGTGGCTCTGGCTAGTGCTATGTCCCTTGCGTCATCGAGCGTATCGACATCATCCTGAAGTGCCTCTGTAGAAGTTGTCTCATCATATGTCGTGATTCTTGGAGCTTCATGCGTGATCTCTACTGGAAGCACGGCTTCTGTGCCGTGGACCAGGAAGAAAGGTGTTTCTTGAGTAGCAGTGTTGGGCATAATTCGCAGACTCCAGAGCACGGAGGGTAACTCGTCTATCCAAGCGTGCTTGGCTTTCTCAAGGGGTGCCAACAGTCGCTTCTTTATCCCGCTGCATATTAAGCCATTGGCTTTTTCGACTTGTCCATTTGTCTTTGGATGTGCTATGGATGCAAATTTCAATTTGATTCCCAACCCTTCGCAATAGTCCTTGAACTCTTTTGACGTGAAGTTTGTACGTTGTTTATGATGATGCTGTGTGGCACTCCAAACTGAAAGACTATAGACTTTATGAAGTTTATTGCTGCTTTAGAGTCTTGAGTTGTTACTGGGGTTGCTTCTATCCACTTTGTGAACTTGTCGACTGCCACCAGCATATAAACATGCCCTCCTGGCCAGGATTTGTGCAATTTCCCCACCATGTCGAGACCCCACTGTGCAAAGGGCCAAGATAATGGTATTGGTTGTAACTCTGCTACTGGCGCGTGTGGCCGGGATGCGAACCTTTGACATGCTTCACACTTTCGGACTATGTCTTTTGCGTCCTCGATGATTGTTAACCAATAGAATCCTGCTCGAAAGGCTTTGGCTGTGATAGCTCTGCTACTCACGTGATGTCCACATACTCCTGCGTGGATATCCTTTAAAATTTCTTGTCCTTCTTGAGGAGTGATGCATCGTTGCAAGACGCCTTATATACTTTTCTTATATAATTTTCCCTATAACATGACGAAAGCCTTGGATCATCGTATTATCCTTTTTGCTTCTACCGCATCTTCGGGTAGTGTTTTATTTATCATGTACGCCAGATATGGCTGCATCGAAGTTTCTTCTATCATCATGACTTCTTCTGGTTCTGTTGTACTCGTTTTCCCAGCCCCCGAGCCTGTTGCTTGTCCCTCTGTAGTCGAAGTTTTGCTATTCTTTATTGATCGCTCGATTATTTCTTCCCAGAAGACTCCTTGTGGTACGGGCAAGCATTGGGACCCGATATTTGCTAAATTGTCGGCTTCCTCGTTGCTGGCTCTGCTGACATGTGAAACTTCGCATCCATCGAATGTTCCTTCGAGATAGTAGTATAAGTTTCTGTATGCTGTCATGTTGTCACTGATGGCATCACATTTATTCATTACTTGTTGGACGACAAGATTCGAGTCTCCAAATATTTTAAGTCGAGTTGCTCCAAAAGCTTTTGCCATTTTCATTCCATGGAGCAGCGCCTCGTATTCGCCTTCATTGTGAGAAGCTTGAGGAAAACTCATCCGTAACACATATTTCAATTTGTCGCCTTGTGGTGATATCAGGACTACGCCTGCTCCTGTGCCTTGGATTCTTTTTGAGCCGTCGAAATACAACATCCAAACACTCGATAAATCTGGAGGACCTGCACTTTGTAATTCCAGCCACTCTGCTGTGAAGTCTGGCAGAATTTGCGACTTGATTGCTTTTCACTTTTCGTATGTGATGTCCAGGGGTGATAATTCAATTCCCCATAAGGAGATATGTCCTGTTGCCGAAGGGTTGTTCAATATATTGGAGAGTGGTGCTTTGTTGACTACTATAATTGGGTGCACCGCAAAGTATTGTCGTAGTTTCCCAGCTTTTGTCAAAACACTATATGCTAGCTTTTGATAGTGCGGGTACCTTTGCTTTGTTGGAGATAGTACTTCGCTGATCAAATATACTGGCCTTTGAACACCGTGAGCCTTCCCTTCTTCACTTCTTTCGACTACCAGTACTGTACTCACCACTTGATATGTTGCCGCAATGTATAGTAGTAGTGGTTCTTTTTCCTTTGGTGCGACCAACACTGGAGGTGTGGAGAGCACTTTTTTCAACTATGCGAAGGCTACATCCGCTTCTTCCGTCCACTCGAATTTGTCGTCTGATTTTTTCATGAGCGCGTAGGAAGGTAGCGCTTTCTCTCCCAATCGAGCCACAAATCGACTCAGTGCCGCAACACGTCCTGCGAGCTTCTGTACGTCGTGTAGCTTTGTTGGTTTTCCCATTGTTAATATTGCTTGGATATTTTCTAGGTTTGCCTCTATTCCTCTTGCTGATACTAAGAACCCCAAGAGCTGCCCTGCTGATACACCGAAAGAGCATTTTGTCGGGTTGAGCTTGTACCTGTTCAGGTTGTCGAAAGTTTCTGCTAGGTCGCTGATCAGAGACTCTTCCTTCCTCGTGGTAAAGACCACGTCGTTGATGTAGACTTGGATATTGCACCCTATTTGACTTCCGAGGCAATTTTGCATCATCCGCTGGTAGGTTGCTCCAGCGTTTTTTAGGCCGAAAGGCATGACTTGATAACAAAACACGCCGTATGGTGTGATGAAGGATGTCTTCCCTTTTTAATTTGATCTGATTATAACCAGAATATGCATCTAGGAAGGAAAGCCTTGCGCACCCCACTGTTGAGTCAATTATTTGGTCAATGCGAGGCAGGGGAAAGGGATCCTTTGGACAATGCTTGTTGAGAGATGTGTAGTCGACACATACTCTTTGTACGTCTGTATTTTTCTTGGGGACTATAACTGGATTACATACCCAAGTTGATGTTTTGATTTCTCGGATGAACCCTGCGTTTTCCAGCCTATGTAGCTCTGATGCTATTGCTTTTCTCTTGGGTTCATCAAATCGTCGTAGTGGTTGCTTGACCGGCTTTGCTTTAGGATCCACGTTTAGTGCGTGCTTGACGAGTTCCCTGGGAATACCTGGCATATCTGAGGGACACCAGGCGAAGATTTCCCAACACTCACGGAGGAACTCGACGAGCGTGCTTTCCTATGCGGGATCCAAGTTTACCGCTATGGAGGTGGTCTTGTTTGGGTCCGTCGGATGGACCTGTATTTTCTTCGAATCTTGAGTTTCATCGAAAGCCTGATCTGGCAGGGATCGCCCGATGTCGGGTAGCACGTTGTGGTCAGTTTCGCCTTTTAGCCTTGCGTACTCTGCTGTCATGCAGAAGGTTTGCGCCAACCTGTTAAATTCTTTATCACAGGTGTTGGATACTTCGAAGCTTCCTTGTACCGTGATCGTTCCTTTAGGTCCTGGTATCTTTAGTGTGAGATATGCATAGTGAGGTACTGCCATGAATTTTGCGAATGCTAGGCATCCCAGGATTGTGTGGTATTGTGAGGGCCAGTCCATGACTTCAAACTCTAGCTTTTCTCTACGATAATTGCTGTTGTCGCCAAAACAGACGTCGAGTTCTATTTTGCCCAAAGGATAATTTGCGGCTCCTGGTACTATTCCGTGGAAAGAACAATCTGTTGGCTTTAGATTTTCCAATGATATGCACATTGCTCTCAATGTTCTGGCGTATATTAGGTTTATACCGCTTCCTGCATCCATGAATACTCTTCCGACATCATATCCTCTTATCTGAGCTTTGAGCACCATTGGTGAGTGACCTGGTCTGGGTACTTTCCTCGGATGGTCTGCTCTCCTAAACCTGACTGGCTGATCGGACCACTTTAGATACTCCGTGGTAGCTGGTGGTGATGTTATTGCTAGGTTGACCTGTCTTGATATGCTCTACCTTTCTTTCTTCGACTTTGGTACTGGTTGGATCATTGCTGATATATATATACTTTTGACTCCAGCTGTTTTGCGAGTCGCTGCATTTGATATCCTTGATTTATGCTTTTTCCTCCCTGCCGTGCCCCTTGGCTTGAGTCCATGGCGTTTTGCAACCTTAAGAAGGTTCTGCAATCCTTCATCTGGTGGTTGGAAACTCTTTTCCTGTCTAGGTAAGCATAATGGATGCGACAAGGACCATATAACATATCCTCTGCCGAAGGACCCGAGTACCTTGGATTCTCTTTCCCCCTGCTATCTCTCATGGGAAACTCGATGTTTTCATAGCCTTCTTCATTCCTTTTGTCATATCCTACGGCTATCTGATTTCTCCTTCCGTGGTTGTCACCTTTGTGGTATCTTCGCCTTTGCCTGCTTGTTTTGTCGACTTCCGGTGAACGCCCCCTTTTGTTATTGTATGCATCTTCTCCATCGGCAAATCTGTTGGCTGTTTCCATTAGCTCAGATACTTTTTTTGGCCTTGCTCTTCCTATCTCTTCCACTAGGTCTGTACGACGAAGGCCACTCGAAAAAGCATCTATCGCTCTTTCATCGGAGACGTCTTCTGCTGAGTTTTTGATTACACTCCAGCGTTGTATATAAGAATGTAGTGTTTTGCCTTTTTGCTATACGCATGACTTGACTTCTTCTAGCGATGTTGGGCGCTTATATGTTGAGCGAAAGTTTCTTGCGAATTGACTCTCTAATTCTCCCCAACTTCCAATGGAATCGTTGGGTAGGGTATTTAACCAGGACTGTGCTGCGCCGGTGAGGTGTAACTGCAAGCTTTGCATGGCTGTTGCTCTTGTTCCTCCTAGTATCTGTACTACTTGTAGGTAATCTGATAACCATAGAGTTGGCTCTTGCGACCCATCATACTTCTCTTGGTCATGTGGCAACTTAAAGCCCTTGGGTACCCGCGTTTTGCGAACCCTTCGGGTAAAGCATAGCGCGCCCATCTCTTTTTCGTCGTCTTCATAGTTTTCTTCTATCCACGCGTAACGTGAATTATTTGCCCTTATTTGTGCTAGTATGTTTCTTGCGTCTTCCTTCCTTTTTTGTCGCCTTCCATCTGCTAATGAATCACTGTAGTTGCTTCGCGATGGCCTGCATTTGATCTCTTCTTTCCGCCTTCCCTTGTGATGTGTCGCCTTTTCTTCTGGAAGATTTCCCATCAACTTGTTTTCTACTAACCTGAGGCTTCGTATTGCGGCTTGATGCATGTGCTCCCTCGGGTCTCCAGGTTCTGGTTGTGTGGTTTGTAGGTATGCCTGTGCTGCTACCAAAGCTGCTTCTGGTGTCTCTTGAATAAAATCTTCTTCCTCCTCTGACTGCTGTGCGCTCTGATTATTCACGTAGCTTTCTTCTCTTGTGCGTGTTGTTGCCCTCCTATTATGCTTTGGATCTCTATGTCTATCCATGCTGCTTTCTGATTCATTGTTGTACTCATCCCATTATTCTTCACTTGAGATACTGCCATCTCCTCAGGTTTGCACGAATATGTCTCTTTCCTCCCTTAGCTTCTTTTTGCGCTGGTGCAGTGCGTACTGGTATCCCATCAGAACTTCTCTCCTTAAATCTGCGGGTACGTCTGTGCCATGATTGACGGCTGACATGATCATTCTCCACTCTCCAGCCAAAACATGCACTTTCTCCTTCTCTTTCTTGCCATTGCTCCTTAATTTGTCAACTTGCATGTCGACCTCCTTGTTGCCAGTGTGATTGCTTTCTTCTTCTTCTGCTTCTGTGATGATAATGCATAATTGGTGTACGCTTTTGGAGACGCCGCTGCTTCTGCTGGCGATATCCCTTGACTTGTCTACTGCTTCTTCCACCATGGTCTCTTGCCCGATTTTGTCGGGTTCCTCTAATTTTCCCTGCAAATTTTCTGTTGCTGCTAAGCTGACTGGCGAGTTTGCCTCGCTAGAAGAGCCTACCGATGATCCAGATGCTGTCATCCTCTCTGCTTTGCCCGCCGACGAAACTGATTTCATCGAATCCGAAAGGCGAGTTGTACCCGAAGGTCCAATGTAGAAGTTTAGACTTCCAAACGTCAATTCTACTTCTTGATTTTCGTCAACTTCTGGACTGCTATTGGCTAAAAGCGAAAAAGCCATCGAATTCATGATTCCGACGCCCAGAGTCCCCACGGTTGGCGCCAATTGACGAGGGGTTAACTCGACAAATGTCTTAGATGAAGGACTTAGGATCGGGGAGATAGGGCATCGGATGAACTCGAAGGTAAACTCAATCAAACAAGGTGGCTATGAAAGTAAATGTGGGTGTAAAACCTGGCTTGCTTTCAATCTGGCCTACACTGTCCCCTCCTGGCCCCTATATATAGGTGGCCAGGTCTCGAGGATCGGGTAGGGTCCGATACAGATTACAATATCGACATACGGTAAGAACTCATATTTCGACTAGTATTACAATTGGGCCTAGCTTAACGGGCCTCAGGGGTACTCAACTGACGGGCTCTATTATCTATACCCTTGTTAGAGGGCGACTAGATACAAATAATTTAAGAACAAGAAAAACCATAATCACGAATCAATCAATAATAAACTTTGGGACTATGCACATTAAACTTAGAATGGCAACTATGCTCTCTTAGACGGTACATAAAGGTAGAAGGTGGAGACTCAACATAAAAGTAAAAGAAAGGCCCTTCGCAGAGGGAAGCAGATATTGCAAGTTTTATAAACCTCCAGAAATTATGATACTTACTAGCTTCGAGCTCTCATTGCCCCCATCATAGGCATCTTGAATGGTTAAGGTTAATGCGAGTACAATTATGAAGCATATTCTTAACAAATCATAAGTTCAAAACCTCGTGTCCCGTGAAGTACGAATACCTAAACCTCATGCTTCTGGACTTAGGTCCCAAGCAAGTTCTTGTCATTGTAAGCATACATGTATCATCGAGAACCGCCAACGGGGTACCTCGTGCCCAATGACATGGAACAAGCCCACATCAAAATGACAAGACAAACAGACAATGAACACCTCGAAATCTCTTTTATTTACCATTGGTATAGCTTTTTATTGTCAGATGCGTCATCGAATGTCCACTATGGGCATGTTGTAAATTTCCACCATGAATGATGCATGCCTTAGATTAGCAGCCCAAGCGTTTCTCTAACACATATGCAAACTCCATGAGCTCACAAGATCCCAACTTATTTCACATCGCGAGTATCCATAAACAAAAGATCACGATATCAACTAAATGAAAGAAAGTGCAATCTTAAAAGCTTGCCCCATGACGGCATGGCTGGGCTAATTTCCAACTTATAACTTGCAAGCATAACATCAACATAAGAGAGCCACAATTGTCAAAATTATTAAAACCGAGAAAAGTAAAGTGTGCCGTCAGGTTCGTGAGAGCTTTACTGACTAATTTTCACATAACACCAAAAAGTTTAATTTGAAGGATAGATAAAAGAAAGTCAAATGTACTTGAAATAGCAAATTCCTAATAGGTGTGTATGGTGGACACATTGGCAAACTTGGTTTTTGGGAGTTGGATGCACGAGTAGAGCCAATACTCAGTACAAAATGAAGGCTAGCAAAAGACTGGGAGCGACCAACTAAGAGAGCAATAACGGCCATAATCATACATAGCGCAAAACATCATTAACCGAAGCATAAAGTGGTATCACAAGTCAAAAACCAGATGACCATAGAGGCTATATGGCAACTTGTTAGAGTCAAACATGTTGTAAGCATGCGCCAAGTCAACCCAAATAAAGCATCAAAGGAGAAAACCACAATAACATGCTCCCATATAATAAAAACAACGATGATTTTTTCAAAGGCTCATTAAGCAATCTCAGTCATTTGAGACAAGTCATGCTACAGCAAAAACTACTAAGCATACTATAAAAACGACATCAAGCATTACATGCAAAAGTCTAAGCCGCAGTCTAAACAAGCTCCCTTTTGTACCAATTTTGGCATGAAACTTTTTTCTCTTTTCCAACACCATTCAAACCTTTTTGAAACAACTCTTTTGATGAAAACCAACATAGACCAGTGGTCTAAATACACCTTGATGCAAAGACATAATAAGACCTGAACAAAAATCAAGGCGAAAAATGAAAGCTAAATGCAGTAGTAGAAAAAGAGAACACTCGTTGAATGATAAGAGGCTTGACAAATGAAAAACGGTGTGTGTCTTCTCCAAAATAAATTTTTTGGGGTCCAGCCATTTATTTCAGCAAACAAAACAAAATAAAACTGAAAGCAAAAGTAAAGACACTCCAAGAAAAACGCATAGAATATGAAGAAATAAAAATATAGTGTCTTGAAAGGTATCCTGATTTTTGCCGATGAAGAAGGGGTGCGTCAGGGGCATCCCCAAGCTTTGATGCTTGTACCTCTTGGATATTTCTTGGGGTGACATGGGCATCCCCAAGCTTGAGATTTTTTCCATACTTCATCTCATCACTCTCCATTCCCTACACTTGAAAACTTGCTTCATACAAAACTTCACACAACTCTATTAGTAAAATTAGTATAAGCACTCTTTTGGTCCAGTTTCAAACTAAAACACACCACACATAAAGCATATATTACTGTAGCAATTTCCTCAAAAGTTCCGTGATCAAAAGAACTCAAAAAGAAAGCGATCGCGACGCAAACACAAATAGTGGCAGAAATCTGTCAAAACAGAACAACTGACAAAGGTCGATTTTTTCGAGGACCTTCTGTTGCTCAAATAGAAAAGTGCAAAACTAATAAAAGTTTGGAAATAATCTGGGAAATATGCAGAACAAATTGCAGATCAAAAAGATATTCTGAGAATTTTCACGAATTTTTACGGTCCAGCACCGAAATCTGTTTCACGATAGCAACTTCCCCAAATCTTACCTCTCTCAAATCAGAGGTTCTTCTTGGCTCAACAATGAAATAAAAATGATAAGGAGAGGTCATTACAATAGTAATAACTTCCAAGAATCAAATAAAAGAAAAAAAATATTTAAAGAAAACATTGGATTATCTCCCAAGAGTGCTTTTCTTTAACGCCTTTGAGCTAGGCGCAGAAAGTGGAAATCAAGTATTTTCAAGTGAGGCATTAAGATCAATTGCAGAAGTCTTTTCAACAAGCATTGTATTGTATCCAAATGAGATTTTGAAGATCCCTTGTGAACACTCTTTGGTTCACTCCTTTCATCAAAAAGGTTTTTAGGACAAATCTATTCAAAATTCTTTTCCAAAGCTTCATGCAATCCTACGAGTTTGCAAGCTATTGGTACTTTGATTTCTTCCTTGTTTGTACCAACAACCTCTACACGTGAGCCAAGCATACTAAAATGATCAAAAACTTTCCTAGCTTCAATAACAACATCTTTCTTTTCAGAGTCTTTGATATCATGAAGCTTAAGAAACATTTGTTGCATAAAAGGATTAAGGTTAACAAGCCTAGCCTCCAACATGTGAACTAAATAAGCAGCAGCAACTTCATAACTAGGAGCAAGCTCAGCTAAAGATCTATCCTTAGCATATTTATGCATACTAACATGATTAAAGAACTCCTTGATGTTTCCTTTCCCACAAAAGCTTTCTCCTTCTTAAATTTAAGAGAAGAGAAAATTGAACTTAAAGTTTCCATAGATTCCTCTAGTTTACCAATCCTAAGGTTTTGACTATCATGAGTAGTACTAGCCTCTAAAATGGTGATTCTCTTACCGATACTTTCTATCGATTCATTAAACTGGCTAGCGTTATCAAGGATATTTGGCAAAAAATTTTCTAAAGAACCTAGTTTTTCTAAGACTTTATCCAAAGTGACCTCAGTTTTAACAACATGAATAGGTGGTACTCCCACTAGACTTTCAATTAAAGTGCATGCTTCCAAAGCGAGAGTACACAAAAAATTACCTCCTGCAACAGTATCAAGAACGTACCTATTCCAACTAGATATACCAACATAAAAATTTCTAAGGAGGATCATGGTGGAATGCTTCTTTGTACACCTATGATGAGCATTGCTAATTTGGTACCAAGCATCTTTCAAACTCTCTCCCCCTTGTTGCTTAAAAGTACGAACCTCAACTTTAGGATTACTCAATCTAGCAAGACTAAAAGCAGACAAGTAAAAACAACTATAAAGGAACTAATGTTTTTATATTTTTGATAAAACGATGCAAGCAAAAATAAAGTAAAGAAAAACAATAACAAAGTAAAAGATTGGAAGTGAGAGACTCCCCTTGCAGAAATCTTCTTTCTCCCTGGCAACGGCGCCAGAAAAGCTTGGCGCGTGGTTGACGTGAGAGCTTCTTCTTCTTCACTCCCCGGCAACGGCGCCAGAAAAGCTTGATTGTTGTTCGCTGGTGTGTAGTTGACGCCAGAAAACTTGTTGGAAAACCCCAAGAGCAAGGTTATGATGAGCACAGCAGCAAGTTTTCCGTCAGTTGTGAAACCAAGGTTATCGAACCAATAGGAGAAAGAATCACACTTCCGAAGGTTGATGCCGGCTAGCTTTGCGACACTCCAGACAATGGCGCTAGGATACTTGTCGGCGTGTAGCTTTTCACCAGCAGCAACGTGGAACCTGCACACAACAAAACCAAGTACTTTGCCCCAACTTACGATGAGGTTGTCAATCTCACCGGTTGCTGTAAACAAAGGATTAAGCATATCGAGTGGTAAAAGGTAATAGTTTGCAGGAATGTAAATAAAGCGAGTAAAAGTAAAACGGTAATAGCAATGTAAAGGAATTGGACCGGGGTCCATAGTTTACTAGTGGTGTCTCTCCATAAGATAAATAAAAATATGCTAGGTCAACAAATTACAGTTGGGCAATTGATAGAATAAAGCTAGCATACATATGTCATGAGGATCACTATGAGATTCACTCTGGGCATTACGATAAAATACATAGACCGTAATCCAACTACATCTATGACTAATAATCCACCCTCCGGATGTCGTCCGAGCAACCATCGGGTATTAAGTTGTGAACAACAGATAACTGCATTAAGCAAAGTGCGTAATATAAACAATGCAAATGTCCTTGAACACAAGAATGTTGTTTTGTCCCTAGTGGCAACAGCACATTTACAACCTTAGAGGTTTTTGTCACTCCCCCAGAATACTAGAGGCATGAACCCACTATCGAGCATAAATACCCCCTCTTGGAGTCACTAGCATCTACTCGGCCAAGATATCTACTAGCAACGAAGAGCATGCAAGATCATTGATACGTCTCCAACGTATCCATAATTTTTGATGCTCCATGCTTGTTTTTACACCATTTGCCTAATGTTTCATTACACTTCGTGGCACCTTTATGCATTTTTCGGAACTAACCTATTAACAAGTCGCCACAGTGCCAGTTCCCTGTTTTCTGCTATTTTTGTGTTTTAGAAAAGCTACACAGGAAATATTCTCGGAATTGGACGAAACCAAAGCCAGTCGCCCAGAATTTTACCGGAGCTTCCAGAGAACCGAAGAGGAGTTGGAGTGGGGCCATGAGGGGCCCTCACACCAGGGCGGTGCGGCCAGGGGCTGGGCCGCGCCCCCTATGTGTGAGACCGCCTCGGTCCACTTCTGACGATGCCCCTTCGCCTATAAAGACCCCCTGACAGGAAAAACCTAAGAACCCGATCAGTTTTCCAGAACACATCGCGATCCACCGCCGCCATCGACCCGAAGATCAGGAGGGTCCAGAAGCTCTTCCCGGCACCCTGCCGGAGAGGGGAATCACCAACGGAGGTCTTCTTCATCACCATGCTTGCCTCCGGAGCGATGAGTGAGTAGTCTACCTTGGACTATGGGTCCATAGCAGTAGCTAGATGGTTGTCTTCTCCACCATGTGCTTCATGTTTAGATCTCATGAGCTGCCCTACATGATTGAGATCACCGTTATGTAATTCTATATGTTTGGTTTGTTGGGATCCGATGAATATTGGTGTTATGCTTGAGTTGAAGTACTAAATTTATCTTTTGTTATCTCTATGTTGTTTATGATCTTGCATGCTCTCCGTTGTTAGTAGCTATCTTGGCCGAGTAGCTGCTAGTGACTCCAGGAGGGGGTATTTATGCTTGATAGTGGGTTCATGCCTCTATTTAATCTGGGGGAGTGACAGAAACCTCTAAGGTTGTAGATGTGCTATTGCTACTAGGGGGAAAACAACATGCATATGCTCGAGAGTATATGCTTTGTTTACATTACACACTTTGCTTAATGCAATTATCTGTTGTTCGCAACTTAATACTCATGGGGTGTTCGGATGATATCCCCGTGAGTGGATTATTACTCATAGATGCAGTTGGATGGCGGTCTATGTATTTTGTTGTAATGCCCAGAGTAAATCTCATAGTGATCCTCTCATCATATGCACGTTGTCTTTATTCTGTCAATTGCCCAACTGTAATTTGTTTGCCCAGCATGTGTTATTTTATCTTATGCAGAGACACCGTTAGTGAACTATGGACCCCGGTCCTATTTCCATTATATTGCTATCACATCTTTACTTTACTCGCACTATTTACTTTACTCGCATACTATTATCACTTTCCACTTGATACGCTCATACCCTTTGTTTCAAGCAAACCGGTGAGATTGACAACCTCATCATAAGTTGAGAACAAAGTATTTGGTTGTGTTGTGTGTAGGTTCCGCGTTGCAGCTAGCAAAGCAAAGCTTGGACAAGGCGCCCTATAAATTGTCCTGAGCTGTCGCAAGCTAGCAAGCATCACCTTCAGTCGTTTGTTTGCTCCTCTCCTGATTGACATACCTTGGTTTCTTAACTGAGGGAAAATCTTGCTGCTATATTCATCACACCTTCCTCTTGGGGTTCCCAACGGGCTGGTCATCAACCAGCAATCAAGCTCTTTTCTGGCGCCGTTGCCGGGGAGGAAGTAGAAGACTTCTGCGAGGGGAGTTTTCGCACGCACATCCTTTACTTTGTTTTAAGTTTTGCTTTACTTTATTTATTTTACTTGCATCATTTTATCAAAAACCCAAAAAAATTAGAATCCTTGATAGTTGTTTTTACTTGCTTGCTTTTAGTTTTGCTAAAATGGCTAATCCTGAAAACACCAAGTTGTGTGACTTTACTAGCATGAACAATAGTGATTTTATCTGCACTCCTATTGCGCCACCTGCTCCTGCTGCAAATTTTTATGAGATTAAGCCTGCTTTATTGAACCTTGTTATGAAAGAGCAATTTTCTGGTGCTAGTACTGAAGATGCTCTAGCTCATCTCAACAATTTTGTTGAGCTATGTGAGATGCAGAAATATAAGGATGTTGAAAGTGATATTATTAAGCTTAAGTTGTTTCCTTTTTCTTTGAGAGGAAAAGCTAAGGATTGGTTGCTGTCTTTGACTAAGAATAGTATTGATTCATGGGCTAAGTGTAAGGATGCTTTTATTGGTAGATACTATCCTCCCGCTAAGATTATATCTTTGCGTAGCAATATTATGAAGTTTAGTCAGTTTGATAATGAACATGTTGCTCAAGCTTGGGAAAAATGAAATCTATGATAAAGAATTGTCCCACTCATGGACTGACTACTTGGATGATTGTTCAAACTTTTTATGCAGGACTGAATTTTTCTTCGGGGAACCTACTTGATTCAGCTGCTGGAGGCACTTTTATGTCCCTTACCTTGGGCACCGCAACAAAGCTACTCGACAATATGATGGTAAATTACTCCGAATGGCACACCAAGAGAGCTCCACAAGGTAAGAAGGTAAATTCTGTTGAGGAAACCTCTTCCTTGAGTGATAAGATTGATGCTATTATGGCAATGCTTGCTAATGATAGGACTCATGTAGATCCTAATAATGTTCCTTTAGCCTCTTTGGTTGCCCAAGAAGAGCATGTTGATGTAAACTTCATTAGAAACAATAATTTTAACAACAATGCTTATAGGAACAATTTTGCTAGTAACAATTATAGGCCATATCCTTCTACCAATGGTAATGGTTATGGTAACTCTTATGGTAATTCCTCCAACAACACTAGGGCCGCGCCCTCTGAACTTGAGGTAATGCTCAAGGACTTCATGGATAAGCATTCTACTTTTAACAAGTCTGTTGAGGAAAAGTTAGGCAAAATTGATATTCTTGCTTCTAAAGTTGATAGCCTTGCTCATGATGTTGAACTTCTGAAATTAAAAGTGTTGCCTAATGGTGTAAAAGAGAACAATATTTTTGCTACTGTTAATGCTATTCAAGTTGGAATTGTTGAAAATATTAGATTGTTAGCAGAATTGCATGCTAGATGGGAAAGAGAGGATGAGATTGCTAGGAATATGAAAGTTTGTACTATTACTACCTCTAATGATGTTGTTCCTAATGCTAGCAATCCTCTTACTTTGATTGGTGTAGAGAAAACTCACACTCCTTGTGTTAAAAAGCCTAAAACTGCCAAAACTTTTTCTCAAAAGAGTGCTGAAATTTTTTGGAGTGTAGGAGATGATAGCTCTATTTCCTTTAATGATTTTGATGTTGATGGCTGCAATATATCTGAAGTAATTTTGTTCTTGCAAAAGCTTTCTTTGACTCCCAATGCTAGTTCTTTAAATGTTGCTTTTACTAAGCATATTACCAATGCTCTTATGAAAATTAGGGATGAAAAGTTGAAGCAAAAAGCTTCTGTTCCCAAGAAGTTAGAAGATGGTTGGGAACCCATCATTGATATGCATGTTAATGGTTTTGATTGCCTTGCTTTATGTGATCTAGGTGCTAGTATTTCTATTATGCCTAGAAAAATTTATGACATGCTTGATTTACCACCTCTTGAAAAGTGTTATTATGATGTTCCTATTGCTGATGTTGCTAAGAAGAAACCTTTGGGAAGAATTAATGATGTTCTTATTGTGGTTAACAATAACCTTGTTCCCGTTGATTTTCTTGTCATGGATGTTGAATGCAATGCTTCATGTCCTATTATTTTGGGAAAACCCTTTCTTCGAACTGTAGGTGCCATCATTGATATGAGGGAAGGCACCATCAAATATCAATTCCCACTCAAGAATGGTATGGAACACTTCCCTAGGAAGAGAAACAAATTAGTGTTTGACTCTATTCTTAGAGCAAATTATGATCTTGATGCTTCATCACTTGATATTACTTGATTCGCAATTTCTGCGCCTAGCTCAAAGGCGTTAAAGAAAAGCACTCTTGGGAGATAACCCAATGTTTTTACATTCAGTTATTTTTCATTTATTTGAGTCTTGGAAGTTATTACTACTGTAATGACCTCTCCTTATCCTTTTTATTTCGTTTTTTTGCCAAGACAAGCCTCTAATTTGAGTGAGGTAAGATTTGGGGATGTTGCTGTCCTGAAACTGTTTTCGGTGCTGCACCGTAAAAATTCATGAAAATTCTCTGTATATCTTTTGGACCTGCTATTTCTTGTGCATATGCCCCAGGTTATATCCAAACTTTCATTAGTTGAACACTTTTTGATTTGAGCAACAGAAAACACCTCAAAAATTCGACCTTTGTCAGCTGTTCTGTTTTGACAGATTTCTGCCAATATTTGTGTTTGCCGCTTTATCGCTTTCTTTTTGAGTTCTTTTTATCACGGAACTTTTGGGGAAGTTGCTACAGTAGTATATGCTTACTATGTGGTGGTTTTGGGTTGAAACCTGAAGCAAAAAGGGTTGATTCTATGTTATGCTTAAACTAATGTTGCTAATAGATTTGTGTTTAGTTTTGTATGAAGGAAGTTTTCAAGTGTAGGGATCAGAGAGTGATGAGATGAGTTGAAGAATGGACAAAATCTCAAGCTTGGGGATGCCCATGCATCACCCCAATAAATATCCAAGAAGTACAAGCATCAAAGCTTGGGGATGCCCCCGAGGCACCCCTTCTTCATCGGCAAAAATCAGGTCACCTTTCAAGACACTATATTTTTATTGCTTGATGCATTATGCGTTTTTCTTGGAGCATCAGTTGTTTTTAGTTTTCAGTTTAGTTTAGTTTAGTTTGCTGCAATAAATGGTTGGACCCCAACAAATTTCTTTTGGAGAAGTTGCCTTGCTTTTCATTTGCCAAGAACACTCTGTTTTTCACTCTATTCATTTCAACGAGTGTTCTCTTTTTCTAGAACTGCGTTTAGCTTTCGATTTTCGCCTTGATATGTGTTCAGATCTTGTTATATCTTTTCATCAAGGTGTATTTTTGCCTCCGATCTTTATTGGTTTTCATCAAAACAGGTGTTTATAAAAAGTTTGAATGGTGTTGGAAAAGAGAAAAAGCTTTATGCAAAAAAGTAGTACAAGAAGGAGCTTGTGTAGACTGCGGCTTAGGCTTTTGCATGTCGTGCTTGATGTGTTTTTGATAGTATGCTTAGTGGTTTTACTGTAGCATGACTTGTCTCAAATAACTGAGATTGCTTAATGAGCCTTTGAAAAAAAATGCGTTGTTTTTATTATTTGGAAGCATTATTTTGGTTTTCTCCTTGATGCTTTATTTGGGTTGACTTGGCGCATGCTCACACATGTTAGACTCTTACAAAGTCACCAATAGCCTCTATGATCATTTAGTTTTTGACTTTTGATGCCATCTTATGCTTCTTTTAATGTCGCTTTGTCGCTTTGCATGATTATTGCCATTATTGCTCTCTTAGTTGGTCGCTCCCAGTCTTTTGCTAGCGCTCGCCTTGTACTGAGTATGAGCTCTACTCATGCATCCAACTCCTAAAAACCAAGTTTTCCAAAGTGTCCACCATACATACCTATTAGCAATTTGCTATTCCAAAGTAAATTTGACTTGCTTTTATCTACTCTTCAAATTAAACTCTTACCAGTGTTATGCGAAAATTGGTCAGTAAAGCTCTCACGAACCGGAAGGCACACTTTACTTTTTCTCGTTCTTAAAAATTTGACATTGTGGTCTCTTATGTTGAGTTGTTATGCTTGCAAGTTGTAAGTTGGGAACTAGCCCAGCCATGCCGTCATGGGGCAAGCTTTCAACATTGCACTTCTTATTTGAGTTGATATCGTGATCTTTTGTTTATGGATACTCGCGGTGTGAAATGAATTGGGAATCTTGCGGGATCATGGAGTTTGTATATGTGTTAGAGAAACGCCTGGGCCGCCAATCTAAGCCATGCATAATTCATGGTGGAAATTTGCAGAATGCCCATAGTGGACATCCGATGACGCATCTCAAAATAAAAATCTATACAAATCGTAAATAAAAGAGATGTCGAGGTGTTCATTGTCTGCTTGTCCTGTCATTTTGATGTGGGCTTGTTCCATGTCATCGGGCACAGAGGTACCCCGTTGGCGGTTCTCGATGATACGTATATACTTACAATGACAAGAGCCTTGCTTAGGACTCTAAGTAAAGTAGCATGAGGTTTGGGTACTCATATTCACGGGACACGAGGTTTTCAACTTATGATTTGTCAAGCATATGCAGCATAAGTGTTCTCGCATTAACTTTAACCATTCAAGATGCTTATGATGGGGGCAATAAGAGCTCAAAGCCGGTAAGTACCATAAGTTTTTAAGGTTATAAAACTTGCAATCACTACTTCCCTCCGCGAAGGGCCTTTCTTTTATTTTTATGTTGAGTCACCACCTTCTATCTTTATGCACCATTAAGAGAGCATAGTTGTCATTCTTAGTATAATGTGCACTATCCCAAAGTTTTCATTGATTGATTCATATTGTTGGTTTCACTTGTTCTCAAATTATTTGTATCTAGTCGCCCTCTTAAACTTGAAGGTGTCCTATGCATTTATGTTTTGCTCTCTATTAAGGACAAGCTGAAAACCATTTGTATGTTTTTCCTTATGATTTGAACACACGTTTGACTTTCATTGTTTCATTTTCATGATCTTTTGTTTGTGTTCATTTTCATGTTTATAACATGGTTGCTAAGTTTCTTCTATCAAGATTATGTATTTCATGCCCATGTTTTAAGTTCTTTTGATCCCAGCTCACAATGCTTACAAAGATGATCAAGATTGTGTAGGTGCATGTCACCTCAAAAATTATTTCTTTTGTTATCACTTACCTACTCGAGGACGAGCAGGAGTTAAGCTTGGGGATGCTGATACGTCTCCAACGTATCCATAATTTTTGATGCTCCATGCTTGTTTTTACACCATTTGCCTAATGTTTCATTACACTTCGTGGCACTTTTATGCATTTTCCTGAACTAACCTATTAACAAGTCGCCACAGTGCCAGTTTCCTGTTTTCTACTGTTTTTGTGTTTCAGAAAAGCTACACAGGAAATATTCTCGGAATTGGACGAAACCAAAGCCAGTCGCCCAGAATTTTACCGGAGCTTCCAGAGAACCGAAGAGGAGTTGGAGTGGGGCCACGAGGGGCCCTCACACCAGGGCGGTGTGGCCAGGGGCTGGGCTGCACCCCCTATGTGTGAGACCGCCTCGGTCCACTTTCGATGATGCTCCTTCACCTATAAAGACCCCCTGACGGGAAAAACCTAAGAACCCGATCAGTTTTCCAGAACACATCGCGATCCGCCGCCGCTGTCGACCCGAAGATCGGGCGGGTTCCAAAGCTCTTCCCGGCACCCTGCCAGAGAGGGGAATCGCCACCGGAGGTCTTCTTCATCGCCATGATTGCCTCCGGAGCGATGAGTGAGTAGTCTACCTTGGACTATGGGTCCATAGCAGTAGCTAGATGGTTGTCTTCTCCACCATGTGCTTCATGTTTAGATCTCATGAGCTGCCCTACATGATTGAGATCACCGTTATGTAATTCTACATGTTTGGTTTGTTGGGATCCGATGAATATTGCTGTTATGCTTGAGTTGAAGTACTGAAATTTATCTTTTGTTATCTCTATGTTATTTATGATCTTGCATGCTCTCCGTTGTTAGTAGCTATCTTGGCCGAGTAGTTGCTAGTGACTCCAAGAGGGGGTATTTATGCTCGATAGTGGGTTCATGCCTCTATTTAATCTGGGGGAGTGATAGAAACCTCTAAGGTTGTAGATGTGCTGTTGCTACTAGGGGGAAAACAACATTCATATGCTCGAGGGTATATGCTTTGTTTACATTACACACTTTGCTTAATGCAATTATCTGTTGTTCGCAACTTAATACTCATGGGGTGTTCAGATGATATCCCTGTGAGTGGATTATTAGTCATAGATGCAGTTGGATGGCGGTCTATGTATTTTGTTGTAATGCCCAGAGTAAATCTCATAGTGATCCTCTCATCGTATGCACGTTGTCTTTATTCTATCAATTACCCAACTGTAATTTGTTTACCCAGCATGTGTTATTTTATCTTATGGAGAGACACCGCTAGTGAACTGTGGACCCCGGTCCTATTTCCATTATATTGCTATCACCTGTTTACTTTACTCACACTATTTACTTTACTCGCATACTATTATCACTTTCCACTCGATACGCTCATACCCTTTGTTTCAAGCAAACCGGTGAGATTGACAACCTCATCGTAAGTTGGCAACAAAGTATTTGGTTGTGTTGTGCGCAGGTTCCGCATTACAGCTAGCAAAGCAAAGCTTGGACGAGGCGCCCTATAAATTGTCCTGAGCTATCGCAAGCTAGCAAGCATCACCTTCAGTTGTTTGTTTGCTCCTCTCCTAATCGACATACCTTGGTTTCTTAACTGAGGGAAAATCTTGCTGCTATATTTATCACACCTTCCTCTTGGGGTTCCCAACGGGCTGGTCATCAACCAGCAATCAATCATAAACAACATAGAGATAATATAAAGATAATAATTTAGCACATCAACTCGACATAGTATCAATATCCATTGGATCCCAACAAACACAACTTGTAGAATTACACAAAGATGATATTGATCATGATAGGTAGCTCACAAGATCTAAACATGAAGCACATGGTAGAGTAGACGACCATCTAGCTACTGCTATGGACCCGTAGTCCAAGGTAGACTAATCACACATCACTCCGGAGGCGACCATGGTGATGAAGAAGGCCTCTGGTGGTAATTCCCCTCTCCGGCAGGGTGCCGGGAAGAGCTTCTGGACCCTCCCGATCTCGCGTTGACGATGGCGGTGGCTTGCAGTAGGTTTCATGGAAAATTGATTGGGTCCTTAGGTTTTTCCCATCGAGGGGAATATATAGGCAGAAGGGTGGCGTCAGGAGGTGCACCAGGGCGGCTCACCCCCTGGTGGCGCGGGCCAGGGCTAGGCCACGCCACCCTAGGGTGTGGCCGGCCCCTGGACCCCCTCCGTCTCATCTTTGGACTTTGTCTCATGTCTGAAAAAATAGGAGGTTCGTCTTTTGTTTTGTCCAATTCCAAGAATATTTCCTTTGTAGCTTTTCTGAAACACAAAAACAGCAGAAAATAGGGAATTGGCACTGTGGCATCTCGTTAATAGGTTAGTTCCGAAAAATGCATAAAAATGCCACGAAGTGTAACAAAACACAAAGCAAATGGTGTATAAACAAGCATGGAGCATCAAAAATTATAGATACGTTTGAGACGTATCAAAGAGCTCCACTTGACCCTAAGAGTGCTCACAAAGGAAGTAACCATAAGATGAAGGACATCCAAGGATGTCGACAAAAAGATGAAATGAATACAGGAGACCCCTCAACTTGGTCTTCTAATTGACCCAAAGAGTGACCCCTCAGTGTCCAAAGTAGTTCAACAACTACCTTGTTGGATAGAATCTCCACAAGGAAGCAAGGTTATAACCAAGCAACCCTTGAAGAAGGTGGATGCCCAAGTTTGTGAATAGACACCCACCTATTGGAAATGAAGATGAAGGCTAACTATGAGGTGAAAAGATGACCCAGTGTCAACTCAAAAGATGACCCAGTGCCAAGTCAAAACTAAGGTGTGTCTGGTTGAATCCAAGGACCTAGACTACCTACAAAAGTTTCTTTTAAGGGTGGTAGCCACCCAGGTAACCCAAACCCTTCTTCCTTTCTAGCCTCTCCAATCTCGGGGACGAGATTTCTTTTAAGGGTGGTAGTCTGTAACATCCCAAGATTTTATCAAATTTTGGGGTAAAATTTTTGTGCTTGTTTTGTTTGTATTGATTGAAATTTCACAAGGATTTAAATTTTTTTGAGTTTATTGAAAAGCTTATGATAAAAACTATCTAAAACTTTCTAATAATTCTTTAAGAACCTCTTTGAGGAAATGAAAGTTTCCAAATTATTATTTTTGCACTCAATTCTATGCAAGCTTGCTTGCAAAGAAATGAATTGCAAAATGTGTATTTTATTAAAGGGTGCACTTTTAAAACTATATTTGAAAATGGATCTCAAAATATTATTTATAAAATATATTCTTTGATTTCAAAAGGTTTATTTTTCAAAACCCTAATTCTATTTTGGTTATGCAAGCAAAGCCTTTTTGCTAAATTTATAAAGCCTTTTTGAAAATCTTGTTGTATACTGAAAACTAGTTTTCTTACTGTTTTAAAACATTGTGCTGATTTTTTGAAAAATTTAGGAATTGGTTTGAATTGATTTGCTACCTTTTTGCAAAAGATATAAAGAAAACAGAAAAGGAAAAAGAAAAAGAAAAAAAAGGTCAGGGCGTCACTTCCGGTCCAGCCCCACATGTGGCCCGAGGCCCAGCAAGGTTAAATCCCGAAATGGTACCATCGCCCCTCCTTTCTCCCGCTGACATCCCTGGCCCGCATGTTAGTATCGCCTTCCTCCTATGGCCGTAGTCCTTCTCCCGCACGGCTGCTCTCCCAGCCGTCCATCGCCTCTGCTCGGCCGAAGCCCTAACCCCTCCTACAAGACTCGGCGCCCTTAAATAGCCCCCCGACACCCTCTTCTTTCTCCTTTATTTTCTCTCATGAAATCCTCTCCAAGCTAACGAATTCCTCGTCGGAGACCCGCAGACGCCGCCGCCAATCTTCGATGATTCTGACCCGGTCGTCCATCCCCGCGCCCTTCTTCTCCTCCTAACTTCCTTCCCTCGACCTGGTGCACCTCCTTGACCCCTTTTCCTCGTTTTATCCATAGCGAATCGACACACTCGTCCACGACTGAAGCAAACCGACGCCCCATCTCGCCTCCAGCCGCCTCCCCGCGCCGTTGCAGGAAGCAAACAACGACGACGACACCACTCTCGAGCTCGCTGAGGTCATCCACACACTGTCGACCTATCCGCCAGCCCCGGGAACCCCCAGAGCATCGCCAACATCCACCATCTGGCCGCAGACCTCGCCGACGATGACCAGAAACCCTAGCCGGTAAGAATCTTCTCCTCTCGACCGTCGGATCTCGATCGAACGGAGCAGAACATATGACTTATGCGAAATGGTATGGATCGATCTGATCCCTCCAATCCACATTTAATTAATGGCCCAGAGGGTGAATCCGCACGAACCGGTATCCTCCAATTAGGTGGTGCCACATGTCAGCCCCCAGATCAAACAGATTTTCAAATTAGAGTTTTGAATCAGATTTTGTCTGAATATTGTAAAATTCATAACTTTCAAACCGTGCATCCAAAATTTACAAACTTTATGTCTTTGGAAATCTAAGAAGGTGTATAATCTATTAGGACAATAAAATTTTATAATTTCAGTATTCAAACTGAATTCATTTTCAAATTGAATCAAATCCTTCTGCCACACCAATAAATTCATATCTTTTGTTCTATGCATCCAAAACTTACAAATTTGTAGTCCTTGAAATCCTGTAATCATGTAGAACATCATAGAATCAAGAAACATCAAAGTTGATATGTGCACACACTTTGTGCATTCAAATCTAGCCAAATCACTAATTTGACCATAACTTGAGTTCAAAAATATATTTTAGAATGAATCCAATTGCAGTAGCTTTGTTTTACTGTAATCTATTCAGTAGCATTACTTCCCAATATTCTTGAACCACTTCACCGTTATTTAAATTCAAATATGAGGATTTGAGTATTTTCCTTCATAGATTAATTCTATTTCTTTTTAGCTTATTTCTTTCTACAATAGTAAATCCTATGATCATAGCTAGCTATCAAAGTTCATCTTGACACTACCTTGACCCATATCATATCTATCTAAATCACACTTGTTTAGCTCACACATATTCAAATTACAATTGTGTTATTTGAGTAAAGTGTGATACATCTCAATCATAGTTTCTACTTTTGCCAATGTGGTGTTGTTATAATCTATACCTTAGCACATGATCATACTCCATGTATCCAATAGAATCCTTGAGCCATATACTCCAATATCACTCATTCATGTTGAATCCTTTGCTCACTTAATGTTGATCACATGTATTGAAACTATTCAAATTGCAAATGAGTTAATTGAGTAATTCAATGTTTCATAAATCCCTACCTTGTACCTAAGTGTAATATATGCTATTTAAGAATAAATGTTGTCACATTTATTCAATAGTATTGCTATTGCACTATTCGATAATTATGTGATCTAATTCACATGAGTCATTCCAAGTTCTAATAATGCCTTGGTAAAGCCTAAAGACAACATCAATTATGTCTTGCTTAGCCAATTCTCTCCAATCATTTTGACCTTTCTAGCTAAGCTCTCAAATTCATATCTCACAATCCACAATTCTTTTGCCATATCTCCTCTGTCACAATATCTTGAGAAATCTAAATTGTTAAGCAAACTCCTTTTTAATTGTTGTCTTGTTTGATTGTGTTTGTATAGTATGTTTATATTGTGTTATTTTTTAGCTATAGCTTTGTACGCAGAGCTACGTGTTTTGTTGAGAGAACTGAAAGATCTTGGACTACAAAAAGGCAAGTGACACACATATCTTCTACCTACTTTTACTACTGCATTAGTGTTTTCATTAGTATGCATGATAGGTGGAATATTCAACTGTTTTACAAAATGCTAGATCCTAGTAGTGTGTAGCCAACCTCAAACACCACCTGATAGGTGCAAAATACTTTGAAAAATATTGATGCTATGCTATGTTCACCTTGTCGAAGTTGTTTTGTGAATATATTAACAACTTCAACTAAAATGAACTACCTGGGTGGATTGGTTTGATAAGATGAGGAAAAGAAGGTGGGTTCTGGGGCACATGCAAGGAAGGATGTGTACTCAGGATACTGCTTGGGCATGCCACTCAAGATTAAAGGGATTACTATGTCTTCCATGTTTTAGAGTACTTCCAGTGCAGCCTTATGACACTATGGGCTCTGTCTTGATTGAGCAGGATTAAGGGTTCAGCTATGGGTACTGACAGAGGGTGGTAGCAAAATATAGGGGGCACGGTCAGATCCGTTTGGTTGAATGCTTCTTCTGAAAGGTCTTGTCTTATTTTATTTTTTGGGGTAAAATAAGTCTTAAGGTGAAAGTGCACAACCCCTGCAAGGTGTCAAAATCTAAGCGTTTAGTCGTGTCCTCGGTTATGGACAATTGAGTCTCCAAGTCATGGAATGTACAGAAGAATCTTGTCACTGTTTGTGAATGATTTAAAACTTGACTAGAAACCTTAGGCATGAGCTCAGGATCATGCCGTTCAAAAGGTGTGGTTTCCTGGTTGTTCTAAGTTTGTTGAGTTGCACCCAGAACTACATACCGGCCAGTATGTAATGTATGGGGGGTGTCTTGACCCTTATAAACTAAAATTTTGAAAGAAAGTTTTGAAAAGTATTATAGGATAAAATTGGCTTTATGCAAATTAGCCTATGAGATCCACCAGCCAAATATCATATAGTATAGTCTTTTCACAAATGCCACCAAATATGTGTCATTTGCCAGTACGTTGTTGTACTGACCCCTTTGGGGCTTCCTATTCAAATGTGCAGGTTTTTCGGATGAGGAACGTTTAGTAGGATCTCGAGTCTACATTCCAACATGTCTGCCTATGGCGCGTGATGAAGATGGAGGCTCATTGCTACTGTGCTTTATGTTGTGTACTCATAAGGTTGAAGACCTAAGTATCTGGATTTATGTTGTAATATTTGATACTACTGCAATGATTACTATATTTTGTACTGTGGTGCTATCAATGATCCAGGGAGTAGCACTTAACATAGGAGTTCTGCCTTTAGAAAAAGGTAGGGCGCTACAGAATGGTATCAAAGCATAGTGTTGCCTGTAGGATCGAGACCCTAGGTTTGGAATAGACTAAGAAGCCCTAGGATTCCTTTCCTCTACAAGAAAAATCTCCATTTCGGTTTACAGAGACTTCTGTCCCCCAAATCTCCTCTACGACGGCGGCGGCGCTGTGGAACTTTATCTGGAAAAACCTCAATTGATTTAGGGCGCGTCGGAGGCTTTTTATAGGCGGAGGGGCGATGTCAGAGGGCACCCAGGGGCCCCACACCACAGGGTGGTGCGGCCAGGGGTGCACCCGCGCCACCCGGTGGTGCGCCCACCTCCTGACCCTCCTCCGTCTCTGCTTTGGACTCCGTCTCGTGTTGGGGAAAATAGGAACTTTGGGCTTTGTTTCGTCCAATTCCAAGAATATTTCATGTGTAACTTTTCTGAAACACAAAACAACAGAAAATAGGAACTGGCACTGTGGCATCTTTTTAATAGGTTAGTTCCAGAAAATGCATAAAAATGCCACAAAGTGTAAACAAAACATAAAGCAATTGGTGTAAAACAAGCATGGAGCATCAAAAATTATAGATACGTTTGCAACGTATCACATCCATACTTTGCTAAATATGTGGAATCTGAAGAAACTAAATTCGTTTGCATTTTGTTAAATAGACCTAATAACTTGAATAAAAACCAATTAAGAGTGATTTGAAAATAAAATTTTGCCATGTAAAACCACATGATTCACATGCTAATCAAGTTCTTCACCTAATTAAGATTAAGACCTAAAAGACTTGAACTAAACAAAATTCAAGTTATAAACCTTTAAAAATCTTATATACTTATAGAAACATAAATTCAAGTGAAATTAAAAAAAAAATCTAAAAAATATTTTGGAAAACAAATATTAAACTGAAAATAATATTTTAATATTAAAATAATAATAATGATATAATAAAATAATTTTTTAAATTCAATTCCTTATTACTTAAAATTCTTAGAACGATAGTTAATAAAAAAATGAAAAAAAAAATATTTTAATACGAGATCAAATAGATTCATGCCTTCTCAAATAAAAGCAAAACACAATTTTATTCTTGAAGTAAAACAAATCTTGTTGAATTACTATTTTGTGTTAAGTAATATTTAAATGGGTAAAAAGAAAAAAAATTAAAATGAAAAACTTGAGAATTGTTCTTATGATTAAAACCTTAAGAACATTTTCAAGTTAATTTTTTAACTAAGAAAATAAAGAAAAATACCTTTGTTTTCTTTTGAGTTTACAATATATCCGTCTTTACGGCATAGAGAGATTTTACAAAGTTCTAGCTATCTGCTATCCTTCCGGTGGCCTATTAATTGCTTACCCGATTAACAGATCAATGATGTGCTTCAGTTTAATGGATCTTTCTATAGTAACACAGTATATCCCTTGTGAGCAAAGTATTATGTTTCAAATATGTAAATTTTCCTAAAGTAGGATTTAAACCACTTCTTTAAGGCACCCAGAAAGAGTTTATCACCAAAACCTAAATATAAAAACCTACTAATAATCATTTGGGTGAATCTTAATGAGATGAATTACAAAGGGAAATCAACTCGACTTGGTTTTCCCAATGTTATTTTACCCATTAAAAATTACCATCCCTTGATTGAAGTGTGGGTAAAACCAAAACCTTGAGCACTTAACCCTAGGATCACACATAGTAGAATCATCGGAGGATGATTCTGGGAATTAGAATGAATGAATTCATATATTATGCATAACAACATCTTGACAAGCTTTTCAAACATCAATCCTTACCAGACCGATGAAGTTATTCCATTTGGATTTTCAACAACTAGAAGACACTGATTGTATGACCTACATTCAGGAGGCAAGTTCACTGCATGTCCATTGAATCTTGTAAAAGATATCTTTGGATATTACCCTTCTCCTCTACATTAAAAGAAACACTATTTTCTATAAATATAATGGAGATACTTTGAAATGGTAGGCAATGGAATCATGGTTGTGTCATGAGAGCTAGCTACTCAAGTGAGTGGAAAGGATTCCATTGTAACGGGAAAGTAAAATTAGGACTTAATAACAACTGTACTCAATCATTCCAAGGCGTCATATAGATAGCACTCACCACATAACTTGTTATGGGACAAGCGAGTCAGAATTTACTTCCGAGTTCCGTATATCTTCGGGGGATAGTCGGATTGATTTTCCTTTTGAGGAACGTCAATGGTTGGGAGCCCATGGTAAACGTCCCTACTTTGTGCTACAGAGTAACTACTATAGTCTTCTAGCTGAGAAGGCAATCGATTCATGTCATTGACCGGATTAGTTGTAACGGGTAGGTCATGGAATAAGATAGTGCTCGGCATGATTCGGCCATACTTGGTAACTGGCCTCATACCTAAGGAAGTTTGAATAGGCAAAAAGGCCAAGCACGTTTGTGGGTAAAGTAGCGCACCTCTGTAGAGTGTATAGAATCGTGACATGTTATTCCCTATTCCGGGAAGGAATTGTGAACGCAGCGTGGAAAGGAACTATCAAAAAGTTCTAACAACCCGTGAAGGCTGATTAACATAGATTTTCATAATATAAAACTTGACGGCTACACTTACAAAACTGACAACCTAGGACCTTGACCTACGGCTGTGGCTGGAATGTTGAACTTATATTTAGAACTTGTTGTGTACGTCTGTACTCAATCTATCTTCTTATCCCTTTCTAGACTTTGGAGTAGCCATGGGCATCCAAAGGCATTAGGTCAAGCAGAAGGTCCCTACTTCGAGGAGTGAGGATCAGAAGACGACAACCTAGAGTGAAGGACCATCTTGAAGATCGTGAAGATATAGCTGAACCATGGACTAGGGCAATTCCCCAAACCATAGGACCTCTCCATATAGAACATTGCTCTCATAGGACTCGAGATAAGGCCTTGTCATGTCGTAGTCGACGAGTTGCTTCTTTTCGCTTTTGGTATGAATAGAGCTTACCTAACAACCTTATGTGTCAAGGAAGTTCTAGGATCATTTGATCCATGTGATATCAATAAAATAGTCAGACCTTGGATTCACTATGTTTCTGTTGCACTACTCTATTGGGTGTAATATTCATGGAACAAGTGTTCCGGGAGTGTTATGCCAACGACTTGCATACTACATCATGCAGTCTTATGTTGGGTCACCGCACACACATTCCCACACAAAGCATGATATCCGGTCTAGATGCGCACAGACAGAGCAAAGAAGCAATCATAGAGCAATAGAGTTTTTGATCCACTTCTTTACCATTAGGATCGAGATCAAGAGTAACCTTTATAGGCATTGGAGTCTTGGCTCCTTTAACTTCAAAATCCATCTTGAATCTCTTGAGAATGTCTTTGGTGTACTTGGCTTGATTAATGAAGGTACCTCCTCTCAATTGCCTCACTTCAAAGCCAAAAAAGAATTTCAATTCCCCCATCATGGACATCTCAAACTTGTCGATCATTTGCCTAGGAAACTCATCATTGAAAGATTTTTTATAAGAACCAAAAATGATTTCATCTACATAGAGTTGGCATATGAAAAGCTCCCCATTAACCTTCTTAGTAAAAAGAGTGGGTTTAATTTGGCCTATTTCAAATCCACGGTCTACAAGTGTCTCTCTAAGGTGCTCATACGACACACTTGGGGATTGTTTAAGGCCATAGAGCGCCTTATCAAGCTTGTAGACATGGTTAGGGAAATTAGGATCCTCAAAGCCCGAGGGTTGCTTTACATATACTAACTCATGTAGAGGACCATTAAGAAAAGCACTCTTCACATCCATTTGTTGCAACATGAAATTATGATGTGGAGCATAAGCAAGAAGGATACGGATGGACTCAAGGCGAGCCATGGGTGCAAAAGTCTCTCCATATTCAATGCCTTCTACTTGAGAATACCCTTGAGAAACCAAGCGAGCCTTGTTCCTCACAACAATTCCATTCGCATCTTGCTTGTTCTTGAACACCCACTTTGTTCCAATGACATTGTGGCAATCCTTGGGCTTCTCCACTAATGACCAAACTTTGTTGCGCTCAAATTTGTTGAGTTATTCATGCATGGCTTCAACCTAATCCGGGTCTTCAAGCACTTCAAAGACCTTTAGAGGTTCGACACAAAAGATATAAGCATGGTGGCTAATAAAGTTGGCCAATTGTCTCCTTGTGAACACCCCTCTTCTCACACTTCCAATCACACTCTCCATAGTATGAATTACTTTCCGGAGAGCTTCCTCTACTTTCCTTGCATAGCGAGCTTGAGCTTATTCAAAAGATTCTTGAGAAACCCCATGGTCATAACCACGGTTTTGGTCCTTGCCTTGACCTTCATCTTGAGCTTGCTCATCATCTTGAGCTTGACCTTTATCTCCCATTGGTGAAGAATCACCGCCATGCACTTGGTCTTGGTCTTGGTCATGCTGACTTGGTTGAGAGTCTAAAGCTTGTCTTTGGTTAGCATCAATAGGACCTTGTGGAGCTTGTTGTGCTTGTGAAAATGAAGGCTCCACATGAGTAGAGCATTGTCCTTCTCCTTTCGCCAAAAGGTGTTCCTCAATGAGTATGATATGTCCCACACCCATTCTTCTTATGGCTCGAGGAGGAATTTTGTCACCTACATCGTCATAGACACCACTTTGCTCCACACGGGAGCCGTCATTCTCGTCGAATATCACATTGGAAACTTCAACAACATGAGCAGACTCTTTGTCAAAGATTCTAAAAGCATGAGATTCGGCAGCATAAGCAACAAATATACCCTCAAGTGCTTTTGAATCAAACTTTGACAAATGAAAACCTTTCTTAAGATAGAAACACTTACAACCAAATACCCGGAAGTACTTGATATTGGGCTAGTTGTCGGTAAGGATTTCATATGGAGTCTTGTTCAAGCCCTTGCGGAGATATAACCGGTTTGATGCGTGACACTCCATATTAATGGCTTCAGCCCAAAAGTTATACAGAGATTAAACTCTGCTAACATGGTCCTAGCCATATCCACGAGAGTCCGATTCTTTCGCTTAGCTACACCATTTTGTTGAGGGGTGTAGGGAGACGAATATTGGTGACGCATCCTGTCGATGGATTTCGTGTCGCAAGAACACGGGGTACCACGCGATGGACCCAAAGATTCGAACGCAGGGGGCTGAACGTGGGAGATCTTGGATCGCAACGAAACACGGTGACGGAAGCCTCGAGTCATCGAACGCACAACGCACTGCATAGAGGGACACCGAGCTTTACCCAGGTTCAGGGCCCTCGTGGTGAGGTAAAACCCCTACTTCCTGCCTTCTTGTATTACGATGCGATACCTCGCGAGGAGGACAAGGTCTTGATTACACAGCTCTAACTGGCCGGAGGTAGAAGAACCAACTTGGCCTAGCTAGGAGCCCGGAGATGAAGATTTGATCCCCTCTAAGGGGCGGCCTCCCCTCCTTTTATAGCGCCAAGGTCCTCCTTCCCCTTATCTTCTTGGGGAAGGGGTTGCCACACACGGCCAAAGAGGGAGGACAGCTGTAGACTTTATTCTTCCATGGACGTAGTCTTCGTAGAGTAGTGGCGCCGGTCCACAGGAGTGGGTGGAGGAAGCTGGCGTCTTCCTCTGGCGCCCTGCACCATCCACGCTATTTTTAGGGGGGTGGCCAACAACCACTGTTCTCCTTTATGCAGGCACGGCAAAAGTTGGTCTCCTCCCTGTCGAGGGTTGTGTGGGCGGTACGCGGTCTTCTGCCCTTCATCTTCTTGCTCTGCACGCAAACGTGCTGAGCTGACGTGGACGTGGTCCCTCCCCTCACCAGCGGAAGCTCGTGAGGAGGTCTTCTGGTCCTTAGTAGTTTTGGTCGTCATTCTCCTCATGAGGCGCCTCCTCACGAGGGTCTTCTTCACCAGCTTCGGTCGTTGTTTCACCCCTGGGCCAAAGCTGAGCCGTTGAAGAGGCCCAGGAGCAGGTGGACCGGGATACCCCGGTATCCAAAACACCGACACATCCCTTCATCACTAAGGAAGTCATTCAAGGTGTAATTCTTGAACTCGGTGCCATTGTCACTTCGGATCATCAATATATCTTGACCGTATTGACGTTGAACTTCATTTGTGAAGTCTTTGACGGTTTGTTGGGTCTCATGCTTGTGCTTGAAGAAATATACCCATGTATATCTTGAGTAGCCATCGACAATCACCAAACAATACTTCTTCCCTCCTAGAATTTCATGAGATGGAGGGCCAAACAGATCCATGTGAAGGAGCTCTAGGACCCTTTTAGATGAAATAATGGTCTTCCTAGGATGAGGAAGTTTATGCATCTTTCCTTCAATGCAAGCTCTACACACACGATCTTTGGGAAAGGTTAGATCGCTTAGTCCTAGGATGTGGGTGCCTTTATGGAGACTTTGCAAAGTTCTCATATTGACGTGGCCTAGCTGGCGATGCCAAAACCATCCCACATCAACTTTAGCCATTAGGCAAGTCATGGCTTTCGTTACCTTCTTCGAGAAGTCAATCACATATTAGTCATTCTCGACATGCCCAACAAAGGCTACTGTAAGAGACTTTCTCCATAAAAGACACAATCCCAACATCCAAGAAGGTTGTAAAGCACATATCAGCAAGTTGAGCTACGGAAAGTAAATTGCATGAAAGAGTTTCAACATGCATGACATCTTCCACGGTAACATTGTGAGAGATGACAACCTTGCCAAGACCCAATACCTTTGACCTTGAAGAGTCCCCAAAGGTGACGTAGCTCGCGTTGGATGAACTGGTGCGAAGCTCCTTCACCAATTCTTTGCTCCCAGACATATGATTGGTAGCACCACTATCAATTATCCATTGTCCACCATCAGAAGACAAGCCCTACAAGCGATCAATTCTTGATTTTAGGTCCCCATTTCTCAATGGGTCCTCTTTTGCTAGTGACAAGGGTCTTTGAAACCCAAATAGACCATGCAATGTATTCATTTGGTGAACCAACAAATTTGGCATAAACATGCCCATTGTATGCACGACAAAGAATATAGGAAGGCTTATACTTTCCCGCAAAGTTTTTGTAGTTAGGCATTGCCCTCTTGGCATTCCCAACCACTTCCTTCACAAGCTCCCCTCCTCCCTGAAAACATTATATCCTCATCAAAGCATATTTCATTAAGGATGTTCTTCTTCAGGGAGGGAGGAGGTGCAGGAACATTGTTCTTCTTGTTGTTCTTCTTCTTGTTCCTCTTCTTCTTGGACTTGGAGACATACCCAAGTCCCATCGTGTCACCATGTTGCTTTTGAGCATTCAAAAGCTCATCAAGTCTCTTATTTCCCTTTGGGGGGGCTTTCTCACAAGAAGGGTTAGTAGAACATGAACTTGCAACAAAAGTGCTAGAAAGAGTCTTAGTTGCTTCTTTAGCAATTATAAGGTTTAGTTTCTCATTTTGCAACCTGAGATCATTAGCAACGGATTGAGCAATATCACGATCACGTTTAAGTTTAGCAATGTCTAAGTTGTGAGATTCTGCAAGACCCAACTTGGATGCCTCAAGTGCCATCCTAAGGTCGTGCTCTTCATCAAGAGATTGAGTAAGAGTAGCAATTTCATCGGCATAATCATGAGAATGACCCTCTAATTCAAAAATGTGTTCCTCATTTTTCTCATTTTGTTGGAGGGCCTCATTACATTGATCTAGGAGAATCTCAAAGCGTACTTTGGTCTCCCCATTCAAAGTTGACATGAAAAATGTCCATTTCATTTAGTTCATCATTATCACCACTTTTTTCAACACAATACATCAAAGATAGGCTTTTAGGTATGATTGGTGTGAGGGGAGGTGATACCTTTGTAGCGTGAGCCATGAGACAAGTCGCATTGTGATTGGTGCACTTTGATTCATTTAAGAAAGCAAAGAGAGATGATGAAGAGGTAGGTTTGGCAATGGCGATGGTGACCATCCCTACTTCTTCATCATCACTTGCATCATTAGTGGAATAATATTCTTCTTGAGTCACCAATGATCTTGTGGGGATGGCTCTCTTCTTGTCAGAGTTCCTTGGAGGGTATGACTTGGTCTTCATCTTCTTGTGGACAAGTCTTCCATTGTGATCCTCCACTCTTTCATAAGGACAATGTGCAATGAAATGCTTTTGGTTGCCACAATTGTAGCAAGTCCTCACTCTACTTGTGGCCTTAGGATTGGGAGGACTAGATGACTTCCACTTCTTCATGAATGCCCTTTGAGAAAGTGCCATGTGCTTGGCATGAGCATATTTCATGTCTTCGGGACTTCCTCCCACTATTTCTTCTTCTTCCTCCTCCAAACTTGATTCTTCATGATGCGAGACCTTGGCCTTCAAGGCAAGGTTATGAGTACGAATGCCACGTGCACGAGCAAGAACATCATCCGCATTCTTCTCGGCAATCTTCCTTGCAACAATCTCTTGCAAGATGTCATGTGCGGTCATCTTTTGATAGTTCACATCTCCCTTGATTGAGTTCATTGTGTCCTTCATGAAGGGCAAGATATGTTGGATGAACTTCCTCTTCATCAATTTCCAATGACATTGAGTAGAACCAACGTCGGTTAGCTTCACTTGAAGAGCCAAGAGGCGCCTATGGAGTTCTTGAGGATCTTCATCGTCAAGCATGGCAAAGTTGTCCACCTCATTGTTGGCTTCATCAAACTTGGATTCTTGAATGCTTGCGTTCACAATGAAGAGATCCGTGAGAGCATCCCAAGCTTCCTTTGCGGAGGTGATGGATCGAACAAATGCATTGTCCTTCTCAGAGAGTAACATGTGGATGAGGTGCAAGGTGGAAACATTGAGTTGATTGTCAATATGCTCCCATGGTTGCAAATTGTTCAAGTCCTTGGAAGTTGGATTAAATCCCTGCTCAATAATTCTCCAAAGCTCAATAGAGACAAAGTTAATGTGAGAGCGCATGTTATCTTGCCAATCGGCAAAGCTAGAAGCATCAAGAGGAGGCGGAGGACCGCAAGAGGCTTGGTGTGGCAATTGGAGGTTTCTCTCGGAGACATAGCTCGTAGGATGTGGAATCTCTAAGTTATGTCCCCTAGACGTGTATCCTTTCTTGCAGGTGTCCTCATCACCCTCAACTTCACCAACCTTCTCCGGATCATCCGTGGCAGGCTTATCCTTGGTTAGAGGATCTTCCTTACCCGAGGGGTCAACCAGAGCCGGTGGAGTGGTGCTCGATGTACCACTAGTGAGGGCTTCGAGCTTAGTTCTTTGATTTTGTATTTCTACCATCACGGCCTCCATTTGGGTCATGATGGTGGTTAAATCCGCCTTAGTGACGGGACCTTCCTCTTCGCCCATAATCTCTTATTTGGTAAAGCCCAATCAAAGATCCCTTTCTCTTATACCAATTGAAAGGATTGTTACGGGCGACTAGAGGGGGTGAATAGGCGCTAAGTCAATTCTTAGACTTTTTCATTTTTACGGCTTGACACAAAGTAAATTCAATAGATGTGCAACTAGGTGAATTTCCTAAAAGTGACAAGTGAGCAAGTAAACAAGTAAAGAACAAGATACAAGTAAGGGAATGAAATAACCAAAGAGTGGAGACTGGAGACACATGGATGTATTCCCGTAGTTCCTTCCTTATGATGGGAAGTACGTCTACGTTGGAGAGGTGTGGAGACACGGAGTCCACCAACGCCACAAAAGCTCACCTTATTCTCCGGTGAGCAAGCCACGGAGGCTAGCTCGGTTCCACTAAGAAGTGGTCTTGAGGGAGACAATTGAAACCCATACGCGGAGGTTGGGGCACAACTCCACAACGCAATTGGAGGCTCCCAACAAGAACCACGAAGCTTCTACACAGAGGAACCTTTGAGGTTACCTCTTTTGCTCAAGGCAAGTTCCACGGAGGATGGGTGGGGGAAAACAAATCACTTGGGTGGGACTGTAGATCTAGGGATCCTCTCTCAATCTACCAAATCTTGGGGGATTTGGTTGGATATAGAGAGAGATTTACGAAGGTGAAGCTCTTGCATTAATGGAGGAGAGAGGAAAATCGAGGTAGCTCTTTGGGGAAGAAGCCATCTCCTATTTATACTAGGGGCGCAATTATGGCCGTTACAGCGCCCCGAGCGGTAGTACCGGCCAGCGTCTTCTCCCTTTGACTTTGAATCTTCAGCAAAAATTCCAGGAGGGCGGTAGCACCGCTGTGCCCAGCGGTAGTACCGGCCGCGTCTTTGTCTTAAGCTGAGGAGGGGGACGACGGAAGTACCAACCTAGTACCGCATCTTTTGGTGGCCCGGTACTTCTGGGCGGTAGAACTGCTCCTATAGATTGAGTGGTACTGCCACGGTAGTACCACCGGGCAGTGGCTGGCTTGTGCAAAAACAACACAGGCGGTAGTACCGGCCGAGGGGGCGGTACTACCATTGTACTAAAAACTGCACTACTTCCTGCAATTACAAATGCACCAAGAGCTAGAGTTTCTTGATTAGCATATGTCATCAATACCAAAATATATTAGGACAATAAATGTCCTTTCATAGAGTTTGTGACACCAAAAGACTAGCACTACTTTACAAAGTAAGAAATAAGACAAAAGACTATGACACCTAGGAGGGTGTAGTGTTGAACACTGGAGTGGCACTCGAGGAAGGATTAGTGCTAGACGATGTTGGCACCGGCAGAATCAGAGACACCAAGGTCTGGGAGTACTTTTTGGCCTCTACAAATAAGCCTTCCATTCCCACAGCTTTGTCGCTCTCATCATGGGCAAGAGATGAGCTCACCTTTGCCCAATCGATGATTTCTCCATGCGACATAGCCAACGCTATGGTTGCTTTGGGGCCACTTCTTATTGAAGATCTCTTTAATAAGAGCGCTGGGTCTTCAGGAGTGTTGAAAGGTTCGACTAGCTTCCTCAGATTCTGTGGAAGTTCATCCTTCTTCTTGGGAAAGAAGATCCTGAAGAGACGCGTTAAGGCATGCCGAGTGTTTTGCGGCACCATCCTGACATTCTTGCAGTTCGAATCTAGCACTTCAACAGCATCAAACAAGGGATCTTCAGCTCTGTCCTCACGCAACAAGAAGGTTTCCCCAATTTTTTCTGCTACAGCATGGAACATCAGGGTTAGCACATAAGTACAAGATTGAACAAAAAGAATCACATGTCAGAAGAAGCTTACTGCCAAAAGCAACAGATAGTGCGTTGAGACGACCGATAGCTGCTTCTTCGTATTTGGATTGTTCTTGGGTGGTCTTAGCAAGTGCATTTTCAGCTTCAACTTCCCTTGCTTCCCCTTCTTTGATTGCCTGGGAGGCAACATTTTTTGCGGCAGCAAGTTCCTCTTTGTCTTGTTTTCAATATCAGCAAGTTGGGCTTGAGCTTCCTCAAGACCCTTTGTATTGACTCTAAGCTTAACCCTTCTACACGAAATAAAGCATTTCTCAATAAAGCTTCATATTCAAAGTTATATCAGACTAAAATTCGATGATCATGGAAAACTCGAGTTATTAAAATATCGGGTTGCTTACTTTTGGCTTTGTCGGCAGCTGTCCAGAACTCGATGCATTTAGCACCAAGTGCTATAAATTTCTTCATGATGGGCTGCAAAGGCAAAGGAGCACAATTTAGAATAGAATTTTAGGAATTGACAGTGCAACAGAGATAAAATGCTTACATCATCCAAAGAAGGGATAGCTTGATGTTTCTCAAGAGAAAGGCCAGGAAGTAGTGGATTCTTCCTGTGGTGCTTTCCTTTTGGTTCCACCAAGGGTTTTCCTTTGGCTTCCACCAGTTGAGTTTCACCCACCATTTCTGCCAGCGGGTTCTTCTTCTTGGATGCCGAAGAAGTTGAGGGTGACTAAATTTGAACTTCACCTTCCTCACCGACAGCCTCCTCGCTAATAGTCAATAGAGTTAAGAAGACCACAAAATCAGTAAGAGAAGACGAAACAGCAGATCCAAGAAGAAACATGTACACTTACGATTATGTTCCTGCTAGGTCGAACAAAGTGGGAACTGACATAGGCGTGGAGGAAGTCGCTAGAACATCAGGTGTATTCATTGTTTTTATGTACCCGAGGATTTTAAATCCTCCTGGTGTTTTCTTTTCTTCCCTCCATCTCCACCCTTTGAACTTGCGGAGGGGAGTGACTGATTGGACTCAGTCCTCTCTGAGGAGTCCTCAAATTCATCCTTGTCCCACCTTTCAGTGGTCTCGGGGGCTTCGTTATTGACGAGGGGGTTAACTTGGCAAATATCCTAGATGAAGGACTTAGGATCGGGGGAAGAGGGCATCGGATGAACTCGAAGGTAAAGATTCATACAAACAAGGTGAAACTTGATGCGTTTTGAGCTAGTAACAATTGGCTCAATCTCAATCTATCACTGACCGGCCTCTCTTGGCCCTATATATAGGTGGCCAGGTCTCGAGGAGCCGATCTGGTTCAATACAAATTACAATGTTGTTTACGATATGATCTTGTGCTCGACTATAACTATGACTGGGCTTAATTTCCATAGGCTATTACCCGAACAGGCCCTAAGGGTACTAAGATAACGGGCCTTAGTAGCTATACCCTTGTCAGTAATCCCCGAGGTTCTACCAAAATTGTAGATTCGGGTTGAATCTCAAATCTTCATATCTTCAACTTATAATCTCCGGCTTGATCAATCTTCATCTTCTTCTTTCTCTCAATTTCATTGAATATTTCATATTCTTAAATTTTCATGGGGATTTTCGTTAACAAGCTTGGTGCTTCTGACAGATCAGAAAACCAGTTAACTGCCTGAGCAAAAACTTGCTGCCTACTTCAAACTCAAGTCCCCGGACTCGAATTCGGTACCAGACGTAACCCAGTCTTTTGCCGCATTTAGGACTTACAAAGGCGTGGATTCTAGTATTTCTTAGAGTACCTAGTGCGTCCACTGGGATTTTCTTCGTATCATGGATACGGAAACTTACTAGTAGAGCGCATTCATGTGCGTATACTAGGCCATGCAGGACGGATCCTGAGGTCTTACCTTCATGATTTTGCGACCACGACATTCAAGTACTTTATCACGACAACACGGCTTGAGAATCAAAATTTTATCGTGAGCCTTGTTTGGCTGCTTCAATGCCTAAAATCTTTGATTTGTCTTCTTCAACTATCACAAATCCCTCCCGATGGGAGTGAATTGCCGATTTTATCGTCTGTTGTTTATCATTGATGATGAAGTTGATAGTTTACTCTTATTATGAAGCCGATATTTCCATCTTCATTGGTTGTGCGACCAGTGCTCCCGATGGGAGCAACCCCTGAGGCTATAATGGGGTGCTTGCATCCGATTATAGGCTCAAAAATTCTTTGACTTCTTCAAAATGTTTTTACTTTGCTCCTTTTCTTTTACTGACATTTCCTGCACACCTAAAAAGAACTAAAATTGTCCTTTGGGCTATACTATAGAAGCGATCAGTCTATTGGGCCTCCTTCTGATTATATTCTGACCCAAAGACCTATCTTGCTTGGCAATAAATACCCATTGCTCAACATCCTTTTAACTCTAAGCCTTTTACTGTTAGCTGTCGCAATTGTACCATCTTCTTCTTCATCCATCTAGGGTTTCCTCTGTTAATCTTCCCCATGGCCGATGTTGATGCTAGCAACCAGGGTGATGTGTCCATAGTAGAAAAGCGTGGTCGTGGCCATCCATGCAGAAGAAAGAATAAGCCCAAATCTTTGTGTGCCGCAGCTGCATCGTCATTGACTTTAGCTAAGCGTCGTCCTGGTCGCCCTCGTGGAAGTAAAAAACAAGAAATCCTCTTTGACAACAAAGGATCTTGCTAATTGTCTAGATGTAAGTGTTGCTCATCCTATCATGTCGTCGTCATCGTCAGGCGATCTATTTTCTTTCTTCTCTTTTGCTGGTGCCCAATGCCGTGAACAACAGCGCCTTCCTCTGAAGTTCACTGAATTCATGGAGGGCCATGAACTTTGGGAGGCTGTTCTCTGAGAAACATCTAGTGGCGGGCCGCCATATGAATTGGAGGTGTATTATGATGGCAATGGTGATGCTTTCTTCTGAGGTGGCTAGGACAATTTTGCTGAAGATCATGATATTCATCAAGGATGGATCTTGATGTTTGACTACCACCGTGGGACTGCCAAGTTTGATGTGAAGATCTTCGATGGCACCCAGTGCGAGAAGAAGTACAACCTTTCTATTTAAGTTGTAATGCTTAGTACTTTTCTCATTTGTAATGCTCATGTGTCTCGAAGTATTCAACTATTGTAAAAAAGTGAACCAAGGGAACTAAATAATTCCAAGGTTCAGTTTTTTGTTTATTTGAACTAAATTTCAGCCACTATGTGCGATCATCATTTGATTATTATCTAGAAGCTTGTTTCATTTTGCTGAACTAGAAAAGTTTACTTGTGCGTCTCGTGGTGACTCGCCAAAATTTACAATTTGTTGTTTCAACTCTTGCGGGGGAGCCCCCAAGTATATTTCATGAATTAAGTGTAACAAACGACGTACATAAGCATAACCCAATAAACCTGACCTATGGCCTGTGTTTCTAGGTTTAGAGGGGTAATACTCGAAGAAATAGAAAAACATCGACTTCACTTGTTTGGGCTGAAAAGCCTATGTATCTTTTTATATGCAATTTCTATGTGTAGAATCTTCGCACTCAGCGTTCCAAGGATTGCCTTCATCCTTGCCAGTCTTCTTGTCTTAAAGTCGATATGCTCCTCTAGGTATTACTTCTGTTGAGATGTAAGGTCCCAGCCATGGTGATTCGAATTTTCCATGACTGTCCCGTTTTAATCGCAACACAAGATCTCCCACCACGAAGGAGCGGGGCCGAACTAGTACTGTGGTAATTTCTCAGGTTCTGCAGATATTGCATAGATCTAGCTAACGCAACATCTCTTGTTTCATCTAATGCATCAACATTTCTTGAAGTGCCTCATTGGAAGCGCTTTCATCATAAGCCGCGATTCTTGGAGCCTCGTGAGTAATTTTGATTGGAAGCACGGCTTCTACCCAATGGACTAGAAAGAAATGCGTCTCTTGAGTAGCTGCATTGGGAGTGGTTTGGAGACTCCAAAGTACGAAGCGTATCTCATCAACCAAGCGTGTTTGGCTTTCTCGAGGGGCGCCAACAACCTCTTTTTTATTCTATTGCATATTAGCCCATTGGCTTTTTCGACTTGTCCATTCGTCTTTGGGTGCACCACGGATGCGAATTTCAATTTGATTCCCATGCCTTCACAATAATTTTTGAACTCATTGGACATAAAATTCGTCCCATCTATTATATATTAAAAGTACATTACGGGCTAACCAGAAAAAAGAGAAAACTGCTAAAAATTCCCACATTAATTAGAAACATCTGACCATTTATTTGGTAGACTAAAAATCTATAGCCATTGGATTAGACTTAAGTGAAAAAATTACCCACCATTGCCATTACAATAGGAATTCTCTAACCGTTTTCTATTATTTCCCTTATTCTCCACAACATGGCCGCAGCCTCTAGGACCAACTAAACCCTAGATTAAATTGTGAAAAGAAGGAAAGAATAATCTTCTGCAAATTGGCGATCGCTTGGTTGCCGTCTCCCTGCATGGCCAATCGGTTTGTTGCCATTATCAACGCCAGATTTATCCGATCGTTCAACTGCCGACCTCAACGCCAAATCAGTCGAAGTTTTCTTAATTTTCTCAACGCCAGATCAGTCGAAGTTTTCTTAATTTTCTCACCCTGCAGGTAGATGGAATCGGGGTGATGGAGGAGAAGTAATTGCGTCGAATGGGGCATGACGTCCACGCGGCCAGGCCGACAGCAGCGTGAGTGCTCGATTGATGGCTTCGTTGGCTTGGCTGCTATATATTTCAATACTGTTTGCAAAGAACTAGGCGAAACAGATTGGAAAACATGCAGACACACTTGGTATTAATTTGTAAAATTATTTTATCATGTTCCTCAAAATCAAGTGCTAATTGGGACGTTCTGCCGCAACATATCATCGCGCCTGGATTTCAAATCACGGGAGCCATCTTAGTCGTTTCTCATGGGTGTCAGCGGGGTCTGGGAAGACGATCTCTTGCACGAGGCTGCACGCCTGCAAGCTGCGCCCGGAAAGAAGAACAAACAGGTTAGCACAGTTGCACATAATCATAAACCATGATTTGAAAATTAGATACGGGAATTGGCAGGAAATATGTTTTTCCATAAGATGCAATTGCATACTCACAGTTATTTAAGTACTATAGTTTTCACCAGAATTCTACGCCTCTAGGATGATCAATGCTGATCAGTATTTTGTTTTGGATCAGTTCAAACACCGACAATCCCTTGTCATTTGCTCCCAGGCTGCAAGTTCCTTTAGGCATCGAGGCTCTGCAGCAGCAGATCAACCAAAAAAAAAACCACTGAGTTGCCTGATAGTACCTTATTTGTTTTGTTTTTGAAGATAACAACCAACAGGTAACCCAGACTTCGTCGATTCACATCACCTCATCTAGATATTAGGTTTTGTTGGAGCTAACAAAGTCTTGACAAGTTCCAATGTATTCCGTTTTGCAAACAAGGTTGATACCTTTTTAGCAAACATTCTAGGAAAAAAACCATATGATTTAAGGTTCCAATAGCGTAAACATATAATCACATAGGAATTACAGATATATGTTTGGATAAATTTCACCTAGATGTACCCTGGATAATGCCCAACACTGCAATCTGCATGTGATACTAGAACATGCATATGGCTAGAATCATAATAGGAGTGGTGAGGCTTTTACATATGCGCTGATCGACAAAGTACCTTGAGAAAACAGAGATCTAAACCGTCCATGCTTAATTTTTCCTCTATGGGATGAGGCTCCACTGGCAAAAAAGATATGCTTCGGGGCTCTCGACAGAACTCTAAGGGATCTATTAAGGCACAAAGATGAGAACAAAAGGGAGAGATCATTCGGTGGAATGACAGTGGTTCTAGGAGAGGACTTCGGCCAGATACTTCCAGGTCTACCAAAGGGAGAAGACACAACATAGTGTCACTGCATCCACTAAAAGGTCATATCACTGAAAACACTTCCATATACTGAAGCTAACAAAGAACATGCCTCTCAATAGCATGAAAAATGATATAAAGAGAAACAATGGGTAGCAGAATTTACAGACTGGATTTTCAATACTGCCAATGGAACAAATACATCAGCGGAAGATGAAAATCTGATAAAATACCAAGTGACATTCTACTGAAAAAGTAAAAGATCCCAAAAAAAGGTGATTGTAGGAAGCATCTATCCAAATTTGAGGGACGGGTATCGCCAACTAGAATTCGTACAAGAAAGAGCAAGCTTATGTCCAAGGAAAAAGACAGTCCACGAGATAAATGAATGTATAATGGATCAACAAGAAGGTGAAGAGGAAACTTATCTAAATTGTAACACAGTATGCAAAGAAGCAACCTTAAATGGTGAAATAAATATTACATACCCAACAGAATTTCCAAAAATCTTTTTTTCCTGGAATTCTAAATCATCTACTACATCTAAAAGTAGGTCTACCAGTGATGCTCCTAGGTAATATCAACCAAAGTGTCGGGTTATACAATCTTACAAGATGACTATTATTCAACTTGGAAGAATATTCATCGAGGCGCAGATAATAACAGGTACTCATGTGGGAGGAAAAGTCTAAATTCCAAGGATAATAATGTCACCGATATAATCAGCGTGACCATTCCTTCTAAAGCAGAGACAATATCCTATTTTGGGCTGCTTTGCTATGAAAATCAACAAAAGCCAGGGCAATCTCTAAACACAGTAGGACTATATCTACCCATACCAGTTTTCACAAACGGACAACTATACGTAGCATTCTTAAGAGTGACAAGAACGGCCGGGCTGCGTGTAATGGTCAATGACGAAGATTGAACATCTGAAGATGTTATGAAGAACATAGTCTACAAAGAAATTTTATAAAGATATGGGATTATGATTTATACTGCTACTTTAACTAGATGATGCTACAAACGTTTCAAAATATATAATGACAAAGAAAACTTAGTAATGGCATGAATAAACTTTCAATTAATACATAACGTATATATACTTGCGAGTTGTCATACACTGTATGAACGGATAGATATGATCTACTACTCTACCAAAATATAAGAAACACCCATCACAATTTTATGTAATTGGTTAAAAATATTTTTCTCAAAGCTGAAGACACCATTATGTCCTTTCATGAATCATGATGATGGGATTCAGTAAGCTTTGGTTTGATATCTCTAATGAGTGAAAGTTTGTTAAAGATATTTTCATAATCTTAGCATGTGTCTCTGTTCATCTGAGAACATTGTAGTAGATCTTTATAGTAATCATAATTGTTATCATAAAATGCATGCAAGGATAGAATATACAGGTGGTGAATTGGCGGCCTTCATTAATATCAGAACTCCTATATTCCACATAGGAATAACTAACCTTACATACCAAACTGGATTATACAACCAGCATATTTGATCTGTTACTTGCAATTTTAGGTAGACGATGGAGTAAAATTTTAATATAGTTGAAGTAGCAGGACAACATACAATATATAATGAAGATGACAATGCTTTCATCTCGGAGGAGATTGGGGATTATTGGGATGTCCAACAAGGAAAGACAATCATGATGTTAGAACCTAAGAAGGGATGATGTTTCATAGCAAGCATGCCTGTAAGGTTCTACATGCTAAAAAGAAGGGATTAATTATTCCATCCTTAAGAACAGGCTCAGTACTCATTAAAAAACTCATTTAAACCCAATCCATCGACAAGGATGCAATGCCCATATAAGATTAATTTATGTCGTCCTGGAGAAAAGTGTTGGGTTACTACTGTTATGCTTGACCACGACCATCATACAAGTCCAAGCAAAGATGTTGTCTGTTACTAATTATTTTCCAAGAGTTTAGTTCTCAGGTTAAAAGTGGCCTTAGTTACTCAATTTCCTACAATTCCAATCAATTTGTCTTTCCCGTTGAAGTCAAGCGGCTGATGTATTTAAGTAAGAAAAGAACTTATGCTAGGAGTACAAGGGAGTACTCGTACAGGCAAAATGAGTACGGAATAACTGGCACTCACCTCTGCCATTAGAGCTAGCATCGAGCTCCATCTCTGAAATTCAAGACGAACCAGCAAATCTCGAGCGCCCCTTCCCTCTGCAGGCTGCATCCAGGCGGCTAGCGCTCCGTCCCCCTCAGCATGATTTAAGCCATCGACGATCACAGTCGCTAAGCTCCCTTGCCACAGTCGTGAGTTCAATCCCTGAGACTGCTGTCGCTAGCCAATCTCAGGCTTGCCGCCCTACTAATCAATCTCGCATTAAGCTGACCTTGGTGAAATCTACATACACAGACCAATTCCTCTACCAGTACCAGATGTAGCAACGGATGGCTGCTAGGAGTACCTGCTACTAGAACAGTCCGCCCAAGCAGCGCAAAAGGGATAAGGCAAAAGTAAAAAAAAAAAGGCAGGCGGGGATTACCAGAAGGGAGAGATGGTTCGATCCCATTATCCAGTCTCAGCCCAACACAAACCAGGATAGAGTCGCAGCCAGGTATGATCCTAGGAGTGTCGAACAAAATTTCTCGTAGGTACATTAGGACTCCCCAATAAATAATAACACGAGAACCACAAACGAATGAACTTTGGGCAAAAATGTATATGGCTAATTCAAAACATCTAAAAACATATATACACAAATAGTTATTATTCATAAAATTTAGGATCATATATACATGTCAAGGTTAAAACAGGTATTATCAGAACTACTGAGTAGTAGTGGTTCATGCATATATATTAAGCTAGATGTATTCAAAGGATTGCAACTAACTTCAATATATTATATGGTTGGTACTTATTTTTCATACCTAATTATACTACAAATGACTCAGTTGTATGCACTATATAAGAAATTTTAATAGACCAACAAGATGTCGCCCGCGCATGTGCGTGGGCCACTGTGCTAGTTATCCATGATAATGCTATGTGGTACCCCGAAACAGAGTATTATTGATTTGATGAAGTTGATCACTGCCATGGAATCTTGTATAGTTATTGGGGCTACCTCTACCCACTTGGTGAATTTATCAACTGCCACCAGAATATAGACGTGCCCAACTGGACATGACTTATTTAATTTGCCGACCATATCTAAACCCCGCTGTGCAAACGGCCAAGAAAGGGGTATTGGCTAGAGCTCAGATGATGGCGCAAGAGGTCTGGTGCGATTCATTGGCAAGCCTCACATCATCGGATGATGTCCTTTGCATCTTCTACTGCTTTCAACCAGTAGAAACCTGTGCGGAAAGCTTTGGCTGCTATAGCTCTGCTGCTAGCGTGATGACCACAAACTCCCGCATGAATATCTTGCAGTATGACTTGTACTTCTTGGGGATTGACACACCTTTTCAAGACACCGGATATGCTTTTCTTATATAACTTTCCTTGTACCACCACAAAGGCTTTAGACCATCGCACTATCCTTTGCGCTTCTACCGCATCTTTTTGGGTAGTGTTTTGTTTAACATGTATGCTAGATATGGTTGCATCCATGTAACCTCGACCATCGTGGTCTCCTTTGGTTCTGTTGTATCATTTGTTGCTTATTTATCAGCCCCCGAGCCTGCTGTTGTATGCTGCTTTTGTTTGCTAGAACCCAAAGTTTTATTTTCCTTGATTGACCGCTCTATTATTTCTTCCTAGAAAACTCTTGGCGGTACTGGCAGACATTGGGACCCGATGTTTGCCAGATTGTTGGTTTTTTCATTGCTTGATCTGCTAATATGTGATACTTCGCATCCGTCAAAAGTTCCTTCCAAGTAATAATACAAGTTTCTGTATGAAGTCATGTTGTCGCTGACCGCGTCACAATGATTCATTACCTGCTGGACCACTAGATTTGAGTCCACAAATATTTTTAAGCGAGTTGCACTGCAGGCCTTAGCCATCCTCTTTCCATGCAACAAAGCTTCGTATTCGGCTTCATTGTTGGATGCTTGCGGGAAACTCATCCGCAACACATATTTCAATTTATCTCCTTGTGGTGATATTAGTACTACTCCAGCTCCAGCTCCTTTGATTCTCTTAGAGCCATCGAAATACATTGTCCAAACGCTTGACAAATCAGGTGGTCCCGTGTTCTGTTGTTCTAGCCACTCCGCTGTAAAATCTGGGAAAACCTGGGATTTGATGGCCTTCCTTTTCTCGTATGTGATGTCCAAATGAGAGAGTTTGATTCCCTGTAAAGAGACACGTCCTGTTTCTTTGGGGTTGTTCAGTGTGTTTGATAGTGGAGCTTCATTAACCACTATTATCGGGTGAACCGTGAAGTAGTGTCGCAATTTTTGGGCTATCGTAAGCATGCTGTATGCGAGTTTTTGGTAATGCGGGTAATGTTGTTTTGACGGTGATAGTACTTCACTGAGAAAATACACTAGCGCTGGACTCCATGTGCATTTCCCTCTTTACTTCGTTCGACGACTAGCACCGTGCTGACCACCTGATATGTGGCGGCAATGTACAACAATAATGGCTCTATTTCCTTGGGTGCGACCAGCAGTTGTGGTGTGGAAAGCACTTTTTTGAGATGCGCAAATGTTGTTTCCGCTTCTTCTGTCCACTCAAATTTTTTGTCTAACTTTTTCATGAGTGCATAGAATGGGAGGGCCTTTTCGCCCATCCCTGCGATGAATCGACTCAATGCTGCTACTCGCCCTGCGAGTTGTTGTACTTGATGCAGTTTTGTTGGATTTCCCATTGTCAGTATCACCTGAATCTTCTCTGGATTTGCCTCTATTCCTCTTGCCAATACCAAAAACCCGAGTAGTTGTCTTGCCGGGACACCAAGGGAACATTTAGTTGGATTTAATTTTAGCTTGTACCTGTCCAAGTTGTCAAAGGTTTCTCTCAAGTCAGTGATCAAGGACTCTTCTTTTCTTGTGGTGATGACCACGTCGTCGATTATACTTGTATATTTCATCCTATTTTGCTCCCGAGACAATTTTGCATCATCCTCTGGTAAGTTGCTCCTGCGTTCTTTAAGCCGAAAGGCATTACTTGGTAGCAAAAGACATCGTATGGTGTTATGAATGTTGTTTTTTCTTCATCTTCTACTTTTGGTTTTATCTCATTGTAACCCGAATATGCATCCAAAAAGGAAAGCCTTGCGCAACCTGCAGTTGAGTCGATTATTTGGTCTATGCGAGGTAGCGGGATGGGATCCTTTGGACAATGCTTATTGAGGGATGTGTAATCAACTCAGATGCGGCGTACGTCTGTGTTTTTCTTTGGGAAAATCACTGGATTGGACACCCAAGTTGATGTTTTGATTTCTCTAATGAAGCCTGCATTTTCCAATCTATGAAGCTCTGCTGCTATCGCTTTGCGCTTTGGCTAGTCAAATCGTCGGAGAGGTTGATTGACTGGTCATGCCTTTGGATCCACATTTAGTGTGTGCTTGACAAGTTCCCTTGGAACCCCTGGCATGTCTGAAGGACACCAGGCAAATATTTCCCAGTGCTCACGGGAGAACTCGATGAGCGCGCTTTCCTATGCAGGGTCCAGGTCGACCGCGATGGAAGTTGTCTTTGCTGGATCCGTAGGGTGAACCTGGACTTTCTTGGAGTCTCAAGTAGAGTCGAAAGCCTGATCTGGAAGGGATCGACCTACGTCGGGTAGTACATTATGACCAGACTCTCCTTTGAGTCTCCGTATTCTGCTGTCATGCTGAAGGTTTGCACCATTTTGTTGAATTCCATGTCGTAGGTATCCGAGACCTCAAAGTTTCCATGATAACTCCATTTGGCCCTGGGATTTTTAACACGAGATATGCGTACTGGGGCGCTGCCATGAACCGCGCAAATGTCGGCCGCCCAAGGATTGCATGATACTGCGAGGGCCAATCCATGACTTCGAATTCTAGCTTCTCCCTTTGGAAGTTGCCTCTTTCGCCAAAGAGAATTGTTGAGTTTGATTTTTCCTAGTGGATGATGTTCACTTCCTGACACTATTCCATGAAAGGAGCAGTCTGTCGGCTGCAGCCACTCTAGTGATATATTCATCGCCTTTAGGATTCTTGTGTATATTAGATTTATACCGCTACCTGCGTCCATGAATACCCTTCTAACGACATATCCTCCGATTTGTACCTTCAATACCATTGGTGCGTGCCCTGGTCTAGGTACTTTCCTTTGGTGATCTGCTCTGTTGAACCCGACTGTCTGTTTGGACCAACGTAGGTACTCTCTGGTCGCGGCGGCGATGATATGGCTAGTTTTACTTGTCTAGATATGCTTTTCTGTTCCTTTCTAGACTTGGGAACTGGCTGAATCATTGCGGTGATGTGTACCTTTGATTGGGGATAACCTTGATTGCTTTGTCTTGGGTACCCTTGGTTTACAGTATCCTTGTTGTAGGGTGGTGGTGGCGGCGCACCGTATGCCATTGATCCTGGTTTTTCTGCTTGGCTGAATTCTATGGCTTCTTGCAATTTCATGAACATCCTGCAATCTCTCATCAGGTGATTGGAAACCCTCTTCCCATCTAGATATGTGTAATGCATGTGGCATGGTCCATTAAGGATGTCTTCGGGTGATGGGTCAAAGTTTCTTGATCTATCTCCTCCTGAGTCATATCTTCTGTGATACCTGCCATTCCTACACTCTTCTCCTTCTTCGCCGCTTCTCTTATACCCTGCGGCTATGTGGGGACCCCGGCTTACCACCAGGGATACCCATTATGCATACAATTCATGACCCTAGGAAGATAGTCATGAATCCACATAACATAGTTGGCATTCAAAGTACATCATCGATTACATAACGAGTTCAAATAAGTCTTACATAGGCCACTTGGCCGAATTCAAATGCCCCACACGGCAACTTCAAACTAACATTTCAGCAGCTAATACAAGGGTAGCGTTGGTGATCCGAGTCGTGCCTTCTACCCTACAGGCGACTGACTGGGAGAGGATTCCTAGATCGCACCAGCATTATCGAACTCCTCACCATCATCCTCATAATCTTCATCATAATCTGACCAAGTTAATAGCCAAGGACAAAGCCGTTAGTACATTTTGAATTGTACTCGCAAACCATCTAAGAAGAAAGTGTTGAATATGCAGTTTGGCTATAGCAAGGAGTGGCTCTACTCTAGTTTTCCTTATTCTATCATAGTTTCTCTTGTCGATAGAGCATGTCCCACAACATCTCTATGTCTTTGTTGAAAAACAATTTTTGAAAACAGATTTTAGTAAACTCTCTATGGAAGGGGGAAACTCATTTATTTTCCACAAGAATCCATGGTCAATCGAACATGACCATCTCTGAAACTCCTCGGCAGTACCCTCCAAGTACTCCGATACTTCCCGTGCCACAGTAGTACCCTCCGAGTACTCCAATCGGCACCTTCCTCCACTTTTTGGAAAACATTTTATAAAACCAAAACCAACATTGGGTTAGGCAACAGCCAGTTCAACCGTCCATGACCGAGGACTCGGCTATTCGAATAGATTTACACTCTACATAGATTGTACACTTTACCCACAAGATCTGATAAATCTGCTGGGATACCACCATGGACTGGCATACACAAGTATGCGGGGTTCGTATAATCGGACAGAGTCTTCCATCTATCTACCTTAGTACGGGTGCCTGCCCTGTGGAGTTAACCTACACGGCAAACCCTTGCAGCCTACATCCATTTTCTCGAGTGTAGCTTCAGTGCCACGCCGGGAAAACCCAAGAGTCTTCCGGCCGGATAAATCCTGAGGGATCCCAATTTACTATTGCCCATGACCTTGCGGCAACCCGGATTCTGGGGTCCTACAAACCCTTATATAGTGTGAGGCTCCCTGCACTAAAGCAGACAGACTTCAGGCTAACCCCATCCCATACCGGGGTAATGTGGTTGCACGGGTTAATTGCCCCAGGTGAATTCATAATCGCCAATGTCCTTTTTAGAGAAAACTCCTGCCTCCAACTTCTGGGATATTCATCCCCTATCTCATTTTCAAAACTCATTTTTGAAATCCTTCAATCGAATAGCTTCCCATTCCAAGGTTTTTTGAAATAATTTTCAAAATCCTTTAAGTGTCCCAATCCTAGAGTTTTTGCTCCATTACAAAGTTTTTCAAAGGCTACGATGCTAACCATTATGCCACTAAATCAAGGGGGTATATAGGTATAGATAAAGGTGTCATCCCATGAGGATGATAGTATATGACCCGTGGAGCCGAGTCGCCAACAATTGCTATCTCGGAGTAATAGCAATAATAAAAACATGCATTTTCATAAACCTTGAAGAAACATGCAAGGTAAGTAAATAGGATTAGATATGCATCAAGAATAGATGGCTTTCCTTGATTGGCATGTCCCTGGTCCTCCTCCTCCTGATACTCAAATACGTCTCCTTCCTCGGTGCACTCGACCTTGTTTGATTCTATTGTTGGTAAGGAATAGGAAACAAAGAGCAAACAAGCATACATAGAGCACACCATAATAATAGAAAAAATCCACACCAAGAGTATCAGAAACAAACAAGTTTAATTTTCTGAACAATTTTACAAAATTTTATTAACAAAGTTAAACCTATTAAAACTAGGGTATTCCACTATAACAAGAGAAACCCTAAATTGGACTCAAACAAGATGCAGGTGCCTAAGTATGGCCAAAACTCACAATTAGTGCACCAGTAGGTTGATAACAAGTTTCTGAACCCATCAAAATTGGATTCACTCCAAAATACCATGTTGTTATTTTTCTATGAATTTTATAGTAACAACAATGACTAGAATACTCAAATAATTCCCAGATATTCTATGGACCTCAGAAAATTGTGCCAAAGGATGTTTTGGAAATCTTATATAATGCATGACACAGATAAATTGGATTCATGCAAAAATAATCAATCTAATGCAAATGAGAATTTAAAGAAGGTCATTTAATCTATTGGCTATTTTAAATACTACTGCAGGTATTTGTGTCCTAAAATATCAAATTCAGTGTGACATGCATGCTAACACATTAGAGCATCTCTGAAAATTGTATCCATGCCATTTCAACTTACAGAACACAAATTTTGGATTTTTAATTGAAAAGTCGCCAGTTTTGCAAGTTAAAATACTATTAAGCATACAAGGATCTATTTTGCATGGACCAGTGCTATATGAAAGATATTTGAATAGGCTATCCACAGAAATTTGAATCACACCATTTGGATGCACATATATTTCTATTTCGAATTTATATGTTTCAAATTCAAACTTAAATCTAACATGTTTTCAGAAAAAAAAATTAATTGGGCCGGGGGTTTGACAGATCTGGCGGATCTGTCCCTGGGCCGGCCTGTTCCGGCTCGGGCACGCGAGAGGGGAGTTCAAATCGCCCGACATGCGGGCCTCTGTTGTCAGTGGGGCTGCTACCCGAAGCGGTATGGGGCATTGAGCGCCGTTCGATCAAGTGATGATCGATGGCCTCTGCTTGCTGTCCTCACGCGATAGAGAACGAGGGCGGCAAAACCCTAGCGAGGACAGGGAGGCGTGGGTGCTCAGCTAGGGGCATTGGGGACGACAGAGAGTCGGAGGGCACTGCGGGGGCTTGGTGAAGCTGGGGCATGGCGTCGGTGGCGGAAAAGGCGGCTCCTGGCAATGGCGTGGTCAAGGGTGCTCCCGTGGGTGCTCTGGCTTAGCTCGGAGATGTCGTCGTCCTCAAGTCGAACTAGACAAAAAGGAGGGCATGCTTAGAGAGAGGAGAGCACGAAGAAGCGAAGGGTAAAAGAAAGAGGGAAGGTGGACGATGCTATCAACGGCAACCTTCACCCTTCCTCCCGGTATCCGAGACAAAATTGAGCTCTCCTTGGTGAGGGAGAACCAGAGAGGATGGCTGTGCTCTGGAGGTGGCAATGTGGTCAGTCGAGAAAGGAGGAGTGTGCCCTTATAATGGGGTGGTGTCCGTGGGCACGAATTGGCTGGAGTTAGCGGTGGCGGGGCAGTGCAGGGTCGTGGAGTGCATGGCGCACCCGTTTTGGAGGCTTCCTGGTGGCTAGAAGCAGCAAGACGGACGCGGTGCACTGGTCATGTCACATCGGTGCAAATGTGTTTGATGGCTAGGGCAGTGGTCTAACGGGTGGGAGAGAGGGAGTGGCTACACCAGTAGGGTTCTGGGCGTGTCCTTTCTTTGTGTGCATGAACGAGGGGGACGCAGAGAGGTGGGTGAGGTCGGGCTCATGGTCGTGTCCAGGAGGACGTGGCCAGAGCAGACTGGGGGTGGCTGGGCGGCGGTGGCGCACGGGAGAGGGAGCGATCTCACGAGGGGAACACGCGGGGTGCAGAAGGTCGGCTGTGCGCGCTTGCTTGGTCGGAGAGGCAGAGAAGAAGCGTGGGTCTCGAGGTGGCCTGCCTCAGGCGCTACCAGAGCGGGAGAAGAGAGGGAGGGCTAGAGTGCACCCGTGGGGCTGCCATGTGGGGTAGCAGGGTCGGTCAGGTGCTGGTACTCGCCTGGTGAGTGGAGGAGAGGGGAGAGAGTGGCTGGAGCAGATCTTGGCAAGATCATGCCATTGATGGCGTGTAGCCATCTCTCTCTCTCTCTCTCTCTCATTTTCTCTCTTCTTCCCAAAGCCAGGGCTGGGGTGTGGTTTAGGAGAGGGGTGGTCGACCAAATAGGTAGAGAAAAGAGGGGGTGGAGTGGTCTAGGGTTTTTGGATGCAACCCACATACACACACATGTATATGCACACAATGCACATGAATGGAATATAGACACAAGAGAGGGACAAGTTGGCATGGTGATGGTGCAAAATTTTAATTTGAAAGTTTAACTTCAATTTTCAATTTGGAGAAAAATTGAATTTCTAAGAAATCACACACACACAAGTGCACATGCATGCAAGATCAAAAGAAAAGAAGAGGAAGAAGAATGTGGTGAAGTAGTCACAATTTTTTTATTCAATCCACACACTCACAAAATCAAGCACACATGCACACATGGAATAGCAAAAAATTTTAATTCCCTCCAATTTTTGGCAGAAAGGTATGGTCCTATTTTTGGGTGTGCAAAAAGTGGGTGTTACAGGCTACTTGTTTGCGCGGGTTGTGGCCGTCGTCATTGCGAGATCTACGTCTCTGGTTATTATATCTACTTGGTCTATCACGTTCGGGCGACAGTGCCCTTTTGTTGTGGTAAGCATCCTCTCCATCCGCGAATCTGTTTGCTATTTCCATAAGTTGTGATACCGTCCTGGGTTTGATTCTTTCCATTTCTTCAACGAGATCCGAGCAGCGAAGCCCTAGTGCAAAGGCATCTATTGCTCGCTCGTCGGAGGCATTTTCTGCTGATTTTTTTATTACGCTCCAGCACTGTATGTACGAGCGCAATGCCTCGCCACTCTTCTGTACATAGGATTTCACTCCCTCTATTGACGTTGGTCGTGTGTACGTTGATCAGAAGTTGCTTGTGAATTTCTTTCCAGCTCGCCCCATGTAACATCCCAAGTTTTTGAATATTTTTTTTGCTTTGATTGAATTTGTTTAAAATAAAAACACAAAGATTTGAAATTTTTGATCAAATCAAACTTGAACCAAATCCAAAGTGAAGTCAACAAAGAGTTTTTTATAAATATTTGAAATTCAAAGGATTTTGTTAAAAAAACTATTTCAAATCTTCTTTCAATCCTTGAAGGAATTTCTTGTTTTGAGAAAATAGGATTTCTGAAATACTATTTTGAATTTATTCAAACCTATGCAAGCTTATTTGCAAAGGAAATATTTCCAAATGATTTAAATTAAATGAAGTTTGCATTACCAAAAATTTATTTGAAAATAAAGCTTTTATATAGTTTATTCTCTAGATTTTAAAGGATTATTTTTAAACCTTATTTCTATTTTGGAATATGCAAATAAAGCCATATTTACCAGACATATAAAACATTTTTGAAAATTTGTTTTATCATGACAAGTTGCTCCTTGCTGTTTTGTATTGATATTTTTAATTTTAGAAATTTAGCAATTGGTTTGAATTCATTTGAATATCCAAATCAAAAGTTATAAAGAAATCAAAAAGAAAACAGAAAAGAAAAAGAAAAGGAGAAACAAAGAAAAAAATACTCACTCTGACCACTAATACGTGTCTTTAGATGATGTATCTAGCACTAAAAAATGTCTAGATACGTCATGTTAGAGACATGTATTAATGGTCGGAGGGAGTAGAAAAGGCTACGGGGATCCATTCCAGCAAGAGCCAGAAACGGCCCACGGCCCAGCAAGCCATCCCGAAGTGGTACCCCATCTTTCCTCTATTGCTCGCTGACAGGTGGGCCTGAGCTATCAGGCCACCTCGGCATCTTCTTCCTCCGGCCGAAATCAACGCGCGAGACCTCCGCACGCAGTAACTCCTTCCCCTCTTCTGTTCCATTGATTCTCTGCCTCTTTAGACACCTAACCGCGTCTACAAATAGACCCCGCCTCCCTCTCTGTTTCTCCGCTCCCAATTTCACCACAGAGCCCCTAGGCTGCCCAAATTGGAGTTCACATCTTGCGGTCATCGACGAGCTCCGGTGATGTTTTCGGTAAACCCCGTGCTCCCCTAGATCCCCCTCTAGTCTGAAACTTCCTCTTTTCCTCCTGCGCACCTCTTTGACCTCTTTTCCCGCTCGTTTGCATCCTGGTTCGATCAGGGCATCCTTGGCCGACACTACCATCCACAGACAGAACTTCGGCAAGCAATCCTGGTTGCCGTCGTCAACGACGTCCTCTGCAACCTCGCCACCAAGACTGCCCCGATCCCAGGAACACAAAGATAACCTCACCGTGCCTTAGAACCCCCTAGGCCATGTTTTGTGTGATGCTGACGCACCGCTGCCATGTTCTGGTCGTCGGCAACCTGTTTCCCGGCCGGCCGAAACCCTAGCCACTAAATCTAGGTCTGAGGGCCTTAGTTAGATCCCAGACCAAATCGGTATCTGCGAATCTGGAGTATCATATCTCCTTTAATCCCACAGCTTAAAATAGTGATCTGCCCGAAATGGTACCAGCTAACCAGAGCGCTCCACGTGTCAGCCAGAGGATTAACCCCGATTCATATTTTGTTTTATAAGCAGAAAATAGTTTAAACTTTGAAAATTCATATCTTTGGTTCTGTTTATCAAAAATTAACAAATAATATACCCTTGGATTCTAAAAATGTGTAGAACACAATGTTGTAATAAAATATGACTTTTAAACTGGTTGGAAATATTCAAATCTAAATATGTAAGTTTGAGTGTTTTTGACATAGTTCAAATTCTAGAAATACATTTTAGTTGATTCTTTTTGACAATGAATAATATTGTTGTCCTCTGTCCATTAGAACCACTGCTAAAATTATTTGAACCCATTTTCACAAGTATTCAAATTGAAATGAGGATTTGAGTATTTTCACTCTAGATTTAATTCTATAAATATCATAGGCATATTTCCTTTTGCAAAAAACTGGATCCTTTTACATTATCTATCAGCCAGAACCCTTGGAAATTTCTAACAAGTCCAAATGACCATCTAACTCCACCAATGACTTAGTAAAAATATACTCTCTATCCTTACCTAAGTGCAAACTATCAACCCCATCTTACCCAAATTCTTTTAAGTATTTTGACCTTACCCCATCCAACAATATGACATAGAGGTTTTCCCATATCAAGACCATGGAGAAGAAGTTTGAAGAGAAGGCAAGGAGTTAAAAGCAAGAAGTGGAAGGCAAGGCAAGAAGACCCAAAACAAGAAGTTCAAGAGAAGAGAGCCCAAGTCAATAAGATGAGAGTGATAAACCTCATGACTTAGAATTTAACCATCTAACTTCTCAACCCAAGCCCAAGAATTGCCTGAGCTATTTTACTAAGTGTTTGACACTTCCTAACAATTTAGAAAACCCCATCAATCTTTAAAAGTCCTTGACTTAGCCATTCTCTCCATCCATATCAAGTAAACTTCATGCCACAACCTTTTGTCCATTTATCACTAAGACAATTGAAGTTTAAGCTAAACAAATAAACATCTTTGTTTGTCTTGCTTGATTATGTTGCTTTGAATGGTGTGTTTATGTTGTTATATTTTTTCTATCTTATAGCTGTATGGAGAGCTACGTGTGTTGATTGAGAGAAGTACGATCTTCAGAAATTACTAAGGCAAGTGTAACTCTTGTTCATAAAATTCTCAATGCTCTATTATGCATGTAGTGTTTCCTTTCTTTTAATAACATGCATGTGTAGTTTATTATGCTTGCTATGTCCTATTTAGGATATCCCTGTTTATCCTATTAGAAGAAACACCGTAAGTGTAGATTGCTTAGTTGTGATATAGAATTTGTGGGTGGGATTCCACATGTTTTTACCAAGTATGAAAACTATGTTTTGGAAAAACTAAGGAAACAACTAAGTTAATGAAACACCTGGGTGGAAGTGGTAAGATGGATTATGTTGAGTGGTTACATCAGAGTCATATCTATGGCGGTCACGTGTATCTCACTTGAAGGACGGTCACCCGGGAACAAATAGATTGGAGACGTTCAAATCATGAATCTTCCATTGCAACCACAAGTCATATGGGCTTTGTCTTGACCAATTAAGTTGCGAGAACTCAGCCAGACGGACAGAGGGTGGTAGTGATTTGTAGAATGGAACACGTCCGGGTTGGTCTGAGGGATTGCTTATGAAAGGTCTTGTCTTAGTCTTCACTTGGCCATTCAAGCAAAATGAGCATCATGGAAAGAGGGGTTGACTGAGTCTTGTGGGAAAAGTGCACAACCTCTGTAGAGTGTTAAAACTAAGTACTTAGCCGTGTCTCCGGTTATGGACAATTTTGAGCGACATGATTTTGAAGCTGTTCAAGAATCTCATCATCCCATCTTCTTAAATTTAAACTTGAAGGGTGAACAAGGGATTATTGTGTGATCATAATTATGTGCACCTGGTGGATTCCTGTGTGTTTATAATTTAGGAGCACCTAGTGGATTCCAGTGTGTCCAATAGTGCTTTAAATGAAATAAAATCATTTTGAAAAGAAGGATAACACAATTGCTTTTCTGCAAAATAAGCCTGAAGCTCCACTTAGACAAATATTCATTTAAGTGTTAGGCTTCATTTGTGTCCACCAAAAAGTGACATCTTGCCAATACAATTCAAGTGTATTGACCCTTTGTGGCTGCAACATTTTATGTTGCAGATTTTGACGCAAGTAAGGTACGGCAGGGTTACGAGTCTATCCGCAACATGCTCGCATGTGGCACATGAATATGAAGGACTCCATGCTATTTATGATTCTGTGTAAACTCTGATATTGAGCTAGCCTTATGCTAAGCAATTTGTAAAGTTTCTATTATGTAATTTATGGATCATATGATGTAATAAAATGACCTTTGTTTCTTGATATTACATCTTAAACTATGTGTGCTAGCGATTAATCCAGGGACTAGCACTAAAAAGTATAGGGATTGACACCCTACCGGCTGAGGTCACTACACCCTAGCTTCCAATGGAATTGTCGGGTAACTTGCTTAACAAAGACCATGTTGCGCCGGTGAGATGTAGCTGCAAGCTTTGCATTGCTGTTCCCTTGAGCCCCCGAGTATTTTAACGGCTTGCAGATAGTCTGACAGCCATAGTTCGGGTTCCTGTGATTCATCGTATTTTTGCTGGTCGTGAGGTAATTTGAATCCTATGGGTACCTACGTTCTGCGAACCCTTCGGGTAAAGCATAATGCCCCCATTTCTTTTTCCTTGTCGTTGTAATTATCTTCGTCCCACTCATAAAATGACCTATTTACCCTGGCCTGTGTGATGATGTTCCTTGCGCCGTCCCTTTGTGATCTATAATTTCTCTTATTGGGTGAATTGGAACTCTAGGGTTGCGGAGATTGGGACCGTCGACTTCTTTTGTCCTTCTGTTCGTGCTGTCTTGTCTACTGTTCCAGGGGTTTCTGCTTCAACTTATCTCTGATCAATCTGAGACCTTTTATGGCAGCTTGGTGCATGCTTTCTCGTGGGTCTCCAGGTTCTGGCTGCGTGGTTAACAGGTATGCTTGCGCTACCACTAGGGCTGCCTCTGGTTTTTCTGGCATGATACTTCCTGTTTCATTGACTGTTAAAAATGATGAGTTGAGATTTTGTGTGCAGCTCTCTTTTCTTGGCCGCTCTGCTCTTCTTCTGTTGTGTTTTGGCGCGTGGTACCTTTCTTCACTGGACTGTGATGTATCACTATGTTCCTCCTATTGTGTTCTGTTTGCTGCGTTGTGGGATCTGTGGCTTCTCCTTAGCTCACTTTTTTCTTGCAGTAGCTGCTTCTTGTGCTGGTGCAGGGCGTACTGGTATCCCATTAAAACTTATCTTCTTGAATCCACAGGTATTGTCATGCCACGGTTGACTGCTGATTTGATCATCCTCCATTTACCTGCTGAGACATATACTTTCTCCTTTCTTTTCTGTGGTTATTTCCTTGATTATCGCCTTGTCAGTTAATCATCGGGTTGTTCCCGCCATTGTCTTCTTCTGTTGCCTTGCTTATTATAACGCACATTTGATGTATGATGGTGGTATGCTTTCCTTCTGGCCTCCATGTGTCTTCATTACTGTCGGAGACACCGCCGCTTTGGTGGTGAGGTCCTTTACTAGGTAACTAGCAATGTGGCCCGCGCATTTGCGCGGCTAGATGATCATATTATTCATTTTAGCATATATATGGCAATTAATTGTTTTTTATAACCTCCATAAAGTCTCTAGTAACTAAAACCATATAGCAAAAGTTGACATGGGTATACTTGATTAGCGTATTAATTTGATTTACCTTAAGTTTGCGAATAAGAGAAGAATTTTTTGCTATTTTTAGAAATCATTATATTTTGATAGCACATGTTTTCTCGAATATCTTAATTCTACCAGATAAACCTATCAAGACTCTTTTTAGGATATAATTTTTGTTTTAATGTTTATGGGTTAACATCACTCTTCTAAATTACATGCCGCTATACACTAACTCTATGGGGAGTCAAGCCATCTATTTTTTTAATCACAACTCTTATCAACAATGGCCCTAATTTTGTAAAATAAAAAAATATGCAGAAAAGTTCACACATTTATCTACAGGTTAGCATTATCCTTTCTCATTACATCTCTTGTCAATAATCTATTCTAACAAACAATTCCTTCGCATTCTCACCCCTCGCTGTCGATCCTTCAATTAGTAATTATTTCAAATTTATTAATAATAATAATTCCTAAATATATATCTTCTTCTAATAGCCTCATTACGAAACCTACCACACTTGCTTTATATTTTTAGGAGATCATATTTTAAATATACCTTAATTATAATCCTTTTATAAAAGAATGCATGCATCTGGATAGTTCTAGTTTTATTTATCTGCTCTAACCGTACCATCGTGTTTATGTATGTGTGCAAAATATTTCATCATATGCATACAAAACTGTTACCTTATTTCATATCCGTTTGGGCCGGCTGTGATTTACAGGTATGTAATGGCTCCTTATTAAGGTTTTATCTTGTGTTAACTCCCTGTGGCACTTTGCCGGACCGGATGAGCATTTGTTTGCCTGACGCCGTCGGTGAGCCATTATGCTTCTCTAATCCTTAATAATCAGATGTCTCAGGTGAGCCAACTATGCTTCTCTAATCGTTAATTATTAGATGTCTGGCTGCTTACTCGGGATTTCACTCTATTTTTCATACGATGTATCCAGGCTCCCTAACATTATGCATGCACTGCACGTTAATTCAAGGAGAACACAGGACACATACTTGATAGTCTGAGAGGTCAGCTTGAATGATATATCCCGTCCCGGCCACTACTCCCGCCCACTCTGCGGCCATGTTTCGACTCTTGTGCTTTTGGCACTTGAGGAAGCATCCCAATGGGGTTGTCTTCAACCGCCTGCGTCCCTCCCTGCCTGTCTTTCGGAAAAACTATCGCGATGACACTGTTTTGTGGCGCGGCCGGCTTTCTCTGGACCAGCATCTAGATGTTGAGGATTGGCTCTCCCTTCGTAGCTAGCATGTGTTGCTCTTTTTGGCTTCGGTCTTGTTGAGATCACCCCCTTGCGTTGGGTGTTTCTTCCTCCCTCATCTGTAAATTTCTCCCTGGGGTTTCACCCTATCTTTTTGATGAAATAATAAATTCAGGTGGGAGCTTGGGCTCTCTCCGGTGACAGCTCGACAGAAAATGATATATCCGATGGAATTGGCTCCAAACTCGATCCGTCGACAATCGTCAATCAGAAAATAATGGGAGCTCGTCGTGTTACTTCTGCTACCTGGAGGCGACAACGATTCTGACCTTGTCGTAAAGTCAGAGGCCTGGTTGTCGTCGCCCGGAACTCATCGGAGGAGACTGTACATGGCCGTTATATGGGATGCTGCCGTTTGAAGATTCGCTCAACCCAAGTACTCAAGCTAGGATTTGTAACCATTAGCTCTCAGCACCATCGATCTGCATATGGGCCGCCGGCGGACTTCTTCTTCCCAGCGGGATGCGTGATGCGTCTACCATGTAGCATGTAGTACCTTGTGAGCTGCCTGATACGCGCTCCGCTATGAACGACATCCAACATGATGATATTGGGCACTGGCCTGGATTGGATCGTTACCCTCCTTTTTAGAACAATCTGCAGAATTAGAGATACCTTATTCAGTTTGATTTGCTGATGCATCTATTCCGAATTTCCGATGAAGACAACCTAATCAAAATCAGTGGAGCAAACAAATCCCAAACTGATTTTGCTGATGTGCCCATTGAGGTGCTCGAGCCACGCGATTCAAGAAATAGATGAGGATGGCGGCGGCTATGCTTGCGCGGGGATGGAGCCGATAGCGCTTTTGCTGTCCTCGGAGGCTCAGAGACGCCAGGGAGCCATCCTCGGTGCGAGCAAAAAGTCCTAGGGCTGGACGACTTGTATATGAGTTCTATTTCAATACGGCTGCACTTAACCGCACGGTTAACTTCTGCAAAATCAATTAATCTTAACCGTACGAAACTTTTGTAAAAATCTTAGCCATACAATGTTAGTTGTTTTAATAATATAATAGATTGTCAAAGCTTTCGTTGGAACCCTTATTTGAGTAACCCAATGACTCCCCTAGGTCGAGGTTTTCCATGATTTCATCAAGTTCTTCAACTGTGTCTTCTATATTTTTTGTCGGCTTGAAGCTAACCGGCGAGTTTACCTCACTAGAAGAGCTAACCAATGATTCTTATCTTGGCGCGGATGTGGTTTTTCCTACCGACAGACTCGAGTTTATCGGATCTAAAAGGCGAGTTGAGCCTAGAGACCCGACGCAAAAGTTAAGGCTTCCGATTGTCAGATCCATTTCCCGATCCAAGCTTGCAAAAACGGAAGCTAGGGTTAGTGGGTGAGGTTGAAAATCTGTGGCTCCAAAGGTGATCTAGTTTCCGTCGATCTTTGAGCTGCTATTGGATGGAAGCAAAAAGGTCGTCGAATTCATGATTCCAACGCCCAAGATCCCCACGGTCGGTGCCAATTGATGAGGGTTAACTCAGCAAATGTCCTAGATGAAGGACTTAGGATCGGGGGAAGAGGGCATCGGATGAACTTGAAGGTAAAGATTCAGACAAACAAGGTGAAACTTCATGCGTGTTGAGAATAAGCTAGTAACAATTGGCTCAATCTCACCTGGCTAGCCTCTCATGGCCCCTATATATAGGTGGGCAGGTCTCCAGGATCCGGTCGGTGTCGTGGGGATGACTTATGGGGCGTGCCAAGGGCCGGGCAATATGCCGGCTGGCGTCCCAGGAGTCTCCACGACTCTAGCATGAGAAGACCGGCTCCGTCCGAAGGGCCGGCTGCACCAGCAGCCGGCTGGTGATTCCACCGAGGAGAGCCAGAGCCGGGCGATGAAGACAAAAGCCCTCCAACGGCTATTTTGCCAAAAGTGGGCTGGCCCCGACAAGAACGACAGAGGCAAAGGACGGAAGTGATGAGCGCCACGACCGGACCCAACCAATCAGCGATCAAGGACCCTTCCCCACGACAGGATCCGAGGCAAAAGGGAGGGCATATGCCTCCCAGATGCCGGTCCAAGGGGAAAGGCGCTTTATAAAGCGTGATCGTCAGAGCAGGGCCAGAGGATCACGCCGAGGACGCGGCCACGGAGGAGCCGGCAGCCGGCCGAATTGTCACCTAACCTGTAACCAGACCCCCACCTATATAAGGGGGTCTGGACCCTTAGTCTAGGGGATCGAATCTTCTTCTTCCTCCTCTAGCCTGAACAGCTCAAGGAGCACTGTAATCGCTACTGTCGAGATAATATGAAGCAGGCAGGAAGTAGGGGTTTTACCTCCATCCGGGAGGGCCCTGAACCTGGGTAAACCGAGGTGTCTCTGTTGGCACAATCCCGAGCCGGACCCATCGTCACCACCGTCGAGCCCCTTCGATAAGCCACCCCATGGCTACTGTCTCTAAATTCCCATGACAGTTGGCACCCACCGTGGGGCAAAGCGCGGCGGCGAGCGGAGTCAAGTTCCGGCCGGGACCCTCATCGGCTCTCGGCGAGAAGGTCGCCTCCGGCCTTGTCTGGAGGTTCGGCACCTTCGACTGCGTCAACGACAACTTGGCCTACTTCAAGAATGGCCTCGGCGACGGCAGCTCCTTCCTCGACGTTGGCAACCATCGCTTCTACGTCGCCAAGCCCTTCCTGGAGGAGGTAACCGACGTGCTTGACCCTCTCTGTGACACAGACTCCGACGACGGCGAAAGTAGTGACTTTTGCACCATGGTCGAAGTGTTGGCCCTGGAGGAGGATGGTGGCAGCGACCCACCGCGCTCCACGCGCCCGCCGCTTGAACGCCCACCTCCACCAGAACAAGTTCTTCCACCTCCAGAGCGGGACGTGTTGGACGCGGCCATCACGGACCTGCGCGCTCTACTCGACCTCGACGCGGATCTAGTCAAGATCTCCGAGGATCTGGAATGGACACGCCGTAACCTTCTCAAGGAAGCGATCGACGTCGAAGACACTCGTCGGCGCGTCCTCTCCACGATCCAAGAGTACAACACCGCCGGGACGGCCCTAGCCGGGCGGGACAAGTTCGTCAATGAGGCCACGAGCTGGGCGCGGAGCTGAACCAGGCGTCGCCCTCGGCGAGGTTGCCTCCAATCATCACCAAGCCCACCTACAGCATGCCCACGAAGAACCTCCACGCCGCGCGCTATGTCACCTCTGAACTGGATGGACTGCAAGGCGAGGACTTGCGGGAGAAGCAAGCCCGGATCCAAGAACTCTTGGACGCCGCCGATCTGCAGCAGCAGGCGATGGAGCCGCGCGGAGAGGCAAGTGGCACCCGGCATGACAACTGCATCATCGTGGCCGGCCAGAACAAGTCGCAGGGAAAAGCTTCGTCGCCCAACCATGGCCCGGCGGAGCATAGCTGGAGCAACCGAGCTCCTGGCAAAAGCGGTGGAAACCATCGCACCCAGCATTCTGGCCACCACAACCGGCAGCCCCGAGATCCAGCTGCGGTCACCAGCAAGTCGCGTCACCCTCCTCGGGAAGATGCGTTGGAGCCGGCGCATGGCAACTCCACGGGGCCAGCCCAGCCGGCCCAGGGAACCGGCCAAGGCGCTCAAGGTCATCAACCAGCTCGCTCGCATGTGAGCTAGAGGATCGGGGAACGCGTCGACCCGCCGAAGGATGACGCTCGCCATCAGCTCAACCAGCTGGCGGACTCCAAGTTCGACGAGGAGGAATCTTCAGCGGGGTCGGTCTGTTTCGGCCCTCGCATCCGCAACGAGCCCTTTCCGGCCAAGTTCGTTCTCCCGCGCGACATGCCCAAATACACTGGGGCGGTGAAGCCGGAAGACTGGCTGTCAGACTACGTCACCGCCGTCGACATCGCGGGTGGTAACAAGAGGACAGCGGTGCGCTACGCGCCGCTCATGCTGACAGGATCTGCCTGGACATGGCTCAATAGCCTACCGGCTCTGCAGAACAACTCCTGGCATGATTTCCAAGAAGCATTTATCAAGAACTTCACGGGAACCTACAAGCGGCCGCCTCGCCCGCGGCAGTTGTCCCTCTGCAAGCAAGGCCCAGATGAGCCAGACCGTGACTACCTCACGAGATGGTCCGAGCTGCGCAACTCATGCGAAGGAGTGGGCGAGGAGCAAGCCATTGGCTACTTCACGGACGGATGCAGAGAAGGAACCTTGTTGAAGCATAAGCCCCACAGGGTCGAGCCGAAGACAATGGCGGATTTCATGGCGATAGCGGACAAGTATGCTTCCGCCGACTCCGCTACAAGAGTGCAATACGTTGAGCCAGCGCCAGCCGGAGGCCAATCTCAGCCGGCAGCCGGCCAAGGAGGACATCACAACCGTGATCGACATGGCAAGAGGAAAGACGAGTGCCGTGACAACAAGTACGGCACCCAGCAAGTGGCCGTTGTTCAAGGAAGCCTGGGGGCTACGGGTGGAAGCCAGAAATGCAAAGAAGACAAATTCAGCAAGGACAAGTACACCATCAAGGTGATGCTAGATCAACCCTGCAAGTTCCATAGCGTCTCAAGCAAGCCGGCGGCGCATACTACCCGCCAATGCAGTTTTACCAGGGACCTGGAGCAAGGAAACCACCAACTGCCTAGTCCTCCGCCTGACCTACCGGCTGAAGCACAAGGAAACAAGAATCGGCAACCGGCTAAAGCAGCTGGGGACTACCCCGAGGAAGCCAATGTGGAACAATATCACGTGTTCACTTCCCAGATGGAAGATCCAAAGGATGAGCCATGGTTTGGTGTCGAGGTGAATGCAGTCATACAAGTTGGACCGCAGTACATGCACTGGTCTGATGTGTCTATCACCTGGGGGCGCGAAGACCATCCGCCGCTCATGCCGAGACCCGGGGGCTACGTGCTGGTCTTAGACCCGATTGTGTTCTCAGAGACACACACACCTACCGATTCTCGCGCGTGCTCATCGATGGAGGCAGCAACATCAACCTGCTCTATCGCACATCGATGGAGAAGCTCGGGATCCCAGAGATCCAGCTGAAGCCAACCAAGCTAACCTTCCATGGGATCGTGCTGGGACACTCTTGCACGCCAATGGGAAGGATCTAATTGGAAGTGTTGTTCGGTGGAAAGGACAATCATCGTCGCGAGCCAATCTGGTTCGAGGTGGTAGACCTCAACAGCCCCTACCACGCGCTGCTTGGTCAACCTACCCTGGCCAAGTTCATGGCAGTCCCGCACTACGCCTACTTGAAGATGAAGCTCCCGGGCCCTCGTGGGGTGATCACTGTCACCGGATGCTACAAGAAGTCGATAGAGTGTGCAAGGGCCAGTTCTAAGCTGGCAGAGGCTCTGGTCATTGCTGAGGAGAAGCGTCAGATACTGCAGCGGGTGGCGGCGGTCCAGCTGGGCCGCCCGGCATCGAGCCAACCAGCTCCTCATCTCAAGCCGGCAGGCAGCACCAAGGAAGTCCCGCCCGAAGCGGGCAAGAAGACAGAATCTCTTGTCTCGGGGGCTGGCCCTTCCTTGAGGTAGGAGGGAGCACCCCACAGCCTCGCCCGAGACAAGTCGAGATGTCGATCGCTTAAGACCTTCGGCTAAGCCAAGGCAAAAACCTTGTATCCCAAACAAGTACTGATGAATAAAAGAAAGTTGGGTGGCATACGGCTGATACTAGGAAAAAGTGCTTTAAAGTACATTTTACCTTTCTAAGCGTTATTCACGGGGGCTGGAAACCGGCTCCAGACGGGAGCTGGCAGCCCCAACCCGACGAACCGATCCTCTTGTCAGACGAACGAGTACTGAGTGTGGACCGGACCCCGAGCCTAACCTCCATCCCACGTCGCGCGAGATGGAGCTGGCAGGTCACCCACCAAGGAAAATCGCTAAGAGGAAACGCCTGCAACCCGACGAACCGAGTCTCTTGCCAGACGAACGAGTACTATGTGCGGACTGGACCCCGTGCCCAACCTCCACCCCGAACCCTGGGCGATGGAGCCGGCAGGTCACCCACACAGGAAAATCGCTAAGAGGACGGAACACAAAAATGTCAATGAGCGTTCACCCAAAAACCGCGCGCATGGGTTAATAGTTGTGCGTGGACTGGACCAAGCCGGATCTCTTACACACCGAAGTACTACTCTTCATCCCGCGGCATGCTCCCACCCTAGACTGGCATTCGGCTGCCAGTCCAAGGGAGACCAACCGGCACCAGGCTGCCGGTTGGGGGTAGAAGAGCCGAAGGATGGGGAGATAAAGGAAAAAGTCGAAAGGGGTCAGGCTAAATCTGGTTCATAAACAACTAGAAACCAATACGTAGGGTACTTAGGGTGAAATGTCATCGGTGTACATGAACGAAATGTCATTGGGCACGGCATAAGTTCAACGTACATACAAACGAGTAAGGAAGTCCTGACACAGTCAGGGGGCGCTTGGCGAGCCAGCCGGCTCTAGCGGAGCAGCGTCCCCAGTTCGAGCCGCCAAGACGAAGTCATCGCCGCTGGGGGACGGAGGAATGGAGTTGTCAGCGAGATCCCCGGGGGCCTTCTGAGGTTCTTTCGCGGAGCTGGGCTCTTCGAAATCCATGCCATCCAAGGACTCGTCGCTATCCCCAGCGTCGAAAAGCACGTCGGTTTCGGCACACTCTGCGATGGCGCAAGCGCGTTGGCGGAGCTTGGCTTTGTCGAGACCGGCCGATCCGCCTTCGCGAAGGCTCTCTAGTTGGTCCAGGCTAACACCTGGATACCATGAGAGCATGAACTCCAAAGCCTGCTCAGCGTCAGCTCGAGCCGCGGACTCTTTCCAGACGTCGACCCGGTTGGACGCAAGCGGAATCCACTTGAGGAGCGCCTGGACCTCATCAGGCACTGCTCACCCTGGCAACAAAGTTCTGAAGATAGAAACAACAGCTTGGCAGAGATCCCCGCCCAGCTTAGCAACAGGGTGAAGCCGGCCTTTGATCGATGCCATCAATTCCCCTGAGGAAAGTTGGGCCTTGGGGTCGCTGCTAGGGACGATCTTTTGCTCTGCCCTATACTCCTCTAGCGCAGCCACCGTGGCTCCGTCGGAACCGGGAAAAGCTTCTGTGAGAGCCATCAGAGAATGAGGAAATTGTCGTCGTGGTGAAACAACATATGCCATAGGATGGCTTAAATGGGGGCCGAACTAGATGCTGGAGGATTCGGGAGAGGGGAACGAGCTAAAAAGCACGACAGAAAGAGACACTGATCTACCCAGGTTCGGGGCTCTCGTAAGGAGATAACACCCCTACTCCTGCTCTACTGATTGTATATATGGGTCGATGTAGTACACCACAATGGTGCTTCCAAGCTCTCTGCTAGAGAAGGAAGATGAACTGCTAAGTGTAGGAGTACAGTGTGACCAATCTACCTTCAACCTTTCAACCTTCTTCCAGCGACCAACCCTTTACCAGGGCTCCCTATGCCACCTTATATAGTGGTGGCCAGGGTTACAACGGTCATAGAAGACCAGGAGACACCAACTACACTCCAAACAGGACTTGCTGTCGAGGGCAGACGCCCACGACTTTCTCCCTGATTGCTCTCGATGGGACTCCCCTTGCTGTACCTTGTACCTCTTGAACTGTGGCCTTACCTCTGTGCGGTAAGCTCGTACTTGTGCACAGTGAGGGTAGGTAACCTCCACTGTGCACCCTGCCATCTTACTCTGCTACCATGCTGGGATGTTTTCTTCCTTGATTGTAGGGATGTGACACCTTGGTTGACTTAAGTATCCCGGATATGACCGTTGGCCATACCCAGGACTTTATATGCCGGACCAACGACCTACGAGGGTCGGGTAATCCGGCCTCCCCTGCTCCTGCACAACACACCAAATGGTTAGGCCGGCATATCTAAGTATATGCCGGCACACTTTTATAAGTATTCCGGCTATGCCGGCATATCCAAGTATCAGCCGGGATACACATTATATGCCGGCCTGGCCGATGCACTTATATTCCGGCCAGGCCCTTCCTCGATAACCCGGCATAAAGTCAATCATAGACCTTGTGTCTTTCTACTCTCTTGACCCTACCGGGGGTCATCCCCCCGACACTAGTCCCCGAAGCTGCCGAGGTTCCCCAGTCATAACTGTGGAGCCTTGACAGGTTCAACATACCTTTCTTCATTATGCCCTGGCGATCAGATTTATATGCCGGCACATCTGCACATATCCCGGCCTCTGTTCCTGTTCCAAAACTTATTCCGGCCGGTCCCTAGGGTATTCCGGACGGAACATATACATCGGGCAGTTAATCCGACATATAGACGAGTCTTCCTCGAGAAGCCATGTCTGACAGCTTTGCATCGAAACTTGTAACTGCCCTGCCACCTCGAACGGTCACCCACGATGCGACGGTTCACAGTGCAGCAGTTACTTCTTGCCATCATTGCGTCATGGCACGGTTACAGGAACCGCCGCCCCACTCTGTGCCGCCACGTGGCGCCTCGCCGCAGAAACGGTCGGGGGAGTGGAGCACTATCCTCCCCACGACCCCCACGACCGACCTCCTCGGTATAAATACGGGGTGGGGGTAACTTATTCTTTTTACCCCCGCCACAGTGCCTTCTTCCTCAGATCCTCTGCCCCTCGCGCTTCACCGCCGGACCAAGAAACCGAGAAGGGAAGCTGCCGCCGTCGTCCACCTGCCCGCCGGCGCCTCTGCTCGCCGACGTCCGGCGTCATCGTCGACGACGCCACCGCCGCCTCTTCTCCCCGTAGTCTTGCAGGGAGATTGGATCTTCCTCTGCACAATTGCCGCCGCCGCTCCATCGCCGTAGGCCAAGCTCCGGTGAGTTCCTCTTCCTCTGTTCTTCCTTTCCCTGCTCTTCTGCAACTAGGCTGCAGTAGCCTCACTGGTTTGTATCCATGGTAGTTCCTTTGCTGGATATTTCGTTGCTTCGATTAGCATTGCTAGCAGTGTTTCGTAACAGCTCACAGGTGTTCTTCCGCAGAAATTATATCCCTGATTATTTCCGATTTTAACTGCCTCGGTAGATCTTCTATTCCTGCTAACATCTGTGAGAGTGGTATGCCGGAGAGACTAACCTCCCTCTTTTCTCCGGCCTTGATAGGAATAACATCACGGGACTCCGGCTCTCACGCCTTATCCCGGCCACTAAGATGGCATCTTCAAGCATGACGGCTACCTCGGCCTCTGAGGAAGATACCTCGGCCCGAGCCCAAGGACGCTCCGGCTGGGAGGGGTCGGAGGTTACTCCGGCCGACATATCCTGGGTCACCTCCACCAGGAGAGTCCCGGAGGGCGTAGCATGCCGGCTACCAGCGGGAGAAACTGTGCCGGCACCTGAACCCGGCGAACGCGTCGTCTTCATCGCCCACTTCGAGCGGGGCTTCGGTCTGCCGGTATCGGACTTCTTCCGGGACTTCCTCAACACCTATGATCTTCAACCTCATCATATCCCGGCCAATGCCGTGATGATCCTCTCCGCCTTCGCTGCTTTTTGCGAGGGCTATGCCGGCATAGAGGCCCTTACTCAAGGCTGGGCGAAGTACTTCCAACTGCGGAAGCAAGTCGTCCAAGAGCTGCCCCGGAGCAAGGACGACCCGCCGGAGATGGCCCAGGAAAAGAAGGACCGCCCCATGACCCTCTGCGGCGCGGCCACCATCATGTCCCGAAAGGGCTCGGACTTCCCCAAGGTGGAACTCCTGGAATCTTGCAAGAAGTGGCAGAAAAGCTTCTTCTACGTCAAGAACACCACCGACGAGGATCTGCTCAACCTGCCGCCATTTGTGGACGAGCCACCCTTGGCTATGACGAACTGGACCTGTAACCCGAAGAACTCGGTGATGCCGGTGAATGCGCTTCACCGGGTTAAGGGCGAGCTCCTGGATGCCGGTCTTACTCCTCAAGACCTGGTGGCCTGCTATATAAGCCGGCGCGTCTCCCCTCTGCAGCGCCGGTCGCACAAGATCTGTCAGATGAGCGGGCCAATGGACCCCACCCGGCACTCCACACACGAGCTGACTCCGGCCGACATTCTGCGCCGGATTAAGGATGTCTGCAAGTCCTCTCAGGCCACTTTTGCCTGGGGGCTAGAACCATACAGCCGGGATAGGCCCGCCCCAACGGTAAACCATCTTATCCGATACATAAAGTCTATGTCCGGCACATAGATACTTAAGCCGACACATGTCTATTTGCCGACACATATCATATTGATCCGACATACCTCTTCCACCGGCATATTTCCTTGTCTGAATACTTGACTTTGCTGTTTATACAGAAATTCAGCTTCCAAACCATGGAGAACTCCCGGATCAAGATCGCGGCGGACCGCACCATTGCGGATATTGAAGATCCGGATCATTGGGATAAGCTTCCCAGGAGCACCCGTGCTGCAGCTGCCATGGGTAAGGGCTCTTCATCCCGGCATTATACTCAAGACCGGGGTGAGATTGATTCTGACGAGGAGATCCTGCTGTACTATGACCCGATGCCACTTGCGTATGCCTTTCCAGAAACACCTATTGCTCACGAGTTTGCAATGCCGTCCTCAGCTATCCCGGACGATATGGTTATCGACGCCGCCCCTCTGAACCAGGGACCTCCTTCCACCGGCGGACGTGCCAGCCGGAAGCGAGATGTGAAGCCCCCGTCCGACATACCTCAGAGGTCAAAAAGGCAGAAGGTCGGCGTGCCGAAACAGAAGAAACAGAGGCCTGTTGCCTCGGGGTAAATTTCCTTTTCTTTGCATTTCCTCCGACATATCTCTTGTTTGTATTACTGACTTGGTGTTTTCTCTCTTTCAGTGCTCCTCTTGAGCCGGAACAAGCTTCTGGCTTGAGCGGCGACCCGAAGGTTACCAAGCCCGCTGCCCCTGCTACCTCCGACATTCCCTCTGCCAGTCACACGAGCTCCCCGGCGCCGGCATCCTCGCCTGCGCCCGACAAGACCTCCTCCCCGGCGAAGGACGTTCCTCCGCCGGAACAAGACACCTCTGCCCCCGACGTCCACATGGACTCGGGGGCTCAACAGGAACCTCCGGCTCCTGATGTCCACATGGACACAGGAGCCCACCAAGAAGTACCAGACTCCGGCGCGCCCACCGGCGACGCCGGCACAACTGAAAACGCCGGAGCAGACATCAAGGGTAAAGGCCCTTTAGTGCCGGAAGTCCAGACTATTCCGGATCCTGCCTCTGCTGGCCAAGATGCACCGGCCGCGCCGGAACAGCCCGCACCCGAGACTCCTTCAGCTGACAAGACCCCAGCACCGGCCAAGACCACTGCACCGGCCAAGACCACTGCACCGGCCAAGACCACTGCACCGGCCAAGTCCACTGCCCCGGCCAAGACCACTGCACCGGCCAAGACCACTGCACCGGCCCAGACCGGCACGTTGAAGATTCAGCCGGCCAAGTCCGGCACACCATCTGCCGCAACTGCTCCTCCTAAGGCAGCGTCCCGGACCAGCTCTGCTCTGGCCCTGCATCTTGGCAGGGCAGCAGCCCGGCCGGGGTACCGGACCAGCTTCTTCGACACCCCAGAACTCGAGGGCCTCGTCCCTCTTGCGACGAAAAGTGATCAGAGCCTCGGCTCTCTTAAGGAGCAGTGCATCAAATGGAACGACGCCAGCAACATGGACACTGCGGACTCAAGGAGCAAGAAGCTGGCCGAAGCCAAGACCAGTGGCGACCCAAGCGACTTCCTGGCAGCGAAGCCCATACCGATCGCCAGCGAGCTCCTCAGCATCCAGCAAAGACTTCACAAGTTGGCCTCTGCCACCAACGTAAGTCCTCTCTATTCACACACATATCCCCAGTCCCCAAAAATGTCGGCTGTCCGGGATATGGACATCCGGGATTTTCTCATAGTCCTTTAGCTAGCTTCTTTTGAATTAACTGCCGACATATGAGCTCGATCCGAGCTTCAAATCCTAGTCACCGAGGGCCGGGATAGGTGCGCAGCACCTGTGCCGGGTCTTTAACAATTTCACATCTCTATTATCTTTCAAATCCTCTTGACCGGGATATAAGCTCGATTCGAGCTTCAAATCCTAGTCACCGAGGGCCGGGATAGGTGCGTAGCACCTGTGCCGGGTCTTTAACAATTTCACATCTCTATAATCTTTCAAATCCTCTTGACCGGGATATAAGCTCGATTCGAGCTTCAAATCCTAGTCACCGAGAGCCGGGATAGGTGCGCAGCACCTGTGCCGGGTCTTTAAAAGAATGATCACTTGATAAAATCTTCACTTTAATTATCATGTCAAATTTCTCTGCTGACATTTCAAATCCCGGCATTTTTGCAGCGCATGAACAACACCCGGGCCGACATGTTCCATGAGTTGGTGTGCGAGCACCGGAAGCTATCTGACGCACACAGCAAGCTTCAGCAGGAGCTGTCCCAGAAAGGTAATCTTTGCCGACATACTGCTGTATGCCGGATATCTTTCCTCTCTTTACTTTGCAATGCTTACTCTTGCCGACACGTAACCTTGTGCCGACATTCTTCAGCTGGTGCCGAAGCGCAAGTCACCGAGCTTCTCAAGAGGGTGAAAGAGCTTACTGGTATGCCGGATCCTGCTGTTACCCGGATAGCTACTTTATACTTCAAATCCTTTACTCTTTGTCACTGTTTTCTTTCTTCAAATCCTTTTAACTTGAAATCTTTGCAGATGAGAAGGCTGCACTGGAGGCACGCCACCAGGATTGTGTGTCCTCGGTGGATGTGGCCAAGCAACTGGACGACCGGGATGCCGGTCACAAGGCCGAGGTTGAGCAGTTGAAGGGCCGGATCACCGAGCTGCTGGACGAAAAGGAACAGAGGGAGGGCCTACTGAAGAAAACCCAGACCCTGCTTGTTACCTCCGAGACTGATGCCTCCAACGCCCACGCTGAACTGGATAGCCTGAAGGAGCAGGCCACCAAATGGGAGGTTACAGTTGCACAGCTGAATGCCGACCTTGCCCGTAAGCTTCAAATCCTTTCCCCTTTTATCCTTCCCGACATAGTGTAATCTTTTTCGGCATAGCATCTATGCCGACATATTTTCCTTTTGCTAACATTGTTTCTATTCTGCAGGCATGTTTCCCGCTTCCGTCGCTGACGTTGAGAGGGCTTTGCAGTTGGACCGAGAAAACCGGGGTGTTCCGGTTGACTCGCCCAACTGGGACATGTCGGAGTAGCTGCTGGCCCTGCAGTCCCGGAAGGAGGCCATGACCCTTTACACTGAAGAGCTCTTCTACGGCGCCCAGGAGGCATTCTCTGCCCTCTGGCCGGGACAAAGGACTCCCACTGACCCGGTTGACCTCGGCAACGACCTGCAGCTTGCCAAGGTTCGCCTCCGGGAGTGGCGAGATTCCGGCGCGAGGGTTGGAGCTGACGAAGCCCTCAGCTACTTCTTGTCTTGGTATGAAAAGGCAGACTTGGAGACTTTGCGCACCGTGCGCGAAGGATCCATCTGGACCATGGATCCGGATCATATCCGTCGCCGCAAGGAGTTGGCCCATAGTTATGTGGACTATGCCGACACCGACAAATTCGTCCGGGACATCCGCGAGCCGGAGAAGAATGACGATGCCGGGACATCCGCCGCTGCTGAGGGCTCCGACTCCAGCCAGGATGAAGATGAAGCCGAAGAGGCCGACACTGATGTCCCGGAACAGGCATCTGCCCCGGGCGGAGGTGATGGCTCCATTCCATCTGCTGGGTCCGGCACACCTGAAGCCGACACTTCCACTGCTACCGCTCCACCTGCCGGCGGCTCTGCTTCTGCCACTGCTCCTTGACTTTGGAGCATAAAAACTTTAAGTTTTATCAGATCCCCGGTATGCCGGGTGCAGATGTAATATACACGTTTAATTTCCTTTGGTTTGCTTCCTGAACAAGTTTTATCTTGGTTTGCTTGTTACTAATGCCGGATCATCTTTTGGCTAAGTCACCGAGTTGTTTTCCTGTTTCCTCAATTTCACAACCTTGGCTGCTTGTCTACCTCAATTGGCTTTCGACGTATGAGTCTCAAGGTTGCTTCCTCGAACATACAGTACTTTAACTTTGAGACTTAGACTTCAAATCATCCGACACTTTAAATTTTAACTTTAGCTTTAACGAAAATGTCGGTTCGCTTGCTTTGTATTTCCTTAGCCGTTTTCCATGTGTAGACAATCTCCGGCATCTACTCTTGCTAGCCATGAAGCCGGGTTTCGGACAGTAGCTGAGTCGAAGAGTGGCCTTTGGTGCCGACACATTACTAGGCTGACATAGGAAACATTCAAATAAAGCCAGCCGGCATATAACAAAAAACTGTAAATAAACAACAAATATACCTCAGAGCTAGTTACCCGGCTTCTTCGGGATGCCGGTATTTCATTCATTAGTCTTGTGCCGGCATAACACGCCGGCATACAAAGGAAAATATGGAAATACATACATTGTGTTTCTCAGGAGTAAAAGGGGCGCAGTAGAGCTATGTTCCATGGCCTCTTGGTTTCTTCTCCGGACCTGTCCGCCTTATTCTTCTTGGGGTCCTGCGCATCTATAAGATAATAGGCATCATTGTGCAGAGCTCTGCTCACAATGAATGGCCCCTCCCATGGAGGAGTTAACTTATGCCGGCCTTCTGTTCCTTGCTTTAGCCGGAGTACTAGATCTCCCTCTTGAAATCTCCTTGGATTTACCTTCTGCGCATGATAGCGTCTGAGGTTCTGCTGATATACTGCTGTTCTTGACAGAGTTATTTCCCTTGCTTCCTCTAGTAGATCAACATCATTTTCTCTGGCTTCTTTAGCCTCTTCCTCAGTATATAGCACTATTCTTGGTGCATCATGTATTACATCTGTTGGAAGCACAGCTTCTGCTCCATACACCAGGAAAAAAGGTGTGTAGCCTGTTGATCTATTCGGAGTTGTTCTTAAACTCCACAGCACTGCTGGCAGCTCATCTAGCCAACATCCCGGAGTTTTCTCCAGGGGCTCTATCAGCCGGGGTTTTATGCCGGATAATACTAGCCCATTCGATCTCTCTACTTGGCCATTGGCACAAGGGTGGGCAACCGACGCAACGTCCAGCCGGATTCCCACCTCCTCACAAAATCTAGCAAATGGCCCTTGGGCAAAGTTTGACCCATTGTCAGTGATGATGCTATGAGGAACACCATATCTCAAGATTATATCCTTTAAGAATTTCACTGTTGTGTGACCATCACACTTGCTTATGGGCTTCACTTCAATCCACTTGGTGAACTTGTCCACCATGACCAGGATATGGGTCATTTTCCCTCTGGCCGGCTTAAAAGCCCCGACCATATCCAGGCCCCAAACAGCAAAGGGCCAGGTTATTGGGATAGTTTTCAGGGCAGATGCCGGCTGATGAATCTGGTGGGCATATCTTTGACACCCATTACATTTCCGGACCAAGTTTTCTGCCTCTTGCAGTGCCGTTGGCCAATAAAAGCCATGCCGGAATACCTTTGCCACCAATGCCCTGGACGAAGCATGGTGACCACACTCCCCCTGGTGAATTTCCCGGAGCATCTCCAGACCCTCCGCAGATTCGACACATCTCTGCAATACTCCGGTGGTACTTCTCTTGTATATTTCTTTGTTGATGATGGTATACGCTTTGGATCTCCTTATAACCCGGCGGGCCTCGGTTTCATCCGCCGGCACTTGACCATCCACCATGAAGTTCATGATAGGACGTGCCCATGAGGGCACTTCCCTGACAGTGAACACTGCCTGATCTATTTCCATCATTTCGACCGACACATAATCGATCTCCATGGGCTGCGAAGTCCTCGGGACTGAAGAATCAGTCCCCGGGTATGCCGGAGCAGTCCCCGGGTATACCGGCACAACCTCTTGGCACATTTTACCCTTGCCTTTAGTTTTGCTCCGGAATACTGTACTAACAGCATATGCCGGCCCAGTCCCCGGGACTGAGGAAACAGTCCCCGGGTTATCCGTCTTGGCTCCGGCATCTATCTCCATTGGAACTGCTTCGTCTGGACCTGGCGGGACATAAATGGAGGATGACTCCGGCGAGGGTTTGATCGATGGCTTCCTCAGATGCTCCAGCGAAATGCCGGGCGGGATTGAATCTCGGGAAGACCCCAGCTTGGATAATGCATCGGCTGCATCGTTCTGAGCCCGGAGAACGTGCCGGAACTCATAACCTTCAAAGTAACCACTTAACTGCTGCACTAGGAAACGGTATGATGCCATGTTAGCATCATGCGCGTCCCATATGCCGGAACACTGCTGAATCACTAAGTCAGAATCCCCGAAGCACATAATCCGGCGAATTCCTATGTCCTTAGACACCTTCAGGCCATGCACAAGTGCCTCATATTCCGCCACATTATTTGATGCTGCAAAGTGAATCTGCAGGACGTATCTCAGCTGGTCATTCTTTGGTGAACTGAGAACTATGCCGGCACCCAAGCCATGGATTGTCTTGGACCCATCGAAATGCATCCTCCAATAATTGGCATCTGGCAATGGTGGCTCATACTGTATCTCGGCCCAGTCAATAAAGAAATCAGCCAAGACCTGGGACTTGATTGTATCCCTCTTATCGTACTGCGGTGTATATGGTGAAAGCTCTATTGCCCACTTTGCTATCCGGCCGCTGGCATCTTTGTTGCCTATAATTTCCGAGATAGGGGCCTCGGCCACTACCCGGATTGGATGCTCTTGGAAGTAATGCTTGAGCTTCTTGGCCGCCATATAGACACCATAGGTCATCTTCTGATAGTGGGGGTAATTTTGCTTTGAGGTGGAGAGGACTTCACTCAGATAATATACCGGCCGCTGCACGGTTTTGCCTCCTTCCTCTCGCTCTACTACCACCACAGCACTGACAACTCGGTTGGTTGCCGCTATATAGAGCAACATTGGCTCCCGGGGCATCGGAGACGCTAATACCGGCGCTGTTGACAACAACTGTTTCAATTCCTTGAAAGCTGCATCTGCTTGCGTTGTCCAGACAAATGTGTCGGACTTTTTCATCAACTGATATAACGGCAGAGCTTTCTCTCCCAGCCGGCTTATGAAGCGGCTCAGGGATGCGAGGCACCCAGTGAACTTCTGTACTTCCCTCAAATCTGTCGGCGGCTTCATCCTTTCTATGGCACGAATCTTGCCGGGATTCACCTCAATACCCCGGCTGGAAACAAGGAAACCGAGCAACTTGCCCGCCGGCACACCAAAGGTGCACTTAGCCGGATTCAACTTCATCCGGAATCTCCTCAGGTTCCCAAAGGTTTCCCGGAGATCATCTATGAGAGTCTTGCTCTCCTTGGTTTTTATGACGATATCATCGACATATACCTGCACATTTTTATCTATCTGATCGTGCAAACACTTTTGCATACACCTTTGGTAAGTTGCGCCGGCATTTCTTAAACCGAACGGCATAGTGAGATAGCAATAAGCCCCGTACGGGGTAATAAAGGATGTCTTTATTTGATCTGGCTCAAACAAGGGGATCTGGTGGAAACCAGAATAGGCATCTACGAATGATAACAGTTCACATCCGGCTGTGGAATCAATCACTTGATCGATCCGAGGCAGCGGGAATGGATCTTTAGGACATGCCTTATTCAAGTTGGTGTAATCAACACACATCCGCCATACTTTCACTATGGCGGGCTCGTCTTTCTTCTTTTCCACCAAAACCGGATTAGACACCCAATCCGGATGAAGTACTTCCTTGATAAAGCCAGAGGCTAAGAGCCTGGCCACTTCCTCCCATATGGCTTTCCTTCTATCGCCGGCATTCCGCCGGAGCGGCTGCTTCACTGGCTTAGCATCGGGTCTCACGTGCAATGCGTGCTCAGCCAGCTCCCTCGGCACACCTTGCAGGTCCGAAGTAGACCATGCAAAGATATCCCGATTCTCACGGAGGAAGCTGATGAGCTCGCTTTCCTATTTGGGATCCAAACTTGCCCCAACCAGGGCATGGCGCTCCGGGAAAGCTTCATCCAGAGGCACCTTTTTGACTTCCTTACTCACTTGAAAAGAAACGCTTCCACCGGGATTTGTCATGCCCGGCATATATTTACCGGCCACGACCGTCTCAGCAATCTCCACTGCTCGCTTGAGCCTCTTTCTCTCCTCTGCAATGATCAGAGTCTCGGCCAGATTGGATCCGGCGGTGGCACATGCCATCGAACGCTTGTAATCACCAATGATGGTGATCACCCCTTTGGGTCCCGGCATCTTCATCTTCAGATACGCCACATGCGTAGAGGCCATGAATTTTGCCAGTGCCGGTCTACCCAGCAAAGCATGGTAGGGGCTCTCCAGATCAACCACCTCGAACATGAGGTTTTCCACCCTGCAGTTATCCCGGCTGCCAAACATCACATCCATCCTGATCTTGCCCATCGGCGCACACGAAAGTCCCGGCACAATGCCGTGGAACGTGGTCTTGCTCGGTTCCAGCATATTTTCCTTGATTCCCAGCTTCTCCATCGTATCCCGATACATGATGTTGATGCTGCTTCCATTATCAATGAGGACCTTGCTGAATCTTACGTTATTAGCCGGCCCGACGAATGTCGGATCCATCACCAGAGCATATCCGCCGGGATTTGGCATGATCCGGGGATGATCTGCCCTGTCCCAACCAACAGCCTGGTCAGACCAGTACATCAGCTTTGGCACAGCCGACATAACGGCATTCACCTCCAGACTCCGGCGGTACAAGCTCTGCTTGTCTGTCCTCTCGGTCTCAAAGACCATATAGCTCTGATCATACTCCTTGTACTCATTCCGGCCCGCTCCTGGGCCTCCGGCGTTATGTTCCGGATTATAGCTCTGGTCAACTTGATTTACGCCGGCATTTCCGGCGTTGCTCTGATTCCCAGGATTAACCGGCCTAGGTGGGACTGCAATCGTATTGGCCCCTGTCAACGGCGATGGAGCTGCCGGGACAGAGGGTCTAGCCGGTCCCCAGGGACCTGCACGACCTGCTAATATGTCGTCCAGCCACGAACAGTTCCTTGTCAAATGGTTTGCCGGCTTTCCCGGCTGGAATGTGTGGAACACACAAGGCTTGTCCATGGCAAGACCCACTGTATACTTCGGCCACTGCTTCTTCTGGCCGGCGGCTCCGCCGGCATTCTTGTTGGTCCAGACATTCTTCTTCTGGAACGTCTGTGCTTGCTGCTGCGGCTGCTGCTGAGGCTGCTGATAGTTCTCATATCTCGGACGCTGGCTACTGCCGGCGCCCCCTTGCTCTTCCTCCACAGCTGCAACTTGTGCTGCCCCATACCGGTGATCCGGCCTTTCCTCTCTTCTCTTGTTCCGGTTATCAGTGCGATAATATTGCCCTGATCTTCCGGCATTGCTGGTGTTCCCCTGGGTTTGCCCCTGTCCTTGTGAATCGAGACTGGGCTGCTTGGGATCTCCCAGAGCATAACTATCAGCGATCTTGATTGTTTCGGCCAGCGTGGCCGGCATTTGCCTCTGAAGCTTTTGCCACAGCATGGTGCCATGTTGGCACCCATGAGCGAACCACATGATGGCCTGCTGCTCATTGATTCCTTCGCAGGAATTGCGCAACGTGCACCACCTGGTCAGATAGTCACGGTCAGTCTTATTCACTCCTTGCCGGCAGTTAGCCAGCTGCTGCGGACGGTTGGGCCTCTTGTATGTACTGGTAAAGTTCGACACAAACTGCTCTTCGAAATCAATCCAGCCGTTGATACTCCCGGCCGGCAAATTATTCAGCCATATCCTGGCTGGACCTTCCAACATCTGCGGCACATATCGTACCGCCCATCTGAGGTTTCCTCCGGCGATGTTCACCGCTGTGGAGTAATCCTCCAACCAATCTTCCGGCTTCGTACTACCATTATATGTCCTCGCGCCACGCGCGAGCTGGAAGAAGTAAGGCACCGGCTCCCCCATAATCCGGGGTCCGAAACACATAGGGCCCGGAGCTCCTTGTCTCTCCACCAACTCTGATTGGTGGATCTTGTCCAGCTTGAAACGTGCATCATTGGCTTCCAAGGACCGAGGTCCAAGCCGGGATGCTATTGGGCCTGCGATCATCTGCTGCTGCTGCTCCGGCTGATGCTGCTCACTATGCCGGCCTTGCTGGTGCTGCTGCTGATATCCCGCCCTGGCAAGGGCGGAATTGCCGTCATCCTCTCGATGTCCCGGATGAGCTGCACCCTGCTGCTGCGCTGCACCTCCGACGCCCTGTTGCTGACGCCGGGCTGCACTGTTACTCCGGCCACCACCGGCCGCGCCTGCTTCATGCCCGGCCGGCACACTCTGGCCGGGCTTCTTGCTGCCGACATACTTGTCCGCTTGGCCGACATTCTTCTGCACCACCGCCTGCTTTCCGGCGGCAGCCGGATCGTACACCTGGATCTGCTTGTCCCGGCGGCCAGAGGTCACACTTCCGGCACGCCGGGCGCTAGGATGCGGGGACGAGGCCTGGCCCCTCGACCTCGCACCGGCACCTCCCGCCGACACAATGTACTGGGACGCCCCGGCACCGGGTTTGCCTTCTTAAAGGCCTCCTGCTGCTTTGTAGCTTCAGACAAAAGTTGGTTAAGCCGGGCTTGCTGCTCACGCAGTGCTTCGCCGGATAAACAAGATAAATCCTTAGCTACCTCGGCCGCCGCTCTAAGGTTCTTTACTGGCGAACTATAGACTACCTTAGGCACAGTACTAGTTGCGGTATGACTCTTATCTCTAGCATCTTTTCCTATCTCAGCATTAAGATTTCTGCCTCTAGTTTTAACCTCTTCTATCCGGCTAGGCCGGATTACTACAGGAGTAAAACCATGGGCTGCCTCATACTCACGGAGTTGCCGGTTAAACCGTTCGCGCTCCTGGTTCATAGCCAGGGCCTCGTCGACGAGGGCCTGACGAGATCCCTCCAGGACCTCCCTTGTCTGCTCCGGATCAACGCCGGATCGCACCGGCTCGAGAAGCCGGTCGATGATGGGAAGAAGAACCTCGCCCCTAGCCGGCACACCGGAAGTGCCGGCCAGGTTCTCCGCACGCTCCAACGGAGGACGCGCCGACCTCTTGACCTTCGGCGGCTCCGGAGGAGAAGCTCCGGCCGCTGCTGCTTTGCCGGCATCTTCCGCCGGCGGCACGGATGTGCCGGCCATCATCACCTCAGCCGACTCTACTGAGCGAGCGCTACGCCCAGCGTGAGCCAGCCGATGTGACGGAGGATCCGACGCCACCAGCACCTCCTTCCTGCAAATTCTCTCAGTCCCCACGTACACCTCGTGGGAACCGAAAGACATAATCCGGCCATCCCTGGGGAACGGCCGGCCACCGAGACAACCGGCGTTGTCACTGACGAAACTGAGCGAGCCTAGCCTCTGGACGAGGCCAGAGACCACGCGCACTCCCGAAGCTGCTATCACAGACCCCGTCCGAATGAACACTCCGCCCAGCATATCGATCTGCCCCACGGTGGGCGCCAAATGTCGTCGTGGTGAAACAACATATGCCATAGGATGGCTTAAATGGGGGCCGAACTAGATGCTGGAGGATTCGGGAGAGGGGAACGAGCTAAAAAGCACGACAGAAAGAGACACTGATCTACCCAGGTTCGGGGCTCTCGTAAGGAGATAACACCCCTACTCCTGCTCTACTGATTGTATATATGGGTCGATGTAGTACACCACAATGGTGCTTCCAAGCTCTCTGCTAGAGAAGGAAGATGAACTGCTAAGTGTAGGAGTACAGTAGTGACAATCTACCTTCAACCTTCAACCTTCTTCCAGCTGAACCACCTTCCAACCCTTTGCTAGGACTCCCTGTGCCACCTTATATAGTGGTGGCCAGGGTTACAACGGTCATACAAGACCACAAGACAAGGGCTACACTCCAAACAGGAGCTGGTGGCGATGGCAGAGACCCTTGACTTCGCCCCTGATTGCTCTCGATGGGACGCCATATCCCTGTACCTTGTACCTCTTGAACTGTGGCCTTACCTCTGTGCGGTAAGCTCGTACTTGTGCACAGTGAGGGTAGGTAACCTCCACTGTGCACCCTGCCATCTTACTCTGCTACCATGCTTGGATGTTTTCTTCCTTGATTGTAGGGATGTGACACCTTGGTTGACTTAAGTATCCCGATATGACCGTTGGCCATACCCAGGACTTATATGCCGGACCAACGACCTACGAGGGTCGGGTAATCCGGCCTCCCCTGCTCCTGCACAACACACAAAATAATTAGGCCGGCATATCTAAGTATATGCCGGCACACTTTATAAGTATTCCGGCTATAGCCGGCATATCCAAGTATCAGCCGGGATACACATTATATGCCGGCCTGGCCGATGCATCTTATATTCCGGCCAGGCCTTCCTCGATAACCCGGCATAAAGTCAATCATAGACCTTGTGTCTTTCTACTCTCTTGACCCTAACCGGGGTCATCCCCCGACAATCCCCCCCCATCCATTCGCTTTTGTTTGCAGACGATCTCCTCATTTGTGGGCAAGCCTCTCTCATTGAAGCTCAATCTATGAAGCAGGTACTAATGGCGTTCTGTCACAGCTCTGGCCAGGTGCCTAACTGGGCTAAATCTGGTCTCCTTTTCAGTAGTGGGTGGACGACAACACTAAACGTGATATCAAAAGTGTTTTCCCGGTTCCCTTAATCGATGAGTCCTTTATTCATTTGGGACATCCACTTGTGTTGCCTGCAAAAAACCGGAGTGAAGCCTATGATTTGTTCTTCAAAGTTCAGGAACAAGTTAACTACTTATAAAGCCAACACTTTCCCACGCCGCAAGAGGTTGAACTTATTAATTCAGTTTTTTCTTCAATTCGGTTTATTTATGTCCAATATTTGTTCTCTAAGAAATTCATTGCTAAGATCAACGCCATTATCAGAACTTTTAGTGGACAGGTATATCATCTGAGCCCTCTACTAGAGCCTTGTGTCTTGCAGCGTGGAAGAACATTTGCGCCCAAAAGCAGAAGGAGGTCTCGGATTCGAAATATTCAAGCGGTCAATCATGGGCTGATTCTTCGGCGCCTGGAGGATTGCGGAAAAGCCCAACAGTCAACTCCACGCCATTCTGAAAGCTAAGTATTTTCATGACTCTTCTTTTTGGAGGCCCACCCAGCCAAACCCAAATCTGCATTTTGGACCTCGATTCTCAGAGTGTTACCCATCCTTCAAAAGCATTCGTTTTATCATATTTCCTCGGCTCGATTTCGCTGTGGAGCACACCTTGGTGTGAGACTTGGATGCACATGGATGATGATCTTATTGTGCAACCGCAGGGGTCTCCCTATCCTGCTTCTCCTAAAGATTTGTGGCTCCCTAATCAAAAATGCTGGAGCAATCAACTCATTGATTCTCTATTATGCCCAGAACTACTAATGTTATTAAGAACTAACTATTCTGCAGGTGGATTAATCCTGACACTTTGCTGGAGGCTAACCCAAATGGAAAATGTAATTCCAAATCGGCATATAAACTTGTTTGCAGGTACTCTTTGAGGGTGGGATGCTGGGCCTGCTCCTGTTGATGGTCAGGTTAAGCGATTCTCTCGCAGGTTTGGAATAGCAAGACCATGATTCCTCGCGTCAAAACCTTCTTGTGGAGGATCTTACGTTCAGCCATCCCCTCAGGTGACAGAGCTTCCAGGTACACAAATCACATTGAAAACACTGCTCTCGCTGTGGCATGCCGGAAATAGATTTTCATCTGTTCTTTCTCTGTCCTTTTGCAAAAGCTGCCTGGTTTATGTCACCTTGGTATTTACGATCTGAGACTTTGTGCTTAATGCAAATTCCTTTGCATCAGTTTGCTCTCTTTGATTTCCTCTGGCCACCCTGAAGCTAACCTTGAGTCCATTGGCACCTTCCTTGGTGTCTTGGAAGCAGAAATGATCATCTTTTTGGCAGAAGAAGTCTACTCTGAACATATTCATTCAGCAAAGGCTTTGCTGCATGACCTGGAGGTGGTCTCTCTCACGTTGTCAGTGTTGTTACCCAGCAAACCTTGCCAGAACAGGTTCAGCCGATCCAAGGAGAAACATGCCGAAACGTTGAGTTTGCAGGAAACAAAATCTTCGTCGACGCTGCTTGGAAGCTCGGCCA